>KN833020.1:114935-159793 GCA_000827315.1 Piloderma croceum F 1598 | reverse complement strand
TTGCCCCAGCGATTTCGCAATCTTGCAAAATAGCTGAAACAGATTCAAACTCCGACTGGCACCCGCTTTAATCAACATATCATATTTCTAGCTTACGGGAAGTCATCCAATGATTTTGTTTCAAAGTTAACAGAATTTCCTTTTATATTGCAAAACTGCGTCGGTTTTAAAACTCAGTTAATGGAGACTACAAAACTCAGTCTCACGGTAAGTAAATAACTGTCCCACGATATACGACGCAAATCTTAGGCATTAGGTTTTCACTTAGAACCTCGGGTTAAAAGAATGAGTCTTAAATTAGCATTTAAGGACTCGTAAATAGTGTTACCACCATAATACCTATTGTGCTGGTTATTTTGTGCAAAATCTATAAAGATCTGTAATAGATACCCAATAAAATATCTATAATAAGTGCCTATGGCAACATTTCCAGGTGTATATAGTTCAGTCTAGCATCACTGGTCTAAAATGTGAGGTTGTTGGCTCAAATCCAACTAGTACCACTTTGTCTGATTAACCTTTCTGATGGCATTTTATTTATATATCTTTGACTCTGATCCAATTTTTCAAGGCCAAATTAAGTGACAAGTAAGGTGGGTACCTGTGTCTGCAGATGTGCTACCCAGATCTGTAAAGACCTGTGCCACTCAAAAACTCAGATCTGTGGGTCACTTGACCTGTGGGTTTCCCATGGATAAACCCATAGGTACTTGTGGGTGACCCAGACTCATGCTCACCCTTATACCACACTGTACTTAGAGCATCATCATTAAGACAGGTATGTCAGACTATCAACTGCAACTACATACAAGGGGCTATGCCATGTGTATATATTGAGTGCATACGCAAGTGGTGGAAATGCTGAATTACTTTGAAACACAAGTAGCGGTAGAATAGTTATTGTATACAACAAACCGCTGAAAATTATACGAGGCTAAATTAAATTAGACAATCTTGAAGGTGCAATGGAATAAAAAAAGGATATCCCAATCAGGAATTCCTGGACACGAAGAGTCCAGGTCTAGTGTTCCTATGAAGTGGGCACTTAATTCCTACACTCCTTCCATATATGGCATTTTGTTTTTATCTGGTTGCCTTGTTCCATCAGTAGACATCCCGTACTTATCCGGTTTTTGGGTATAAATATTCCTCGTTCCGTCTGCATTTCTGCCTGTTCTTTAGCCTTTTGTTGCTTAACTTCCATGTCTTCCTGTGAGTCTGGCGTCTGTGTATCAGAGCTGAAATCTATGACACAATTTAATGACATTGTGAGTTTCTTTTTTAATTTTTTTTTTAAATGCTTGATTATTGGTCAGGTATCCGGGGCAAAGTTGGTGATCATCATGTTTCGGGCACCATGGTGTGGCATCTGTGTGACAACGACACCATTGTTTGATGATATTGCACGACTGGCTGATAGATCCAAAGTCACATTTTATTATGTGGACACTGAGAAACATGGACCAATGGAAGTTGCTTTGCAGTTGAATATCAGAGAAGTATGAATTGTATTTGGTTATTAATGTGGATTCTGAATTTGGAACAGATTCCTACCTTCAAAGCGTATAAAAACAAATGCTGTGTAGGAGAAGTGGTTGGAATCAATACAGCTGGGCTGAAGGTGAGTTGTGAAAGATTGATGGGTGTGCACTTCAATAATTCCAGTGTTAGAACCTGGTTGATGATAACGTGTAGTTTATGAATGTTTTTTGTGGCTTTGGTTGATGTTCACAATAACAATTGTGGGTATATACAGTCTAGTAAAGCTGGGTTATTTACCAAGAGAACATTAGTAGGGACCAGCACGGTTCGTATCCGTGGATACGCCCAAAAGGGTAACTACCTCGCCAAGAGAGCAATAAAATTGAAAAAATGTGAGTATATGACTGAATATGTGCTTGTGCTGCTCACATACTCAGTTTTTTTAGTATTGCAAAACATGCAAGCGGAATAAAATAATTTCAAAAGAGAAAGTCATGTGACCAAGAACATATCGTTACAATGCTCTGCCTCTCAAGCATCACAATCATTGCAATACCGAAATTTAACTATGCCATCAGCTTCAATATCAATTTAGAGATTTACTGAAAATTTCCAGAGCTTATCCTTCACTCAGTAAGGTAGTTGCCCTTTTGGGCATATCTGTGGATACAAACCATTCTGGTCCTTAAACGTTAGTGATTGTCAAATTGTTCTGCAGGATGTTGTCATAAAGGCATAATTTGAGACAAATTAGAGTTTTACCAGCTGAAGATCATTTTATCAGAGCAAATATAAAAACCGATGCAGTTGCTGGTATCTATATTGGGACTGCCATCCAATTAGAGTCTCGTGACATTATCTGCTGCCTGTCTGATTCCACAATGTGAGCATGATATTCTGACACAAAAAAATTTACGGTGCTTCCACACACTCTATGCTGTTTAGACAGAGGGGACTAAGACTTGTATTCTTCTTTGAAAGACCATTTCTCCTCATTACTCATCGCCTTCCAGTGATTCCTCCACTGCCTACACATCTTCCTCTGCCCTTTTTTAAACCACATCTCGATGCTCCTCTTATCTGAAACTAGCCAATCCGTGTTTCTTTCCCAATCCCTCCGGGGGAGCTGAAGCACTTGTCTGCCAGAGACTTTCTGGTAGAGGTGCCTGAATGTCCCTTCCTTATTGATATAGGTGCGATCGCCTGGGTGAACGAATTTTTTTGGAATGGCAATGAAAAAGGAGGGTGGGATCAGCACATCGTGCTTTGACGTTCTAGTATAGAGGTGTGTGTCTGCCTTCACGATCATGAATCCTGGTTCATCACAGACGAAGTAGTTGATAGTGCAAAAAAGGCTTGGTGCGTCAAAACCAAAGGTGTGGCGAGCGAGGTCTAAATCAAATAGGTGAAGTGGGGATCCTTTCTCCAGCCTGACGTTTTCAAAGAAGTTATCATCTTTGGAGACACCAAGCCAAGGAAGAATCCATAAAGAAGGATAGGAATGGGAGATATAAAATGGGGACGCTGTGATGGCAGGAGTGTAGTCTCTCTTGCGAAATGAGAGTGGTCGACCTGAGAGCTCTTTTTCAAGGAGCATGTCTATCTTGGTCAAAGGGGGCTGGGTGAAACTGATGAGCACATCAGCAAAGTCCATCTCCTCTACCTCCTTCACCAAATAGTCCATCGAAATGCGAGGAGGCTCGGTCAGGGTTGCAGTAACATGCTCCTGAATGTCCTCGTCAGAGCATGATCCCCAGCGCTGTGTTAGCGCAAGGTTGCAGAGGTTTTCTGCAAAGCTGACTTTGCGCGAGAAGGCACGATATCGGACAAGTGGGCCACTCATGCCTACAGATATGGTGGGTATACTGTCGGTTGGGTGTAGTGTGGGTTGTAGGGGGATGAAGTTTTTAGAGTTTAAAACTAAACCTTGCTGAATGTTCCAGCCCCATAAATCTATTGCTCGGAGTCTTTTGTAAACTGAACCTAGTGTCGATCATTATATGAGGCAGGGATCTCAGAGACTAGTATTTGTTTGGAAAAGACACTGAGCAATAGATTTATGAGGCTGGGATGTTCAGCAAGGTTAGGTTTAAACCCCCAGAAAAAGAAAAAAAAGAACCCCCCACAACTGATGTTGCTTCAAAGCAACAGGGTTTAAAAGCTAAGTTTGCTGGCCGTTCTAGCCCCGTCAAACTAAAACTCGGAATCTTTTCCAAAGAAAGCCTAGTGTCAATCATTATTGGAGACGGGGATCTCAAACATGGTCTGCCAGTGTTAAGTACCTTCTGGCCTATATCTGTTTTGGATACTTAGTTCCATCAAGTTCCAATTTATGTTTGTCACACAAGTAGCAATTTAGATGCCTCTGGAATTGGTGTGCTTTTAGTTTTGCCATAGTGGAAGTAGAGGCAAGTTGGACTTTGTTTATGACTTGTTCGAATGTGGTGCATCACTATACGAACACTTTGCCTCTGACGTGGGTGATGTGCATGTGGTTTGTAGACTCGCGGTGGATTGCCTGGCGTGAATGTCCCAGGTCGAATGTCTTTGATCTCTCAAGCGTGAGCTTGGGAGAAGTTACCTAATATGTGTTGCATAGCTGCAATTCGTTCTTGTGCGTCCTTGCACACATAAAATAATGGTTGACTTGTGGACAGTTCAGCAATGATACTGCCTGCCGAAAATACATTGATTTGATGGCCCCAGGACATTCCTGGTGGTTATGGCATGAAATCTCCCAACACCCCGTATGTAGAAGTGGTTGCAAAAGTCCTCAACCGCGACACTGTCCAGATGGAAAATTTGATCAATAACAGATGGGATCTAGGTCTGTTATTCGCTGTGCGTCCGTTGATTGCTTGTTGAACAGGAGCTCAGATATGGGTTTGGTCAATGACATCATTGAGCTGACTTTTAGTCCTGAATTTATTAACATGTTCCAGTAATCACAGCTGTGTAAACTTTTTGAATTTTATGCTACGTAGAACCATGTACAGTACAATCCCAAGAGTTGTTCCAGCTGAGTGTCCAGGTTTGCCCGGAGGGCCGTGTTGTGACAAACAACATGAGAAACATGTACGCTTCAGACCGCCAATCCTAGCCATCGAAGGCAGCATCCTCGCGCTCTGTCGTGCGATTGACCCACCCAGCAGGAAGCCCAGTGTCCAGGATCGAGTTCCATTTGTTATGCACAACCTTGAACTGTGAGTGCCTGACGCTACCGTTGGTGGACTGCGGAAGTCTCGTCCATTTTCTTGAACATCTATATAGAACAAGTGGACAGCATCAGCAAACCGGTTTAAACACAAACAAAAAAAGAGGGTATAACGTACATCTTGCAGCACTTTAGTGTGACTCTTGCCTTCAGTAGCCTTCACGCTCGCCATACGATCCCTAAGGCCAACGAGTTGTCCGTCGAAGTACTCCATACCGGTAGTAATCGAACCCTTGATCACTTTCTTGATCTGCTTCTTGATGAGACGAGTAGCGAGCGGCTTGAAGGTTTTGTTGAAAAAGTTGTGTTTCGAGTCGCGGGTGGAGAATTTGAGTGTGTGGACTTTGAAGACTGAGTATATATCCTGGTCTGACGAGACGAGGTTGTACGGTGGCCTGTAACACCCAATCACATGAGCATCAACCAGCGCGCAACAAAAATAGAAAACAAAATGTTTACAGGAAGACCCTCCCCACTTAGGACGACATCCGCCAGCCCAGAGTCACTTATCTCAAGCCCAGTCTTCATTCTGAAGTAAAATGTGACATCGTGTATATCAGCTTGCATCTGCCAAAAGGTGAGAGTGAATTCGTGGTGGTGCTCGTCGGTGATGGAGGAGTCCCACTGTGAATCGCGTCTCTGAATCGCATGCCTGAATCGCAGCTGGATCACTTACTCTGAACACCACTAATACAGCTGATGATACATTACGACGATGAGCTAGGGCGTAGTTATGCACGAGGGATGGAAGGGGCAAAGCACGACAAAACAAAATAACAAAATAATATCCACGGGAGAGAAACACATGGACTCGGAGGGTGCTCTTTATTTCTTCGTCTTCTTCTTGCTCCCGCTCGCCTCCTTTTCATCATTCTAACGACGCAAGCCACGGTCATCAGCTTATTTCTATGGCAGACACGTCAAACGAAGAAAATTCTACAAACCTTACGCTTAGTCCCTTTTGTGTCCGCCTTACCCTTGCCCTTACCCTTAGCGTCTTTCCCGCCACTCTTTGAGGCTCCCTTCTTGGGAGATGTCTTAGGCTGGACGGTGAAGAACCCGTCAAGCCGTCCCTGCTGCTTGCTATTCAGGAATTTTGCAAGCTTGTCGGCGCCTTTGCGCACGCGGTCTTCGCTGAATTGTCGCAAAATCGATCATGAGTGAGGACGAAACGAGGCATGTACTACGAATGGTAGCGGCAACTCACTTGAAACCTTTCTCGGTGACCAAGAACTGAACGAGCCCATCAACATCTGGGTGCTTCCACTCGAGCTAATAAAAGGGCATTATCAGAACCATGTTTGGTTACAGCCAACAAGTCAAACCGGCGAACGCAAAACGAGACAAAAGAAAGAAAAAAGCAGACGAGAAAAACCATAGCATATTTGATATGGAAGCAGCGAAAAACCCACCTCAAGCTCCGCAGCGGGTGTGACATCAGGGTGCTCGAACACCTTCTTGGCTTCTTCCCAAGGCCATTCTTCGGGTACCTGTATACCACCCTTTTTCTTCTTGCCGTCTTCACCATCTGCATCTGCATCTGCCTTTTCAGCGGCTCTAGGGATAGGGTAAACACAAGTCAGTATAAGGCCAGAGATGGATGGCAATGTAAAACGAGAGCAGTCGTTATAGGGCGTTACCAATCTCATTATACCCCGATTGGAAGGCAAGCAAAGAAATCGAATACCTATATCCCTACTTACTTTTCCCGTAAATGTTCAACGACCCCTGCGAGACCGTTGTGTTCTCTGATAAGTTTCAGAGCCGATTTGGGCCCGACGCCTTTGATTGGCTCTAGGTAGTCGCACCCGAGGAGGATACATAAATCAATGAACTAATATATGGAGAGGGGGGAGGTCAGCAATTCTTTCGTCAACATAACACAAAAGCCAATCGTTGGAAGTCCAAAAGACAATCTCGGGCCAGAAATGATAAACCCAGAAGATAACGATACGAACTGTAGACATATCCATCTCCAATCCTTCTAATGCTTTTTCGAGGTTAACCTCCATGATCGGAGCTTTTTTGGCTTCGCTAAAGGTAAGGTGGCGGTACAGGATGGACCCTCCGAAGGTGAGAGTGTCCATGTCTTCGGATCCGGCAGCATAAACTGCGCCTTCCCGGGCTAGGGATGCACATTGAGCTGGAAAGCGGGTGGGGGACGTTATTCAAATAAAAGAGAAGAGGAAATAGACAAATCGGCAGATACGCACCCTCAGCCTCACTCGGAGCGACGATAACAGGAATTCCCATCAATTTCAATAACCGTCTACATTCCTCGTTGTGTTCTTTTGTGACTTTGACAGTCCGCCTAGAGAACCGATCAAGGTCTTCAGCCGTCCCTGTTTCTTTCGCTTCTTCTCCCTCTTCTTTCGCTTCGGCGCGCTTTTCGAAGCGTTTTGAGAGCTAGAGAAGGGGTAAGAAATGGGATGGTCACTCGAAGCTGGTAGTGTACATACAACGCCCGCTTTCAGCTCTGGTGGTTTCCCGTCGAATACGTAGGCGGGTTTGATGCCGTTTTCAACGATGCGGATAGTACGATAAAAGAAACCCATAAGATGACTGTCGATTCATCAGCTCCGCTCTACTGCCTCCACGTTTCAAAAAAAAGCGCGCCTTGTAGTCTCCCCCGCATCATTAGTTAACATCTCGCCATCTTTCTGTCGAACAGCGATGAGAAACTGATATATCGACATGGACGCGTCGATAGCGACTTTGCGCCCAAAGAGCGTTTTGATTTCGTGTTCCTAGCAATTGCGGACATTAGCACGTTTGTGAAAGCAGGTGTAGGAGGGTTGGGTCACAGTGATTGCCTTGGGGGCATGTTCTGAGAGGAGTGCGGTCAGCCCTTTGATGCCCATCGTCGCAGTGGATGGATTCAATCACTGCACAGGAGACATCGTGTGACAAGGAGTCTGAGTGACGTCACGCGACATCGTCACAAGTGATGGCAATGTTTACTCAACCGACCTTCAAGTTGGCCAGCTTATGGATAAGTACTCTACGAGCTAATCGAGCAAAGATAGAATGGTTACATTCATGCCGAATGCGATCAGAATGGAAGTAGCAGTGGGTCGTGAGATACAGTGCTGCTGCCGCAGCTGCTTACGGGACCTTGTATGAAATGTGGAGGTGCAAGTGGAGGTGAGTCTTCGCATCTTCCGAGTCATTTGCCATTGGCCGCTGCAAACATGACGTGACAAATCAGAGTTTTAATTCCGGTCTTGGCCATATTCTGCTTGCCGCGAAAGTCTTTCGAGCATGAAAGCTACTCAAGTTTTCTGGACAATTTACCGACAATTATTCATATCATAAAATGCAATGATGGTTAACTTAACTTGCCTTTCTGACAGTTTACTTTGCATATTTACTTCCTTATTTGCACAGCATTTAACTTGCTACTTCTCTTGGTGGCGGAGAGTTAACGTGGCAAGCCGGGAAATGGGAAGGCATGCGCGTCCAGCTAGACCGAGCGACAGATGGGATATGACAAATCTATCTCTGCGGAACATCGACTCCGAGAGGTTAACCTTCTATGTACCTTGCACGAGGGTATAAAAGATAGGCCTCCACAACTGATGAAATTCAGTCGACCCTCGTAGAGCTTCTTAGAAATAATGGCTTATCTCTCGCCCCAACCTCAACCTCCTACCCCCCTCGGCCGGTACCGCTTGCTTTCACCGCGTGCCAGCATCCGTGTCTCCCCTATTCAACTTGGTGCGATGTCCATTGGCACGGCGTGGGGACATGGGATGGGTGAAATGAACAAGGAGTCTAGCTTTAAGCTTCTGGACGGATATTTCAATGCGGGAGGCAATTTCATCGATACAGCAAGTAACTAGTAAGTATTGCTTTGGTATCTCATAGTCACGGCTTCATTCTGTTATAGTCATTAATGCTAATCCGCATGTTTATTACACAGTCAAGATGGCACCTCCGAAGAGCTGATAGGCGAATGGATGGAGCTGCGAGGTAATCGTGATCAAATTGTTATATCGACGAAGGTGCTTATGGACCCCTTCCGATATTCTACTGTGAACTAATCTTTTCCCTTTAACTCATCGTCATCTATAGTACAGTTACCCTTGGAAAAACCACGATGACTCTATCCCTCAAAAGATCCACTTCACTGGCAACGGTACCAAATCCCAACACATAGCCGTAAACGCCTCGCTCAAAAGGTTGCGCACGGACTATATCGACATCCTATACTGCCATTGGTATGACTGGGATACGAGCGTCGAGGAACTGATGAACAGCTTGCATAATCTCGTAGTCGCAGGAAAAGTCCTCCATCTTGTGAGTTTGTGGTTCTTTATAAAACTTTGCATCGGACATTGATATGTGGATGCATCATAGGGTATTTCTGTGCGCCTCTTTTTCCTCTCTCGCTACATAGCTGGTGTTAATTGTTGAGTTACACAGGATTCTCCAGCGTGGGTTGTCTCCAGAGCGCAACAGTACGCACTTGACCACGGAATAACGCCTTTCTGCATCTACCAAGGCCAATGGAACCTGACCAAGCGCTCTTTTGAGCGCGAGATTATTCCTATGGCACGCGAGCTAGGTTTATTTTTCCATTTGCCCATCTGTCATTATCCACTTTTCTCATACTGTCGGTCTTTAGGCCTCGCTCTCGCACCCTGGGATGTGCTCGCATCGGGAAGATTCCGTACCGATGCCGAAGAGAAGGCGCGTCAAGAATCGGGCGAAAAGAGCCGCACGTTCACGCCAGACGGCAAGGCGGAACGCAACGAGGACGAGCGCAAGATGTGCACAGCACTCGAAAAGGTCGCGGGCGAGATAGGGAGCAAGAGCATTCAAGCCGGTGCGTCTCTACAACTTTCGACCTGTCTCTTCTTACATCTTATCAACATTCACTGATTTTGGTCTTTGTGGACCGCAGTGGCAATCGCATACCACCTACAGAAACAACCTTACGTGTTCCCTATCGTGGGTGGGCGTAAGGTCGAGAACCTGCAGAAGAACCTCGAGGCGCTCGAAATCACGCTATCCAAAGACCAGATAGAGTTTCTCGAGAGTGTCCTACCATTTGATGCTGGGTTCCCGAATTGGATTATTGTGCGTGTTTGTTTTGTTCTATTCCATCCACTGTTTGGATATCCTGCTTTCGCTACTTTTCTTCGGGAGCATATACTGATGTAAGTGTCCAATGGTTGGACAGGGTGATGGTACGAAGGAGCACGCCATTATGGCAGCATCTGCTCCTCTGGCTGCTTGGCCTAAAGCGGAGCCAATCAAACCAAGCAAGCGAACGTAACCGGTTGAACGTCGTGGTGGCGTCGAGCCTCGTCATCTTTGAGGTGAGCAGGTGGGATGGCGGCTTCTGCGCTCTTCCTGTGCTGCTTCTACGAACTACATATGTTCAGGATATCTAGTGTGCATCTTTCTAAATTCTTCGCGTATATTGCTTCTATCGTCTTAAGATTGTTCATGCTCGTCTTTGAAATGCGATTTTTCTTTTCTTTTCATAGGATGCGAAGCTGAAACAATATAAAAATCTCGTTAGGTAGCAAGCAGTCTTGTTCTGTGCATCACGGCGCTAAGAATCTTGATAACGAGAATGAGTGACGGGAAAGAGTGTCTGAAATATGGTATCTCCATTGCTTGCAGCGTTTGATAACGAGCGAGTTCGAGGAGTAAATGAGCGACGAGTTTAATTTACTTCTATGACCTTGGTCAGAGTCCGAAATGTGAATGTGTGACATTGTATTCCCTGGCGTAGCATTTGAGCAACCACCTTTGTAACGATGGGCTCCGTTGCTGGCGCCATCACCTCAAAAGGTGGTATTCCAAGGTCCAGCGGCTGCTAATCAAACGTTGGCACTTTCTTTGTAAAGATGCGATCAGCAGTCATGAAAAGAATGGTGTAGTCGAGTGGGAAGTGGGTAGCACTATCGTGAGGATGCAGACTTATGTCTACTCGGCACTGGGAGTTTCTTTCCGGAACACATGTGAGAACAGTGGCATACTCAATTGTACCTCCTTGATGCACGAGCGCCTTTGAGCTCATGATTTCTCTGCCACCGTCGAGGGAGAAGGTTCAAATGATAGTTGGCAATTGCATAAGAGAGAAGATACTCCCAAGAGGCTTCCGGTATACGTTTTGAAAAAGGTTGCGTCCGAGTCGAAAGTAGATCGAAATTAGACTCTGCATCGTGGATCTCATGACGAATGAGTACTGTAGCACTGGTGGGAAGAATAGATCCAACGGCAGAGTCGGGTGGTAGGGAGTACTAATTGTTGTTAACATATGGTGAGGATCCGTAGAGGGACACGAGGTGTTGATGTTGAGGACAGGTTGAATAACACATAGAGTATAAGTAATACAATCCGGTGCTGCTTTTATCGGTGCTCCAGCTCGATGTATCTCTCGGACCAACTGGACGACAAAAGATTTACCTGGGAAGTGTTGCTTCGAAAATTCGTAATATAGTTGAGTTGATGAATGACGCACATGACGGTACCAGCTCTCATCGTCTGTGAACTCCGGAATAGAATCTGGTGGGTTATGCAATGGCACTTTGTTTCGCTGTGAAAGAGAGCGGGAAGATTGTACAGACCTCGCGAAACATACACTTGTATGTATACGCACATGAGGTACAATGGTGTGTCTAACTCTCATCTTGAGATCTGTTTTGTGTAAAATGCTGTCCATCCCTTGTTTTCTCAAGTACGTGTCAAAAGCCTTCGAGTTGTCGTAGAGGACATCCATGCAATTTGCAGAGAGGAATATCATTTTCTCAATATCGCCTAATAACATTGTGAGAAATTAATTCTAATCCTTGACAGTGGAGACCTACTGAAGCGGAAAGCGCCACCACTATTCTTCATCAGATTCTTCAGCGGAGACTAGATAAATGAATGATATATGTTTGGGTGAGAATGGATGACATATTCCACTTACTCTGCCTTCCTCCATTAAACGGCTAATGAGCTTTTTCATCACCTGTGGTCCAGCAGATAACGCCCGACCATCCTGCTGCATTATTACCCAGTTCATGAAGTAGCCAACAATGACAGCAGTGCGATTATTCTTTAGTAAAGGAGCCCAGTCGCTCAGGACGCCGTCGATACCAACATAATTGGCATCCAATATGTTGGATACTTGAATGCGGTCGAAACGCACAGATGCTGGGATACCGTTGACCGAGAAAATATCATCTTTTATCCCGCGCGAGAGTACCCGAGCATCCAAGCTTGTGATTTGAAACGAAATATTGTATTCGCGAATACGCTTGGCGAACTTGCGCAGCTGCTCTGAAAGGAAAAAGTAAAGGCAGCCGTATACGTCTTCAGATCGAGCACCGTATGATGCTCCGATTTCGAAGACTTTGTCGATGCTGTCGGACTATTGTCGGCATATAGGGGAAATTAGATAGTTAAATTTGCTCACTCCAAACCATGCAGAGGGTCAGCGTAGTCGGTTTGTAACCAACTACCAGTGGATGAGAAAAGGGAGCAGTTGGGAACATTAAAATGGGCATTCAATGCACCGAAGGGAAGCACGATGCCAAATCGACGATAATTCTGAAACGCCACCCGATGGGAGGTTTTCAGACCGGCGTACAATCGATCACGGTAGTCCCGGCGAGATGGGGCTGTCCTCGCCCTATCATACCCTTCCTGGGCCTCTTCAATTGACAAATCTGACGAAATTAGATGACGAAAGACTTCCATTGCTTTGGGAGTCAAGATGCATGATAAAGTGGAAGACGAGCCGATCTGAGATAGAAAATTTCCGCTCCCGTCGGCTTGACTGATAAGAGATAGGACCTCCGAGGATATCAAAAGTTGATACTCATCGGGCATAAATGCAGAGTACCAAAAGTGAAGAGCTGTATCGGCAGCGGTAGTTTCGTTGGAAATATTGCCTAAGCAAAGAAGCAAAACAATATTGCGGACAACAACATGTGGCGTGAGATCATTGAGTAAGATGCTCAATTTTCCAGTGTAATCGTCGGGGAGACTGTTGATGGTGTGGACAACATGCCTAAGGTCACCAGAGGCTATATAATATCAGTTTGGATTGATGAAAGAATGGATTTGCTATACGAACCAACGAAGGCTATTGAAAGATCCGCTTTTGTGTTCCTTTCGTTCTCGGACAGGTTGACAACGTCCATCGCGGGCGTGTTACCCCATCTATTAAGTATATTTTAGATTTCATACCATTTAGGGCGCTGACATACAAAGCGAGACCCGTTGATAACCTATCATTCATATCTGCCTTAAACGCTTCTTCGGGGGTCATATCATTGACGAAGCGAGGATTTCGACCCTCTGCGACCCAGGCAGGTTTCCATTCCGCAGATCTCAGAATATTCTTGCAGTCTAGCAATCGATTTAAAAGGTGGTAGATATGAGTTTGCTTTAAGCAAGAACGTACCGTATTTATGGGCACGCCAGTGTACCGATTGACATTTCTAGGAGAAAATGAGACGAATTCAAAACCGAGTAATGCAAGGAAATACTCACCTTGGAGCAATACGATACTAGCCTGCAGGAGCTGCATGTCATCTTTCCCGGGTTCGGACATGCTCTGTACTTCTCCGTTTCAACATTAGCGCAGGGCAAGACTTCGGGCGGCGGATATCTTGGCTTTGAGCCCTCCCGAACTGATTCCCGAAACATATCAAGGAGAGCTGAGGGATCCAATGCAGAAGTATCGAGGCCGCTGAGCCTTGTGTCCAGTTGAGAATCGGTCTGAGAATCTGGAGGCAACGCCCGGAGGTTGGAATTTCCGGTGTCGTTGATGTGCTGCTGGGAGCTTTCGATCTCAGACCTTTGCTCCGGAGTCAGGTGATTGAGCAGGTTGGTAAGTTGATCCATATGTAAAGGTAAAGACCCGAAGATGCGTTGGAGAATGTGTGAAAACAATGGAGTTTTGGACCAACCATATGAACAGCCTTTACATTTGAACCCAAGGGCATGTGTATTGCATGAGGTAACAACGTGTAGATCCATATGCGTCTGAGACCGTCAACAGTGGCTGCAACAGCCATACTTGGATCGCCGCAGATCGAGATCCCTGATTTGGGCGATGTTGGGTGTCGGAAGAACTACAATCCAGCGACATTTGTTAAGTATTGTGGTGCGATGGAGGAACCGTACGGAACGGAAGTCATTCAGCTGATAGTGAACTCTTCCTCCTCTGTTGATCTATGCCAAACGAGGGAATATTTCTCCTTTTCTTGCCTTTTTTCTTGCCTTTTCCGCTTCCATGACCCTGCCCCCCCAATTCTCCCCGGCGCCAAGCTTCATCCCCTCCGCGTCCATCAGTTGATCGACACCCTCCCTCCATGCCAGGTCCCACGTTTGATCAATGACATCAAACGGCTCCAGGCAATTTAAGAGATGCAGCTGAGTCTACAATGACGTTATTGATGCGTTCCCGAGCTAGCGATAGCCCTAGAGGTAAGCCATGGCGGCTGTGAGAGGACGAGATAGGCGAGAGGAAGTTCGAAAAGTGGTAGGGAGTGGGTGAAGCCGGATTTTGATAGGAAAACCTTGAATGTTGACGCTGCAGCCTGGAGCGATCGGTCTTGCGGCTGCGAACAAGCCCTGTAAGTAATCAAGACCAGCTCTAGAATCAAAGGGAACGACTCAAAATGGTCGATAAAGCATATTAAGTCAATCACTTCCCTCATCGGCTAATGCCCCAGAATTATATGGGTAGTAGCTCATACTAAATCTTCGGGAATGTTTCAGAGCTTCTATTGTGTTCGTATTACGGCGTCCGCCGAAGCCGAGGTATACGAGATGCTACGGCTGAGAGAGAACTGTGCGAAGAGCGCAGTTATCGGGGTCCGTTTTCAGGCTGAGAGAAAGATCAGATATGAATACTTTGCGTATCCGCCCACGATAGCGGATGGTCAATTGGGCTGAAGGGATATGAATAAATCGAGGACAAATCGCCAACCCTGAGTGCTTCTCGTTATCCTTTCCCTCGAAGTCGAATGGCCGTATCTATACTAAGTACATGAAATTTAGGGCCTAGAAGGGTGCCAGAGGTCGAGTCGATGTCGTCTCGTTCCAGTTCGTAGTCGGCATCTTGCAACACAGTGCCGTCAACCTGGCACTGCGGCAGCTTTAGTAACTAAATCGGAACGGAGCCGTTGCTGCTGGCATTACATAGTAGGCGACGCGACATAATTCAATTCGACTTAATAACATTGAAGAAGCACTCACATCTGTAGCTTGTTACAATTTTCAAATACTGAGACCCCTACTCAACTCGTCGACCAGCGTGGAGAAGATATACTTGCGACTCCGAGAGCAATATAATAATGGCAGGTAATAAAGGCGAGTACCACGCACCTAAGCAAACGAATCGTTAAGCCGCCTGGCCAACCAGTGAGAGCGAGAGTCTCGCGATGATTTCAGGCTTTGGATCAGAAGAGAGAGTGACGCTTGTGACGTGACTCTTCGTGACCACACGCGTCAGTCGGAGCTCATCACCGCGTTGTCCATCCACTCCCGTTCCAAGCACCCCCATGCCTCCCAAATCCTCACAAAAACCAGCCCCAAAAGCCAATGGCAATATAATGGCTTTTTTCGGTGGCGGAGGGGGCTTATCAGCAGGCTCGAGTCAATCGCACGCAAAGAGTCAGTCGACAGCGGTGCGTTCTTCTACTTTGACGACTGGGATTGGGATGTGTGTGTGTGTGTTGACGTTAGACGCAGTCAAAACCACCAACTCAATCATCGGGAACAAAAAAAACAGCGGCGATACTAGTAATGAGTGATAGTGAGTGGCCTGGCTGTGAATAGGCGCTTGTACTTGTTGGCTGATAGTGGGGTTGGTTTTGTAGGTGACGATGATGATATGTGAGTAATTGCACACGAATTGGCAATGAAATTGGTTTTTTAATTGATAATATGACAGGACGAAGCATAAAAAGACTGTCAAGTGAGTCAATCGTATCTAATCCTATTGCTCCACGATACTGAGCTTGTGGTTAGACCAGCATCCAAGTCCAAAGCACCCAAAGCATCTGTGAATATCACCCCACCCTCCTCTATCTTGTCCCATTACTTTACGCTAACCGACATTCTAAATACAGCCATCAATGAAACCTAAATCCGAGCGCGTAATGGCCATGGACATAGATTCCGACCCTGAACCCCTACACGCCCCATCTCTTAAACGCAAGAAACCATCAGCGCTCCTCTCAAGCGACGACGACGATGACGACGACAGACCTTCAAAAGACCCAAAAGCAACCCCACCCAAAAAGAAGGTTGCCGTCGCAGCTTCGTCTTCCAAGCCTAAACCGAAGGCTAAACCGCGGTCTTCGGTGTCTACTTCTGCTTCTGCGAAAAGAAAGGTGAAGAGTAAGAAGAAGGCGTATATGGATGATTATGAGGATGCGGATGAAGAGGCTGAGGTTACAGCTGAGGCGAGTGATGATGATGAGTATGCGAACGAAGACCTCATTAAAGCGAGGGATGACCGGAAGAAGAAACCCCCAGGCAAGAAACTCAAAACCGACACTGGAGGTCCTAAACCCACCACCAACGGGAAGGCCAAAATCAAGAAAGAAGCCGACCAGCCGGAGGCGGAGGAAGAGGAGCAAAAAAAGCCAAAAGCCAAATCTTTCGAGTGAGCCTTCCCTCTCCTTTCCCCCCCATAACCAAACCAACTAGAAACTAACGGTCAATGAATCATTCCGATCTGCATAATAGTTGGGCAGCAGCGAAAGCCGCTAAGCTAGCGGGGCCTGTCGCGCATGGCTCCAAAGCCGTTCCAGAGCCTAAGGATCCGATGTGTCTCTCTGGATTGGCGTTTGTGTTTACAGGCGAGCTGGAGAGTTTTTCTAGGGATGAAGCTATCGATCTTGCGAAGCGTTTTGGCGGGTGAGTCATCCCGTTCTACTATCCATTCCGACCCCTTATCATTTAAATTTTTTTCGACTATCTCCCTCCAGTCGCGTAACAGGCCAACCCTCCTCTAAAACCTCCTACGTCGTCCTAGGCTCCGACGCAGGCCCCTCCAAACTAGCAGCAATCAAGAAACACGGGCTTAAAACACTCTCGGAGGACGCGTTTTTAAAGCTTATCGCTACGCGTGTTGTTGGGGAGGGCGGGTACGATGAGAAGACAAAGAAGAAGATGGAGAAGGAGGAGGAGACTATTAGGGCTGGGGCAAGGGAGCTTGAGAAGAGGGAGAGGAAGATGGAGAAGGAGAAAGCGGGGGATGGGGGGAGGTGAGGGACTTATCTGCTGTTTTTTTTTTCCCGGTTGAGTGGATGCTGATGTATGTGATAGTTCGAAGGCCCCAGACGCGTCTACTCAGCTTTGGACGACAAGATACGCACCTCAGACACTAAAGGAGATCTGTGGCAACAAAGGCCAAGTCGAAAAACTCCAGAACTGGCTGAACAGCTGGTCAGTCCCTTCTCCATTCTCAATCCTTTCATTCCTCGCACCCTAATGCAAACGAACCCCACCCCACCCCTTCACAGGACTTCGAGCCGCCAATCCAACTTCAAAAAACCCGGCAAAGAAGGGATGAACGTCTTTCGCGCGGTCATGATCACCGGTCCTCCTGGTATCGGCAAAACGACCAGCGCGCACTTATGTGCCAAGTTGGCGGGGTTCACGCCTATCGAGGTGAACGCTAGTGACTCGAGGAGTAAGAAGCTTGTTGAGGTTAGGATATTTTTTTGCTGTTGTTGTTTGGGTTATGAATTGCATATTGATTGATTGATTGGTGCAGAGTGGAATTAATATGGATAATACGTCTTTAGATGGGTGGATGGGTCATGGGAAAGTGAGTTTGTCATTGGGTGCTTGTTGGCACAATTCTCTCTGACGAGCACTTGGCTTTATTTTGCTAGGCAACGAATGCTGCTGGTGTGCCTATTACTGACAAGACGTGTTTAATTATGGACGAAGTCGATGGGATGTCGGCGGGAGATAGAGGGGGTGTTGGTGCTCTCAATGCACTGATCAAGAAGACCAAGGTTGGTCGTTTCAGCGCTTCGCCATCTTGACGTTCGAAAGTTAATCTTATTCGTCCCTTCGTTTAGATCCCCATCATTTGCATCGCGAATGATCGAAATGCGCAAAAGCTGAAGCCCCTTATTGCATCGACCTTTGCTCTCACATTCAAGAAGTGAGTAAATTGTGTGATCGAAGCTCGAATTGTCAACTGACATCGTAACAGGCCCGATGTCGCCGCCGTTCGTTCCAGAATGATGACTATCGCGTTCAAGTAAGTTTTCTGACTCCTTCATGAGAACATGTTATTCAAACGTCTGCCGCTGCTACAGGGAGAAAATGAAGATTCCTGGGAACGTGATGGATCAATTGGTCAACGGCGCTCAGTCTGACATCCGACAAGTTCTCAACATGTTGTCGACGTGGAAACTCTCCAGTAATAGTATGGATTTCGATGAAGGACAGAATCTGTACGTCTATCACGCGGTATACAATGGTCGGGAAATCATTCTAACTGTGTTGTTCCCAGAGCGAAATCGAACGAGAAGTTCTCTATCATGACTCCGTTCGATGTCATTAATAAGATGCTCGGGCCTTATATGTTCTCCCACACTTCTAGAGAGACGCTCGGTGACAAGATGGAACTTTATTTCCATGATCACTCTTTTGTACCGCTCTTCATTCAGGTTCGTCTTCTGAAGATATATGCTCTGATATGAACCGACGACCCTTTTCACATAGGAAAACTACCTGAAAACGCACCCCGCGAAGATCAAAAACCTCGATGGACCTCCTCAAATCTTGAGACAACTTGAGTTGATGGATAAAGCCGCATCATCGATATCCGACGGGGACTTGGTCGACGCTTTGATTCACGGGTGATGATCAGCTTTATTTCTATCACGACACAGGTCCTCATACAACAAACCTTTTCACAGACCTGAGCAACACTGGGGGTTGATGCCATTGCATGCTGTGTGTTCCACCGTCCGACCTTCATCGTTCCTTTATGGCCAGGGTGCCGGATACGGTGGCCCCAATGCGATGTCGTTCCCTCAGTACGTCCCTCCATTCAATTTACTTCATTCGATACTGACGCAATTGTCCTCCAGATTCCTCGGTCAGAACTCCAAGCAAGGGAAGTTGAGTCGACAGCTAGGTGATGTCCAGATTCGCATGAGATTGAAAGTGTCTGGCGACAAGTCCGAAATTCGGCAGTCTTATCTACCTGCACTTTTCCCCCACATTGTGAGGCCGTTAATGGACGTTGGAGCCGTAAGTTTGAACGATAATGAACACACTTATCGTGGCTGATGTTCGTGTTCTTCAGAGCGCGGTCGAAGATGTGATAGAGTGCATGGACGAGTATTACCTCTCACGAGAAGACTGGGACACCGTTGTCGAATTGGGAGTCGACCAGAACAAAGATGATCTTGTTCTTAAGAAGATATCTGCCGCTACAAAGACCACTCTCACGAAGAAGTAAGTGTATTATACCAGACGTCAGAGATACGCTTATGCCTCCGATTCAGATATAATACGAGCGACCATCCGATTCCTTTCCACAAGGCTCAAGACTTGGGCAAAGCTCCAAAGAGGCTCGGAGGTGGTCCTGCTCCTGATATCGAAGATGCTTACGACGTGAGTTGCAGCTTGTATTCGATATGTTTGTTTTCGCTCATGATGTGGTTTAGCTTGCGGACGAAGCTCCTGAGCCAGCATCCGACGACGACAGCAAGAAGAAGAGCCCAGATGACTTCAGCAATGACAAGATGATTAAGGCGAAGAAGGCGAAAGGCAAGGGGAAGAAGTAAGAACATTGTCTGTCGCATAAATTATTGATTTTACACTGGTTCGCGTACTCCCTGATTGGATTTGTATGTTCTCTGGGTGTTGGTGACTTGAATTCGAAGCTGTTGAAGTGGGAAGTGTAGAAGGTCGTGTCCGTTTCGTAAGTGATGCCCCCATCATGATGTCGTCGCTGTTCCCTTAAAAGGTGGGGCGCTGTGTTCACAAGTTGGACACAACTTAGTATGTGCGCTTGTCACGTGCCAACTTCAACAAGCCGCACAGCATTCAACCAGTGTACAGCACTGTGCAACTGCGATCTTACTCTACTAAGTTCACCCACTCTGGCAGAAACAGTCATCTTATCAGCTCGGACACTCCCTCGGACCCTCGCTACTTGTGATGTCGTCTGATACTCGAAAAAGCTACACACTATACAGTGAGTTACCACACTCGGGGCATTGATCCTGATGCGACGATCGTCCAGTTGGCTCCATTGATGGAGTTATCCGGACCTGGCCAGACCTCTACTTAGAGGTCAAAGTGGATAAGTTGGCGGTGCAAAGAACACCAGTGATCAAACAATACAATGGGTCGACGTCGACTGAGAAGTTTATATTGTACGTCCGAAGACATTCGCGTTACTTTGGTGTTTAACACAGAGCCATGATAGAACCGGAAACACGGCTTCCGTCGTTTCTGTGTCGTTCAAGCAGAACGATAGATGGTTAAGGTGGTTTCATCCCTGCAAAGGTCGCGTCGATATCACTATCGGGACACTTCTCGCTCAATGTGCAGATAATCAATGTATGTACCGTAAAAATTACATAAACCGTTACGTTCACCGTCTAATTTGACCAGTTGCTACTCTCCAAGTGAACACAGCTAGAAGCCTGAAACGTTACCGTGACAGGAGCGTGGGAGAAATAATGATCAAGCTCAGCCTGAGTACGCCAATCGATGAGGAGGTTATCGTGGCAGAGGGATTAGCAAAGGAACTATCCGAACTCGGAATGAGCCAGCTGGGTCGCTTTTTCCGTCTCGGCAACCTATCGGACATCGAAGACAGTATCTCCAATTTGCACAAAGCCACTCAATTGATCGACGACGAACATGCAAACAAGGCAGCATACCTTGATGGCCTTGGTACCAGTCAGCGAGCGCGCTTTGACCGTCTCGGAGACCTGAATAACATTGAGGACAGTATCTCCAATTCACACAAAGCCGTTTATTTGACCGACGACAGCCATCCAAACAAGGGAATATACCTTAATACTCTAGGTCTCAGCCAGCGAGGCCGCTTTGACCGTCTCGGTGACCTGGCTGACATCGAGGACAGTATCTCCAACTTACACAAAGCAGTTCAGTTGACAGATGAAGGACACCTAAACAAGGCTTCATCCCTGTCTAATCTTGGTCTCAGCCAGCGAGCTCGTTTTGAGCGTCTCGGTGACCTGACTGACATAGATGACAGTATCTTCAATTTACACAAAGCAGTTCAGTTGACCGATAACGGACATCCAGAGAAGGCAATATACCTATCTAATCTTGGTACCAGCCAGCGAGCCCGCTTTGACCATCTCGGCAACCTGCCTGATATCGAAGACAGTATCTCAACTTTACAAAAAGCAGTTCAGCTGACTGACGACGGACATCCAAACAAGGCCATATACCTTGGTGCCCTTGGTATCAGCCAGCGAGCCCGCTTTGACCGTCTCGGCAACCTGACTGACATTAAAGACAGTGTCTCCAACTCAGGCAAAGCAGTTCAGTTGACCGACGACGGACATTCAAACAAGGCAATATACCTGTCTAATCTTGGGACCAGCCAGCTAGCTCGCTTTAACCGTCTCGGTGTCCTGGCTGACATTGAGGACAGTATCTCCAATTTACATAAAGCAATTCAGTTGACCGACGACGGACATCCAAACAAGGCAATATATCTGGATACCCTTGGTCTCACCCAGCGAGCTCGCTTTGACCGTCTCGGTGACCTGCCTGACATTGAGGGCAGTATCTCCAACTTACACAAAGCAGCTCAGTTGATCAATGACAGTCATCCTGGCAAGGCATCATCCCTGTCTAATCTTGGTCTCAGCCAGCGAGCTCGCTTTGAGCATCTCGGCGACCTGACTGATATCGAGGACAGTATCTCCACTTTACAAAAGGCAGTTCAGCTGACCGACGACAGACATCCAAACAAGGCAGCATACCTTGATACCCTTGGTCTCAGCCAGCAAGCTCGCTTTGAGTGTCTTGGTGACCTGACTGACATCGAGGACAGTATCTTCAATTTGCACAAAGCAATTCAGTTGACCGACGATGGACATCCAAACAAAGCAATATACCTTGATACCCTTGGTCTCAGCCAGCGGGCCCGCTTTTACCGTCTCGGTCACTTGGCTGACATCGAGGACAGTATCTCCAACTTACACAAAGCAGCTCAGTTGATCGGTGATGGTCATCCTGGCAAGGCATCATCCCTATCTAATCTTGGTCTCAGCCAGCGAGCTCGCTTTTTTCGTCTCGGCGACCTGACTGACATTGAGGACAGTATCTCTGCTTTACGAAAAGCAGTTCAGCTGACCGATGACGAACATCCAAACAAGGCAATATATCTAGCTACCCTTGGTCTCAGCCAGCAAGCTCGCTTTGAGCGTCTTGGTGACCTGACTGACATCGAGGATAGTATCTTTAATTTACACAAAGCAATTCGGTTGACCGACGATGGACATCCAAACAAGGCAATATACCTTGATACCCTTGGTATCAGCCAGCGAGCTCGCTTTCACCGTCTCGGTCACTTGACTGACATCGAGGACAGTATCTCCAACTTACACAAAGCAGCTCGGTTGATCAATGATGGTCATCCTGGCAAGGCATCATCCCTGTCTCATCTTGGTATCAGCCAGCGAGCTCGCTTTGACCGTGTCGGCGACCTGACTGACATTGGGGACAGTATCTCCAATTTACATAAAGCAGTTCAGTTGACCGATGACGGACATCCAAACAAAGCAATATACCTTTATATCCTTGGTCGTAGCCAGCTGAGTCGCTTCCAGCATTTTGGCGATCCCACAGACCTTGTAGCTTCTATTTCTGCGCATAGGACAGCAGCACAGTCCAAGACTGCATACCCTCATACCATGCTTGTCGCAGCTCAAAACTGGGCTGACAGCTCGTATCTTCATAACGACATTTCATCTGCATTGGACGGGTATCGCACAGCCTTGGAGATTTTACCACAAGTTATATGGCTAGGTCTAAATACCACATCTCGTCAGACCTCCTTGTATCTGGAAGAATCTGAGCATTTGAGTTGCCGAGCAGCCACATGTGCCATTCGTCAGGGTCATCTCGAAGAAGCAGTGGAGCTTCTTGATTTGGGCCGATCTATATTCTGGCAACAAGCATCATCGCTACGAGTCGGGTTGGAAAAGCTGAAACAGATGGAACCCGAACTGGCTAATGAGCTTGAAAGAGTTGGTCACAAGCTTGATGCTGACAACTTTCGTGGGTCGTCATTGCACATTGAAGGACAAAGTGTTGGAGTCAGTAGTACGGAGGATGTCGGCAAGGAACGTCGTCGCCTGGTTGGTGAATGGGAGGGTTTGTTAGACAGGGTCAGACAGCTCCCAGATTTTGAGCATTTTCTGAAGCCTGCACCGTTTCGTCAACTTCGGCAGGCTGCTGCTGGAGGAAATGTCATCATTATCAATGTCAGCCAATATGGCGTCGACGCACTGATCTTTGACGACTCTCATCAAATCGAATGTGTACCACTGCCCGACACTGACCTTGACACACTTTTAAAACTGGCGAGCGACATAGTGGTTCAACGACCCGGGGTGGCTTCGGCAGCTCGGCTACAGAGTTACACTAATCGGTACTTGAAGCCTGCGCTACGAGCAGTATGGAACGATATCCTAATCCCCATCTTTCATAAAATTCAGTTGCCCTTGCATGGTAACTCGGATGAACCTCAGCATCGTATCTGGTGGTACCCAACTGGCCCTCTTACATTCATTCCGATTCATGCCGCTGGACCCGGAACTAGTGGAATCGATATCAGCCGTCTGATTGTTTCCTCGTATATCACCACTCTCAGTTTTTTCCTGGCCCAGAAGACAAATAGACATACCGTGATGGGCCGGCTGAAACTTCTCACTTTGAGTCAGCCAGATACACCCGGCCAAGGATCCCTTCCCCTGGCTTTAAAAGAGGTGGAGAAGGTTGTCCATGTGGTTTCCTTAGCAGGTTGGCAGAAGGAAGACATCGCACATCTGAACGGATCGGATGCCACAGTTGATCGTGTTTCTGGGGCTCTGAATTCATGTTCCTGGGTCCACTTTGTGTGTCACGGAATACAACACCCGGCATCAGGCATGGATAGTGCATTTGCCCTACAAGATGGCAATCTCAAACTCAGTCAAATCGCATCTAAAAGGATATCCACTGGTCAATTTGCCTTCTTGTCTGCCTGTCATACAGCAGCTGGCTTGCAAGGACTACCCGGCGAGGCGATGCATCTTGCAGGAGGACTTCAATTTGCTGGGTTTCCGAGTGTAATCGCTACTATGTGGGGTATCAGCGACGTCGACGCCCCAATTGTGGCCGGTCATACATACGAATATCTGTTCCGCAATGGACTCCAAGGATGTGATCCTTCGGAAGCGGCGACAGCACTCAACCGCGCCGTATTGCGTCTCCGCGAGGATCCCAAGGTGACGGTGGACAGATGGGCTCCGTTCATCCATTTCGGAATCTGATTGCACATGTGATCTTTCGTTCGCACTAAACAAGGAATGAGATAAACTGATGAACTACCAGTGGGAAGGACCCCTTCGAGTCGGAGCAGCAATCTTCGGCGATGCCCGCCTCTCAATCCAATCTTCTTCTCGCACCCGATGCAACCCCACTTCGATGGACAAAGCAAAGAAAGAAGAGCTCGATAAACTTGACGAGCGGTTAAAAGAGACGTAGAAGACCCTACCCACCTTATCAAAGCCGAAGAGTCCGTCCTTTCCCCTTACCCGCCCCTCATATCCTCGTCTCATTACTAAATATCTTCCTTTTGCAGACTCATAGACAAAAGCGGCAACTGGGACCGCCGTAATCGCCTAATACCCATAGATCTTCGAATTCGTTTACATATCGTCATGTAACGATATCGAATAATCAGCTTTTGAGAAATGGACACATCTTCCGCGTCTGCATACTCCCACTCCCTTGCTAATGTTCATCTTCGAGTCAAGTGGTTAAATTAACTTTCGCGATATATAGGTTAATTCCGTGTGAAAACAAGGCGGCTTTACCTGCAGATCGAACATGGACCGGCTGTGGATAGGACAGCTTTAAGACGGTCACTAGACTCACTGAGCCGCCATTGATAGGGCGAGCTTGTATCTCAACTTGAACGCAGCAATTGTCATAATGATTGTGGTTTGGTACTAACGGTGAATGCGATTAGACACTCTCAGATTCTATCGAATGAACAGTGTAAGTCGAACCGCATTTATGTAAATTTGCAACTCCCGCACAAGGCTAAAAGCCTAAAATGTTAACGTTGTTGATAGGTCCAAGCGTTTTCTGCTATTTTAGTCTCGTCGGTTCAGAAGGTGCCGAAGTAGAAGGGATCCTGAAAGGGTATTTCATTTCAGGCTAGCTTAAAGCTGTCACGTCCACAGAGCTTACCCTCTTCCATCACATACATGGGAGACATCGCCGCTGTAACGAATGGGAACGTGAACGCAGATCGCTTAATAGTTATCCTGCCCCTCTTCTTCTTTTACCTACTAGGAAGCATTTCCAGTCTGCAGGTAAGGTGTCTTTGATTCGAATGTAGATTTCGGCTAACTTCGCAGTAGATATGGATCGCAGTTCAAAAAGTTCCTGTTGCGGTTAAGGCTGACGTCCAGGAAGCAAATTCCGCTCAAAACAAACACGACATACACGATAACAGAATGCGCTGGATCATGTACCCAATACTCTCTGGCATACTCTCCACTCTGGGATATCTTTTATTCGGTGTATCGTTTTTCCATTGGATATCTGGCGCATTTGCAATGTTCATTCTGACTATCACTGTGTTCTTCGTATGTTTTAATCATCCAGAATATGCCTTCATGCTCATGGTATCACAGTGCTGCCTCACCCTTACAGGCCAGTGGAGAGGATCGGTTCATCGCGATCTGGATGGGGGTTCGTCCCTGCGACATTTTTTATCGCATTTATGTACATTGACCAGACCACCAAAGTATACCTATATAACCAGCTGAAGCACAGTCACGCACTGGGATACAAGGCAATTATCTTGGTTGGCCTCCTGTTTGGCGTCGGTATTTCTATTGCAACACTATGGTATCATAATGACATTGGTGCCTCAATCGCAGTATTTTCGGTACTCTACTTCGTCCAATTCGCCGCCTTTCCGTGGAGGACGGTTTCCATGCGCATGTCCATTATTGCTACCATTGTGATCGAAGTGGTGAGTTTGTATTCATACTGTTAATCGGAACAGCAAATTTTGACCACAGGACGATAAGTTATTGCCGGCTTGCCTCACAGCTGTGTTCATTGCCAATCACTCAGCTACTAGCCCAGACAACAAGGAAAAAATGCGGGCGCAGTTTCCAGCAAAGTCCGAAGACTTTTCCGCCTGGATATCCGTCATCCTTCTAGCATTCCCACCAGCTCTCATCATCCCGCTATCCCTTCGACTCGATTTTGCGAACTATATGGTCAGCGCCACGCCGCTTCATCTTATGACACTGGAGGAGGTACCTGCAGACAAGATAGCGACTAATCCCACGCTGAAGCTCTCTAGGGGAATTGTCATCCCACGTACCATCCCATTCACCTTGAAATACCCCTACTTCGCCTCGACACTACTCGCATGGCTCCTCGCCAATGTCGTGATAACGTATGTGCTGGTGTATGGTTGGCTTTCGGATCCTGATCGATTCACGTATTTATTATCCGTCTTCGTCGTCGCAATACCCATGGTGATTATGAGTGTATTTGGTGTATCTCTATTACGCGGTGAAGTGGAGCGTACGAGGAACGATGGGGTTTGGAGACTGCTGTAGAGAAGTCGATTGGGAGCAGCGAGGGGATACAGACGGTTGACGCAAGGGAGGAATCTACTCAGAATGTGTATGTTTGAAAGCGGGGTAGGGTGACTTTAACGTTATTGATGTTTATGTGATGCTCCGTGTTACTTTATAGCTTTGGCCCGTTGCCAGAAAGTGTATTAAAAAATACCTGTTTCACCTTGTATTAGAGCGATGGAACTTGAAGAACCCTACGGCAACAAAATAGCAATTCAATAACAAAAACAATTAATGACAGGCGAGGCACACAGACACGAGACGAACACCAAAGATGTATTGAAAAGGAGCGGGCGCGCAACTACGGGGGTATTTGTATGTATTTGTAAGTAGTGGCTGAGTCAAACGAGCGGTAACAAATAAGATATAATATACTCGGGGAGCGCCGCCTGCGTCGGCAGAACCCTTGCTCGCCGCAAAAAGACATGACAACTTCAGTATATATTATTCATTGTATTTAGTTTTCAAGGGACCCTGAAAATTATGTGATATTATCTACATGTGATATTAATTAAAAGGTTTTAAGTAATGTCCATTATAAACGAACGGTGGCTGATGGTAGATAAGGAGTGACTAATGATTGTATTTTGCTGCAATTCTTCAGCTGAAAGAAGTACTTATTAACAATGTGAGTCAAATAAATAGGATGGTACATACACATTCTACTTAAACCTTAGCTTTTTTGGTTGGGGTCATTGGATCCATCAGGGACACCTTTCACTTTTGAGGGGACGGGATTAATGGAAGGGGCTTTCTGAGCACTTTCATGGAGAAAAGTTCTGCACTGTAAGTATTGATGCTCTGCTGACTTTCACCAGGCTTTGCTCCGATAGACCAGTGTGTCAACGTGAAATGTAGTTCAACCATCGCACCCTGGAGCTGATGTCTATAATGCTGGGGGTACATGAGTGTTCCTTCCTGCTCATGATTTGTACATCTGGCAGTAAATATGTCACAAGGACCATTCGTCATCGTCAGTTTCTGATGACTGCTGCATATGCATTCACCAATTATTGATCCCAAGGTCAAACCATACCATATGTCATTGTTGACATTGCTACTCCTCCTCCCAGGGGCCTCGACTTATTTAACTTATATATCACACTTTCATGGAGTTCTGGATGTTCAAGCATACAGCTGTTATGGGATTTTGATGATGAGTTGTTCCAGAAATCCCATGATCCAGCATTATTGCAAGAAGATGATCAGATGGCTAATTAGAGGACACATATAATAGTTGAGCAATGTATGTATCTCTAGATATTTTTTGTAAAGTGTGATCCAACTTGAAATGGGTATAATGAATACAATGACTTGTGATGACTCAGTGAGTCTCAAACCTCATTGGCTATGCAGCCATTGTGACACATTGATATGCATTTATATGCTGGATTAAGCATCGAGCTTAGGGTGGGTTTATTTATTACAGTCTCGGACCGGTCCTTGACACAACATTTCATATTTTGTCTCAATTGATTCTGAAATAAATTCTACCAAACTTTTTGTTGTAAAATCAAACTAGATATAGTTTAGATACTAACAGTGATTTTTTGAAGAATTAACCTCATGTGCGAGCAATGCAGCACACTGTTCTTTTGAGCAAGTCCAAAATTGCCATTTCCAGCTCCTTGACACAAGCATCAATTTTCAGCCACAATTTCAGGTTTCTCCATTGTTTGACCTTCCACAAGGAAATTACATTTGTATACATGCAGAAAATAGCAAAAATAAGCCTAAAGAGCATAAAAACCAAAGGAAACAATTGATTCTGGAGTTCTAACCACTAAATTCACCATCATCAGTGCCACTGGCCTCTCCTTCTTGTCCTCCTGGTTCACCAGCTCTTTGGCCACATTGCCATTCAAGGGTCAAGTATTCCCGTTTTGATCTTGCCCAAAAAGTCTCCACATCTCCAACTGCCTTGTTCACAGTCAATTCTGAGCCAAATCACTCAGGCTAAAAAGCAAATTTGTTGCTTATGTCATGTGGAATATGTGTGCTATCCAAATCTAAGTGGATTGTGGACAATACACTGTGATATAGGCTGTGGGAAAGTTGGATTTCCCAAAACAGCGGTCAAGTATGTAAAGAATGAAATTCACAAGTAGCCATAGGGCAGCAATTGTGTTTTAAATTTAATACAATGTAGATATTATGTACACCATGTCAAAAAAATATTCTGAAGATGAACAGTCATGAACTGATTGAACATGAACAGTTTGTGTCAAGGACCGGGGCTGTGTCAAGGACCGGTCTGAGACTGTATTGTTATTTACAATTACTGAATGCAGAAAGTGCGTGCCTTGTTTACTTGGTGAGACAAGGGCTTCAATTATGGGGGTGCAAGAACCCTTGGCAAGCAAGGGGATCAACAACAATTTAGCCCCCATCCATATATAAGGGCACTCATCAGTAATGATGTGCTGGGCCAGGCTTCAAGCCCTGAGCCCATTAAGCCCAGCCCATTCGAGCCCAAGCCAGGCCTGACCCATACAAGGGCTTGGAGTGGGCTCAGGCCTGGCTTGAGATTTCAGAAGCCCAAGCCGCAGGCCCAGGCCTGGGCTTACAGCTATATTTGTCACTGTTCTTTCTAGTGTAGTGTTGCCACAGCTATAGCTGGTGTTTTTGCTAACTTTACAAATAAAATAGGTAAAATAACAGAGAAATTAGAGGATGTAGATAAAGCCAAAAGCCGAGGGGTCTCTTGCCAACATTAGTTAATAGGACCAGA
This sequence comes from Piloderma croceum F 1598, assembly GCA_000827315.1. NCBI lineage: Eukaryota > Fungi > Basidiomycota > Agaricomycetes > Atheliales > Atheliaceae > Piloderma > Piloderma croceum. Next base: position 130,503 of record KN833020.1, on the reverse strand, counting down.
TGTGGCTGTGTTATTTGAGTGGCTATACAAGCAGTCATGATAGCTGCTTGCATAGCTGCTCAAATAACACAGCCACATCTGGTCCTATTAACTAATGTTGGCAGGAGACCCCTCGGCTTTTGGCTTTATCTACATCCTCTAATTTCTCTGTTATTTTACCTATTTTATTTGTAAAGTTAGCAAAAACACCAGCTATAGCTGTGGCAACACTAGCACTGTGGGGTTTTGAACCCGGCTGTATTAAACATCACACATTTTATACCATATGATACATTTTATACTGAAGCAGGGTCAAATTCACAATTTGACACTGGTAAGATTAATTCTACCCTAAATTTCTGGATGTGATGGGATCCATCTGACACTGATTCTAATATAAGTTAAATATACATGTAAGTATCCAATCCTATCCAATCCAAAGAAAAATAACTGCACTGAGATGGAATTGAACTGACAACCTCAACATTTGCACATTCTAGATGTGCCACTAACCACTAAGCTATTGTACTATGATGTGAAAGCAAAGTGGCACCATCATATGGGCTCTGAGATGCCTATATCAGATATAAACTCTGAGCTTACAGCCTTTGGTTAAAGTGCAAATTTCAGCTTCTGACAGCATGGCAACTGGATGAGCTGAACTTAGCAATTTTCTGGCATCCTATAACAAGCTTGAAATTACCAATCCATAGCAACTTCTCACAGCTTGTTTGTAGATATGAAGCACTCTGACATAAGACTGGAGCCTCATAATTGCCATGCTGGTGTTGTGGTGTTCTGCTAAAATTTTCTACCTTTAGCTCACAAAAGTGCTATCTACAGAGAAGGATCTGGTCCAAAACACCAGCCGGAAGGTCCCTAAAGTGCTATTGTGGAGAAGGAATTGGCCATTTTCAAGCTCAGAAAAGTGCTATTTTCAGAGAAACATTTGCAGGAGCTTCCTGGGGCCTTCCCAAACATAATCAGATTTTAATGAAATAATGTAAATCTGAATAAAGCCTGTGTTCACAATACATAATTACCAAAGAGAATCAGATTATTGTTTTGCTTTTTTCAAAGATTATCTTCATATAAAATATGTATTGGACCAGCTGTTTACAAACTATATTTACAAGGTCTATTATTATAGGATGCCAGAAAATTGCTAAGGTCAGCTCATCCATTCACCATGCTGTCAGAAGCTGAAATTTGCACTTTAACCAAAGGCTGTAAGCTCAAGAGTTTATATCTGATATAGGCATCTTAGAGCCCATATGATGGTGCCACTTTGCTTTCACATCATTGTATAATAGCCTAGTGGTTAGTGGCACATTCATGCCTTACAAATGTTGAGGTTGTTAGTTCAATTCCTTTTCAGTGCAGTTATTTTTCTTTGGATTTTTCTTTGGATTGGATAGGATTGGATACTTACATGTATATTTAACTTATATTAGAATCAGTGTCAGATGGATCCCCATCACATCTAGAAATTTAGGGTAGGATTAATCCTATCAACTGCAGTTCCTGGTCAAATTCTATGTATAGAACTCTGTATAGAACTCAAAAAAATGTGGGATAAATGCCCCAATACTATACAATGCTATTCATGATAATGAGACACCTTGGGAAGCCCTAAGAAGCCGTGATATCAGCTTCGAGGACAAGCCTTACATGTGTACTATGTCCGGAACTGGTACCCATTCCAGAACGTTCTGTTTCTGATCACAATTTTATTTTGGTCATGTTCTTGACTCTCTTGTGTATTAACCTCTCAAGTCCCTGACTAATGGCAACACTACCTGGTATCCATGCTCTCGAGAATGCAGCAAATTGGTACCTGACAGAGGCAAACTTCAGTGTGGTGGAGATTGAAACCATGATGTCAAAGTTCTTCTGTGATAACCCCAATGGGACCGAGGTGCTTGGGTGGGCAGAATTCTGGACGTTGATATGCCTGTGATGTCTATATGGTCTGGGACCAACACAAACACCACAACAAGATCTAATAAATGCGAGTTGGCGAGTAACCCTTCCAAGAGTGATAAGATAGGTAGTGTAATGAGATTGCGATGTCTTGACGTAAAGCGCAATGTCAATATCGAGGTTTCACGGAGGTCTGACAAGTATATGTTGCCCAGATCCGAAGATACTAAAGGTATATCAAAACAATACGAGTATTGACGAGAGACTATGACAAATATGGCGATGTCAATGTCAATGTTGAGTTACGAGGTTCGAGACGAGGCTAAGCGAGTTCAATGTTTTTCTGAGTTCTGATGAGTGGGGGAAAGCATTCTTATTGAGTCAAAGAGAAGTACAGAATATATACTGTGGTAAGGAATAGAGATAAAACCAAGTCTCCCAAGGTAATAACAACAAAACTAAATATACAACGAAACATCGCAAAGTCAAACCTGATACAAACCATAAAGGTATGCCGAAACTCCTACCGGCAATATCGTGAGGATCGATAATGCCGAGGCCGAAGGTCAACTGAAGTCTGATGAAACTCCGATAGGTTGATCCCATCATTCCATTGTGATCGTGCCAATATTGACGTGCCGACCGAGTCCGATCCTTGAAACGAGATCATAAGGTTGTTAGGGGGACTGGTGTGAGACATAGGACGTCGGAATTGACGCGGAATGGATGCGGAATGAGATATTGGCCTAGTGTGGTGTGATAGCGGACACGTGTGTCAATCAGTGATACATCAGAATGCATCGATATCAAGATCGTGGAGGATCAATGAGGTCCGGTGCGATGTAGAGGTATCGCATGGGCGATTATTGTCGGATTTGGTGCCTAGAGTGAGTGCATGCATATCAACGTGTTTGAATATCTATGAAGAGATAGTCAGCACAGGTGGGCTGGTGAAGCCCCTAAAGTAAAAATTGCACCACCCATGGCTGTCACAGACAAATGGTCTAATGAGAACTGGGTTGCAGAAGAAGCTGACTTTTAATTACATACTTATTCACTTTGTGATAGCCTGTGAATTATTTCATAGTTTATTCACCTGCACTATCCTTTGTGCCTTGTTGCCTTGATGCCAGGGCTCAGAACAACCAGTTTATTACCAACTATACAGTGGTTTTAAACATGTTTTAAACATATTATACAGAAAAAGATTTGCCTGCAGCACACTGTATAAAATGTTTCAAACCAATGATACCAATGAGACAGCGGCAGTGTTGTGCTGTGTCATATTAATACAAATTATACTGAGCCACATCTAATCTAAACCCCACACTAGTTCTTTCCAACTTTAGCTCCATGTCCGAGATGGCCATTCTGACATTCCCAGCACCTGTAAGTTGATTAGGGAAGATCTAAAAAAAGGTCATAAGCCACAACAGTACTTGTAATGGCATGAAACACTGGCATAAGTTGGGCACATGACCACAAACATCACGACACATCATGCATCACAGTTACTTGTAACTTGTCCATCACCACATTGTGCAACTTATCTTTTGCTTATCATTCAGCCCATCTGTATGAATCAACACAAGGCTCAGTTGTGCCAGATGTGAGGCTGAGTGTGCTCAAAATGACCCATTGTTTAATGTGTTTTATGGTAATAATCATAGCAAGCACAAGTTCAGATGGCACAATATGAGCAGTCATACAATCAAAATCACTGTTCTCAGACTGCATACCCAACTGTGATACTTTAAAGCGAGCTCTAGATCTGTTTATGTGGACCTGAAAGAACATAGATAACATGTCTATAGTTGGTACATGTTTGGGTTATTTATTAAATAATTTAGATCACTGACATCGCTCATGCAAGGCTCTTGGCCTCAACTGAGGTATCAATCATTTATCACACAACTACATGGTACATCACACTCATTGGTATGTTGTTCATACCACCAGTACTAGTTATATTAATTCCTTTAATGTTCTGTCCCAGACTTGCTGCAATATTTAATGTGGCAGACTCACAAACTGTCTCAACCACACTAACCGTGCTTCTCACATAAATATTTGTTATCATGTTTCTGTATGGTATGTTTTTCGATATAGGTTAAGAAATATAGTGATTTCTGTTAATGAATTTTGCAGTGTCTATTATTTTTCCGAAATTGCTTGCACTGCATCAAATATTTGGTTCATTCCTGCCCCATCAGAGATACCATCACACACATGTCAGTTATTTGATGATAGAGCTTGGCTGTTGCATCCACTGTTAAAATTATTGATGCAAATAACTTGCTGACCTCAGATGAGTGGTACTGTAGTACTGAGCCATTTAGCAGATTTTTGAAAATCAAGCCCGGGCTCAAGCCTGACCAAGCCCAAGCCAGGGCCGGCTCACATTTTGGTAAGCCCAAGCCTTGTGAAGCCCAGCACATCACTGTATGCATATGTGAGCTCACAAGTCCCATCACTCCTATCACTCATCTTTAGCAATAAACAGAGCATTGTGTACAAGGCAACTGAAGAAAGGTCCAAACTTAGACAGGTGGCTATCAAGAAATTGCGTGTCTTGAGGACAGTGAAGTGACCCATTCTCTGGCATGAGACCCATGTGCTGCAATTTCTGAAAGGTCAAGCCACTATTCCTGCTGTGTATGGATACGGTCAACTGGGGCATTTTGAGTACATGGCTATGGAACTTCTGGGACCAAGCATAGCAGAGCAGCAGAAGGATGGTGCTGGTGTGATGGTGAAGACCATCATTCAAGTTGTGTATCAAGCAGTGTGTAAAATCCAAATCCAAGCTTCATACAGTACTGAATAATGCACATAGCTCACACCATTGCAGCACATCCACTTGCTTGGCATTGTGCATTGTGACATCAAACCTGAGAACTTTCTTTGTGCACTTGATGACACATCAACAATTAAAATCATTGACTTTGGTATCTCCAAACCCATTTCCCTTGGTCAGCAAAGCAAGTATGATCCACTAAAGGATTGTTGACACATTGTCAGGTCTCTTTACTGGGCAAGTCTAAATTCTCACAATGAAGTAGGTTAGTGCACACCATGCCTTCTGGCTAGTAGTAACAGTAACATCATTCATTCTTATTTCTATCCAACACATCATAGATCTTGCTCCATGCAATGACATCGAGTCCTTGGCCCTCATGGCCCTTTTTCTTCTCCATGGAAACCTGCCTTGGAAACCTTGTCCACACCTGGAGTCTCAGCTGCGTTCACAAGAGGTTGTCCAACTCATGAAATTGGTTTGCACAGGCCTGATTTTGTCTACCGGTTTTCCAAATGAATTTGGTGAGGTGCTCACTTACAGTCACTCCCTGAAATTCAATCAGTTTCCCGACTACAGGGCAGTCAGGCATTCATTTGCAAGTCTGGCTGAGAGGCTTGGCTACTCCCCTGACAGTGGACCACTCAACTGGACACCTTGCTACCCCAAAACCACCAACCTTATTCCTGAAGTATTAATTCCTGACAAGGAGGACAACAACAGTAACAATGATCTTGGGGAGGACAGCTACTATGGGATGAACATTGACATCTGGGAGCACCAAGGGGAGTGTGGCCTTGTCGGCAAAGCAGGAGGCAGAGCTTGATAGCATTACCCCGCTGATTGTAGAAGTGCAAGACAATTAAATCAACTTGGAGCTAGTAGAAGTTTGGGTTCATAACCAAATGAGTGAATTAAACTCCATATTCCCAGCTGTTACTTACCCAGCTCTGAGTTGGGACGTGAGTTTCTCAATTACCATCATGCTCTATGACCAAAACCTGTTTCTTCGGCATGCTAGCCTTAAAAAGCAGCAGATATGATTTAGTGACTGTCTTTTCCTATCATCTGTATGCAACATTTAGGCTGTGTTCGACTTTGACTCCTGCAAGTTGGACACCTTGCTTGTCTATTTTTTCTGGGATGGGATTATAAATGATGAACATCCCTTTTTATGTGTGACATAAAAACTGTGTCTCTGATTGACCATCAGGGCTTGAAGGCATCCAGGAGGCAACCATGGCCCATAAAGGAACATGATGGACCTCTGAAATTGATGCACAAGACAATTGACTCTTACCAATACATGGGGCTGTTGATGTTTCTTGTCTTATGACAATGATGCCCAAAGGTCACTGGAGGAATTTAATGAGGTGTGTCTGTACGACGGAAAGACAATTATCTATGTGGGATTACGAGCACCAATCAAGCACTGATCATATTGTCATGTGAATGTGTCCAGCACATGTTGGAACAGTAGGACTGTTCCCAATGTCATAGCTTGAGAAAGTGGAACTGGACATCGCTGACAATAATTCAACACACTCAGAAATTATCCAGTATGTCTCATGTGATGCGCTAGATGCCAAGTGAATTGGGAAATAATGTTCAAGCAGTCGAGTCTTCTTTGTCTGGTCAACTGATCATTGAGTATCATCTTTTAAGTCTTGGCGGCTCATTTGTGACAACCACCTTCATTATCGGAATGTTGCGCCTATCTGCCAAGTAGTATCACGTCAAGCAATATTGAGATAGGCACGGATGAGTTGGATATACTGTATTTCCACTATCCATTATTTATAGATAAAGCCCAAAAAAACACTCTGGAAATGCTGGAAGAATTTCCCTTGCAGTCAACACACAAAAGCTCAATGCTCACCTTAGACATTCAAGAGAAAATCAAGTTTATCGTCGGAATCACGTATAGAGATCGATGGCAATCTGCAGCCATTGGATGTCAATAGTCTGGTGCGAGTCCGGCTAACCATAAATCTAACGCATAGAGAGCCAAACAAGTAAACACAACAGGTGAACAAAAAAGAAATAGTATAACCATTAATGGAAATTTGGGGCGGACTAACATGCACAGATTGATGAGGGAAGCTAAAACCTACGAAATTCTAGAACAAACGATACATATCGATGCTACAAGGCTACAGACAGTGGAGAAGAGAACCATGCTAGGCAAATGATAATCATCAAATGGCTGTGTATGTCTCTTGAACTTGGTTAAGTTGAAAATCTTTCGAAGGTTGAATGTTTTACCTGTACAGAGGGAAAACAGGCAACTCACTGATGATCGGACAATTTGCCGCAAAAAATGCCATAGTTGCCATGACTGTTTGAATAGCGGCGGTGAGTTGCGCTTCATCACGAATAGGAAATCCGGGTGTACGGTCACTAGGATGGCGTCGAAGGCTCGTTATCTCGGCAGCAATGACCTGGCAAACACCCATCCAGAGCGTCTGCGGATTGGTATTAGCACCAAAGGCATCCAATGACGATGACTCTACGTACCCCCATGATAGGAGTGATATAGACTATTCCTGAAAGGTCAGTATTATCCAAGATCATGACAATTGCTGACGCTGCTGCCAGACACTTCCGATTGGAGTTTGCATTGCGAGATGCGAAGTTCCTGTGTAGTTGGATAGTAGCAGCATAGGCTAGACTATGGGTGATAACAAGATCTTGAGTACCGTGGGGTGTAAGGCCTTGGAACTGGCCCATATGGATCAAGTAGTGTTGAAATTTGGCCACGAGTCGATCCAGAACAACAAAATTTGCTTGGAAAGCAGCGGTATTTTGTGAGTGCATGTCTGGAAGACCGATGAGTAATGCTCGTGAAATCTAGGTGGGGCATACTTGGCTTACATTGGGTAGCGACAAATGTAGCACGCTCAAACAAAATGGCAGCCATTGCTCGAACGGCAACATCCGAGAATCCACCTTCCATTAGATTGAGAGAGTCACTTATGAAGTCCTGAACGGTTGAACTGCTGCGTACATCGGACAACAAGAGGCCCTGTGTCGCAATAGATCAGCACTGCAGATATTATTCCGGGCGAGGAAGAGACGAACTTGCTCGTAACCTGCGTTGTCCAAGGGCCAAGGAGTATCGATGCGAGTTCCAAGCGTCTCGTGGTCAGTAAAATTGGAGGGCGAGCTGAGCGCGACAGACCAGCACTTATCGAGGATGAGCGCCGCCCAGAAACCGTTAATGCGCTCCCCTTCGTCGACTGCATCATTCGGGGGAGGCAAAGAGATGGATATGTCCCCTACAACGTCATTGGTGTATGAAGGATCTCTACGTATTCTGTAAAGGCCACTGCTGATAGTCAGTGAAGCGGCCGCATTGGAATGGTATTTGCCCTCGAGCAAACGGCCATTGTGAAAGAAGTATGAAGCCAGAAGAATCTCGGACTGTAAAGCATGCAAGAACATCTGAGGATGCGAACTGGAGAGCGCGCTAGATGTACGTTGCAACGCACGAGATCGAAAAGTTGATTCGTGATCTCGTAGAGCGTCAGATTGTGATAAGTGAAGTCCCAATAGATAGACAGTGCTGAGCAATGCCGGCGATGGACGGTAGGGATGACCCAAGGGGAATGGGAGCACACAAGCACTGCAGAAGAGTGACACATTTAGGAAAAAACCAAACTGTGATGCATTCACTAGGAAATTATCCATGCTAAATAGCCAAATCAGCCGCGAACGAAGAATTTCAAGAAGATCATTGCGACGCACAGTTGCTGCGCAATGTGTGAAGGAGGTTCGTCCAAGGTCCACCAAGGATCCACATTCACAGACGAGAATATCTGAGTTCCATCAAGGTTCAAGGATGCATTGTTTCCAGACGAAGATCCGGCAAAATCTACTTGTAAAACATCAGCATAGCCATCAACACGAGTCAGTACTGTAAAAATACCATTGGCTGCAAATGCAGGTCTCTCGCCAGAGTTGATCAAGACTAGACTTCTATCCATGGGAGATCCTTCTCGCGACTCGTATGGATTGTGCAAAGTAATATTCGATGTATTTTCATCCAGTTCCTCCAGTTCGCGTATACGGGACCGAAGTCGTGCGATCTTATCTTCTAAAATCTTTGTACGCGAACGGCCTTGAGCGTCTGGATATTCGCAGTCTTCACTTTGATTGGAGCGAATACAAGGACCACAAATAGGTTTTTCTCTATCGCATCTCTGAAGTAAATATCATTAGACAACAGCATTATGGATGTACATGACACACAATTTTACGATACCTACACAGTCACTGTTAGTGTCGACGATGAAGTACAGAAGATGTGATCTTAACGCACCGGCAGTTGACACAGGCAGCACTACGTTGAGCTGACCCGGAAGATGAAGGCATGCTAGAATATTCAGCATTCATAATGAAGGGCAGAGATACGAAGTAATTGAGGTGATTACGTTTGGTCGGAGCTGTCGTGCAAATAGCTAGAGATACGGCTTTTGAAGACCCATTTTATAGGGTCTACATTAGGTGGCAGAAATATTTCACGATATCGGAGGCGTTCGTCAGAAGTTATGACCATGTTTGACTCTAAGGGTTTGAGTAACTACCATGCCTTTCAGAGCATGTCTATGGCAGTGAAGGCTCCGAATTCCCACGTTCGGAACCCGACTTTCCGACCTTGCATGGCTTCCTAGTGCAATATTAGTCCACCTTCCGTGATACATAGATTGTGGTGCTGATGCGGCGACTCTGACGAGGTTTTGGTTTGAAGCCTTCGGATTCCAGATTCCTTAAACTATCAGCCTTTTCCAAGGACACCGTCTGCGGGCCTTTCCCTGGAAAGTTCATTCCAGAGCGACCTGCTCATTAATCAGATGGAAACAAATATCAATTACCATTGCGCTTAGACAGTGAGCAAAATATCCCTAGGAGAATCGTGGGGTGCTGGTTTGACAGCTAGGAAAGAGAGCTTGCGCCACGAAGACTGGGCAATGTAACCAAGCACCCTTTGGCCCAGTTCACACTGGACCACAGTGGGACTCGGGTAATGGATAACCAGCATCGGGAGTGATTCACATAGAGGGTATGCATGCCAAAGAACAAACACAGCCTAGCCTGTCAGGTAAAATGCGCCACTTTGAGTTGTACTCGTTCGATATGGCCAACCGCGGAATCGGAACGGCTAGATTATGTATGACATTGCGATTAGTCAGGCTTCAACGATCCACCGAACAATGCAAGGAGGAATGCAAATCCGAGGCCAAAGGGCAAAACGATTGAACCTACTACTAACTTGCAATAGCAATCATTTTCGGGGACGAGAAGAGAACCACGATGCGGTGACGCGACGAGTCCTGACGAGTCTCGATTCAAGCGGAGTTTAGATCTGCGATATATTCCCCTAAAACTATTTCTGCCTCGCAATCGAAACTCCCGGGGCTTTGTCCTTGAGATATAAGTTTCTGGCTGCAGAACAAGGATTGTCAAAACACCATACGGGGCTTACACAATCCGAGTTTGGACGGCACATACTTACGCATGACAACATCAACTTCTGTCGGGACAAAATACGAGTGACAGCTTTGTAAGTTTTTATTCAGCATGCTGTAAGTCTTCAGGTCCAAAAGAACTTTACATGTGGAGGCGAATGGCGTTGTCAAATCAGACCAATGATGACGGCGGTGTCTAGAACATTTTGAACGCCCATGTTGGCACTGACACCATTGTACAAGCTAAGTTCTCGGAATATATATGTTCACGGACTTGTCCAGGAAACACATCGTTGTACCTCCCGTTTTACAGCGTCGATTCGGTGCAAACAAATGATCCAGAACGTTCTGAGCTACGTCCCTGAACCCGTTATCCGGTTCGACTGCGGATGTTGACAAAAGTCTGAGACCTCGATGAGCCCAATCTTTTCTCCAACATCGAGTCTTCCGTCCATCCTCTCTATAACCTATCGCCCTCCATTCTTTATTTATGAAGCTAGTGTTTCGCTCCATTCAAATTATCACGGTATCGTCTCACCCAACCAGCCTTCCCCCCAAGAATTCTAGAAGAAATCTCCCATCGCACCTCATTCCACTCATCAGTTGGCACTGCCAGTCCGTCCCCACCACTGCCGCCTCTGACATCTCAGCATTCCCATTCCCACTCTATTCCGAGCTGATTATTAAACACTTTCTTTTGTCATCAGCGATGCTTAACATGTATGACTTCTTATGGGTGCTTGCATAGCCTTTCAATTCTCATATATATTTTCACCAAGCACTTTTCTTGCAGTGGCCGACTCCACCTGAGTCGGCTTAATGAAGTACATAAAATCTATATAGAAGAATGATGATGTGTAAGTCGAGCTTGCATTTCATAACGCTGTTACTATAATGTTATGGAGTAAATCCTTCTTTGCTTGTCGCTGCGAACTATTGTCTGATACTCATTCCGGATCATAAAATCCCTTAATCAATGCGACAGACTAACAATAATACGGGTACCACAATGGTTTTCCGGTAAGGAATCATTATATTTACGTTCAAGTTGTGAACTTAATGTTCAATATATTTTGATAAATTCATGTGCATGATCCGCCGTGAATGGCGGAATCTAAAGATGCCCAAGAAGCAGAAGAAGCCGAGGGATGACCGGTCGATGACCCAGCTGGGGTGAAAGCTACCGCAGGCGCGTGTGTAAATCCCAGACAGAAATTCCCACTACACGTTCGTCGGTTGGATTTGACATAAGTTAGAACTAGTACTGCATCTAAAGATTTCTGACACGAACAGCTTTTAGCTGTTGGTTATAGTGCATGACGACTCACAGGTTGATCACTCCTAGGAAGGCGGAATCGTCGCCGTCGCCGTGAGGGTCCTCCGGTAGAGGGCAAGCAACAGTCGCTGGTAGTTTATTCCGCTTCTTACTGACACATGGCACGTAGTATTAGGATGATTCGGACTACCGTCCGCTAATTAGGCACTTCACAGTCAGAGTGCATCCACATACGTATAAATATCTCCGATGCAAAGAGTGGATTCCAATGTTCGAAAATGTGCGCCTACAACTTGAAGGCGTCGTCCTGTAGGGGGATAGCCCTCGATGGCCAGTTAGAATGTAATCTGAGTAACTAGAAGAATCACTCTTGATCCCGGCTTTGCGGTCATATGTGGGAATCAGGGATATCTTCGGTGTGTCATCGTCGTACGCTGAGGCTCGGGAGTTTTTGGGAATCGCTGCCCCACGCATATTTGATTCTTGCTCCAGGAAGAGATGATATTGAATGTATTCTGCTCCGGACTCCGCAGATTTGTTCTGGGACTGAGGCTTCAAAGTTGTGAGCGGTCATACGGTCGTTGGACGAAAAGAACATAACCATCCCTACTTCTAAGAATCGGCCAGGTGGATCTGAAAGACAGCCACATAAATTTATTATATGTTCCCCGCCGAGACAGTAGGCGCGTCGAGCACATGCAGCATTAGCAACCACCACTGAGCCGAGACATAAGCTCTGACTGCAAATCTACGCGAATGCGGGGCATCGGTTACGGCAGGAGGGATCAGCAGCCGTGAATGTGAATTTCTTAGCGAAAATGTGCCTGCCTAGAAACGTGCATCAGAATACGGATACATACACGCACCTACAATTGTTGTTGAAAAGCACATGTGTAGAGGGTGAAGTCGTGTGGTACTACAAGAATTTCTGAGGTACCGCGACGTCAAGATCAAATGCCGTAATTACTTCTTTTGGATCTATGAAAACTTTATCGCGGTGTAGAGAGGCTGCTGCAGAGCACAGTGGAGGAGTCAGTGGGGGTATAATTGATTCGATGCGAAGTGGTTCATGTTATAGATCCAGTGCCGAATATAAGGCAAGACAATAGGCCATTCAGGCACTAGTTATGGTTACGACCTTATAAGAAGGCTGATCTCAGAAGCTTTGACCAATTTTCGTTCCTTCTTCTTTGTATTGTGCAATCGTTTCTCGCTGTCTCCTCGCATTCGTTTACTCACACTCGCGCTGCCGCCGCCGTCGCGCGATCCTCCACTCTTTGTAGCAGCGTAAAAACAAAAGCCCAGTTCATTCAGAAAGAATGAGAATCTCTGTCTTTTTTCTCTCAGCGTTGTCGGTTGGCACACTGGTCGTAAAGTTGGGACCAGCCTTCGCATCTGCCCAAGACTCTTCGGCGGCTCCCATACACAAACGCACAGGCGCAGGCCTCGGCCATAAACGCGGCGTGAACTCCAGACGGGCCGATCTCAACAAGCGGGACGCCCTCTCTGCATTTAATTGGCAGTCAGGGTGGTCATGTGGTCATTCTGAAGCTCTATTCAGTGGCCCAGAGACTCGGCTCATAACGTCCAGGAGTGTCTTAATGATGTGTCTTCACGGTAATGGGCTGATTTCGGATAATAATATTTCTACTTAATTTTTGGCGAGATTGTAGAGATCTGTGACTGAGATGGTAGTTAAATAACTTGAGGAGAAGGGAAAAAAAAACATGGCTCTCGAAAGAAAGATACTTACTCGCGCCATGTCCCACCAGCCTCAGAAGTGTCGCAGTTTCCTTGCCTCATATTCGCTGGTATAACGGACAGCCTTGTCCCAAATACTCTTCCCACCTCTCATTTCTTCTTCCCATTGTTTCTGAATGCCAACACCCCGATAAAGGCTCTCCGCAAGATAGATCCTCCCATCTGTCTTTCGTATCTCCGCCACTTGACTCTCAATCTGTGCCCGATCGTCCTTCACAACGTCGCCTGTAATAATAACCACCACAAGCATTTCCAACAACTCGACGAGGAGTAGGGTTCGCAGGAATTTTCCGTGGTCAAACCAATCGTAAAAAGGTACAGCGAGATGCGTAAGACGCGTGAAAATTTCTATTTCGGAGAAAGTGGGCAATACGTCCATATCGGCCAAATAAATGCGTGTGATCTTCGACAGCAGAGGAGATCTCATTGTGACGTCGCCATACATGTATTCAGGGTGTGTCCATCTACGACCCGCAGATATTATTGTCAGATGCAGGTCCTGGGGACGAGCCACTGCACTCTGCGATATCGTGCTGTTAAATGCACCGACAGTGGCTATTGGCGACGATGCATGTATGAGCCAGAGGAAGGCCTCGTCTGCTAATGCGAGATGTTGGATGTTATCGCATGCATTGAACAGCGATATGATACGGTCCGAGACAGCTTCCATCCACACGTTGTAGATGAGCGGAGGTGCAAGAAAACCAGGACTTGGATCGTACGGACTCTGTCCTTGGAGATTGTGGCGAAATTGAGCATTTGCCAAGTGGTCTTTGATCACCACTGTGTGTAAGAGATGGGGCAGAGCGATATGGCGAGCCCAAGATGCGACGAGACAGATGTTGAGGCCAGAATTACGGGAAGCTGCAGAAGCCAAGCTAAAGATATGTTGTACGAGCTCCGGAGGTAGATTCGCGAATGGTGACATGATATCGACCATCAGCAAAAGAGCCACACCCAGAAATGGAATGACGAAGCCGGGCAATTTAGATCCGGCTATTTGCGCACTGAAATTGTCTGGTCAGACAGACACCGGTACTGACCCGTCAAAAGTGAAAAGTCGAGTGCAGTTAAGTAACCATCAGGCCAACGTCTCCAAAATGGAATTTTGTCAGCCTTTAGTCAAGCCAGTAATAAAAACTTCTCATATTAGGATAGCATCTATAACTTTGAAAGTCATGAAATAGTCCACCAAATGTCAAGTAACTTGACTAAAATCCGGTTTTGGAGACGTTTGCCTGACGGCACTTGACTACCTTTTGACAAAACCTGAGTTTTTCCTTTTTCCTGGCTCGGTTTTCAACCATTTTGCCTCTGGAATGTTCGGAATTGTTTCCAAACATCTAATTTATAGGCTCACAATTTTACTTCACATAAATCTGCGGAAGGGCTATTGTGCTAACGTCAGGACCACCTTTTGACAAAATGTCACGGCCTGTCACAGCACGGCAAGCCTGCCGAATTCAAAGTCCGATGACTCGTCCATGACCCATGCGCGAAATACGTACGAAGCTTCAGATGTGATTATAAGTGAAAATAGATATATTAATAGGTGTAAATATCTAATGGGAAGTGTTGTGGTCAATATTGGGAGGATATTGGTGGTAAAATTGGTTTGTAAGTACAGATGGGACTCCGTGGGAGATACTTAGTTTAAAGGTGTGTTGCTGGATTACAGAGTTGGGATTGTTCCATGGGTTTTTGTATGGTACGAGTAGTGTCGATGGACGGGTATTGTATGTACTGGGGTGTTAGTATATGTTCAATCTGACAGAAATTAAATCAGTCAATGGACCCGCGTCGGTCGGAGTTTGAATTTGTTCTGGTAATGTCACGCCGAGTAATGCTGCTGCCTGTACTGACTCAAACTCATCCACAACTTAACCAATTGTTTCGTAAATTTATAACTAAGCTTTCAAGATGTATGTGAAAAAGCTTCAATTTTTTCCAGTAGCCTGATCGAAAGGTTTCCATTGCCAGAGCAGATCATCTCAAAATGGCGATTTTGACAGTCTTGCATCATCCATTGCATCATTTATTTTCACGTTAAATTCATTATGAATTCAGACACATAATATAATACATGAAAGAAAAAATGTAAAAAAAGAATCAAGGTATTTGATGAAGAACTGAGCCCGCAATATTGGTTTATCAAAAGGTGGTCCAGTGTGACCCCTGTGGGTTTTTACGGGGCCATATTTGGTATATAAGGTCCTACAGACGTTATCAAATCTATCTGGTCGTACCAACGACGCGCCAATTTCCTGATGGATCCATTTGCGTCAAAAGGGAGCCTGGAAAATGCCTGGCATGAATTATTAGGTACTTCAAGTTATGCTATAACGAGTCCGCGGACTGAGTTAG
>KN833020.1:0-96195 GCA_000827315.1 Piloderma croceum F 1598 | reverse complement strand
ACACGCTATATTTGGCCCTTCCGTTCCCGCGATACTTCGCTGCGCTGCTTGTATCGCATTTACGAATGGGCATCGATCGGTCGACCTCTTCAGGTTGGATATGAAACCCAGTATTTCTGGGACCAGACGTCATGGAAGGTGGAAGACATACCCGATCCGAATGATCCCGATCCCGTGCGATATGCTGTTCTTGCAGGCTTCGCAGAGGCCATGGCCATTTGCTTCAATGAGCGGATCGATTTGGGGTTGTTGAGGATGGGAAGCGATGCAGTATCTAACCCTCACTCGAGGGAACTTATGCGGTCTTTGAGCCACGAACAATTCATCTCGTTCACGAAGCAGCACCACGAGAAAGCCCCGAGCTGGACCGCAGGCGTTCGAGGGCCTGCGGAACGTTTCGTCTTTCAGCCAGGTGTCTGCAGTGCGGAAATTTTCACCAGGCGCAATATCGAGATTTGCGGAGGCGGCAATATGGACTGGATTTGATTCGGACAGTTTATAACGTCACCTCATTCTCTCCTTGTCGTCGATTCCACGGCTCCTTCCTCGGGCGCGCAAGCTTTGGTGGAGAAATAACATAATATCGTGCGGTGTAACAAGCCGAAGAAGTAGCGCCGCGGGATATGTGGAGAACGGTGATAGGACTGAATTGGGTTTGGACGCTATGTGGATAGAGGTGTAGGGGTGGCTGGGGTGGATGTTGTTGACGGTTGCGCCGAAAGGGTTCACACATAGCTCATACTCATCGCCTATCTCATGGAGTTTGCCATCGGGAACAGAGGTCATTCCTGCATCCTTGCCGACGCGAGTCTCGTGTGTCTACTGTACTAAACACTACATTTTGGACTGCTCTCCAGGTTTCTCAGATTATTTTATTTGCCTTCACTATGAAGTATCTAACTTATGAATTAACGTGGCTAGATCCTACCCACTTTATGTGGTAGGACTTTCCCGGCCGTCATGACGGATGGCGAATCGACCATAGAAGATGGAGCCATGCTTTGCCGATGAAACTGTGATGACACGATAACAGTTTGTCTGATGGCGAGGCAGTATGTGCAGACAAAGATGAGGGAAGTGGTAGACGAGCATGGCGGATAACGCTGAAAGATACACAAGACAACTCTGAGCTACAAATCATGAAATTGACAGCTACAATTATTTGTCCCCAGAATGGTGGACCATTCCCGTCTCAAGTGCATGTAAAGATTGGTGAGGAAAACAATTTCTCAGTGCGTCATATAAACGGCCAAGATTCCATATGTGCACCGCGACGTGCATGCACGAGCCATTGGACTTTCCCATCATTTTACAGACCACAGACACCCGTTACGGCTGAAGGCTGTCCGGGGCAACAACCGATAAACGTAGACGCTCCAATAGCAACCACACTGTCGCACTGTCCATTTACATTATGTCAGCACCCAAAAATCAGAGGCTGTAAGTGGATCGAACCTCGACGTTGGAGGAATCGTATATGCCACCAGCGGAGCCACAGCAACTCAAAGTGGCCCCTGCCACATGGGCGCTCCTGGGACTTAGGCACGTACAGGTGTACGCCGTAACTCTGAGAAGTAGATTGAAAATGAAGTTAAGAGTTATTATTATTATCGACGGTGAAATGTGCGTACGTGGTGAACAGTCCAAAGACCAGGCCACCAATCAAGCTAAAGAGCATGGTAGAGATTTTTTGTTGGATTCAAAAATTTAATGGGAGTGGCTCTGTTGACCCAGCTTGTAGGAAACACTCACCAATTTATACCCTTTGGTAGAATCACCGAGCAGCATTGCTAGAAGAGGGCCGCTGATGCTTCGCACGGTGACAGCGGAAATGAGCCGTCATAACACTTTGTAAAAGCTATGTGTACGGGGTGTGTTAGGAGGAGGGTGCGTACGCGATACCCCTTTTGTGTCCGTTGGTAACGTTCTTCGGAGGCATGTTCGATCTCGCTTGTTTTTTGTTTTTGGAATTCTTGCCTTCATTTCACCACATATAGCTAACTCAGTCCGCGGACTCGTTATAGCATAACTTGAAGTACCTAATAATTCATGCCAGGCATTTTCCAGGCTCCCTTTTGACGCAAATGGATCCTTTATCCCACGTCCGGGCTGGCCGCCAGATATGGTCGAGTCAAGGCGCCGATTTGAACAGGCTGGAAAAACAATTTCTGCAACAACGCCAAGATATAGACCGCGATCATCCTGAACTTTGCCTTGATGTCACGTTTTAAGTCAGCACGGCAGACCGCGGTGGATATAAAATGTATTAGTTATTTGTTAGCATATTTAAAATATTTAAATAAATATGCCTTGACCACAAATGTTTCCGCATATATAAAATATGTTAATACATTTGCATATCAGAACTATTTGGGCAAGATATTTTTGCTCCACATATCTATTTCCGCTTGCCAGAAACAGATATGCGGAGCACAACTATCTTACATAAATAGTTCTGACATGCAAATATGTTGCATATGCGGAAACATTTGCTGTCAATACATATTTATTTAAATACTTTAAATATGCTAATGAATAGCTCATACATATGTGTGTATTTTATATCTGCCATGGTCTACCGTGCAGTGGCAACTGCACTGGGGTTGCAGCAGTTCATGTAGATAGACTCATTGGCATGAAGCTGCTGAAGCAACTGTGTAAACTGAATTCCCACAAGCTTTGAGATACCATCAAAATACTATCGTGACCCAGCCATGACATCTCTTTTCTGCCCTCAGGAGAGCTGGGCTGCTCAAAGTTGACTGGACTTTTGATGTCGGTGTGACTGGAAGATGATATATGGTGTTAGTATAGGAAAGATGGGGAAATGAGCATGGAGCACACAAACTGGCAACATGGGATTTGAGTTTATCTCTTGTAGTCAACTCAAATTCCAGCTTAAGAAGTCCTGCATTGTTGACTAGGATATGGAGTAGTTGTGAAGTTTCCAGGAATTTTTCCGTGGCCAATTTGGGGTTCTTGATATGAATTGCATGAACTCAACCTGCTCCTCACCACTGCACCTGTCACTGCACAAATCATTTCTACTGGAGCCTGGCCTTTTATTTATGACCTCCCTGTAATGTACACCTTTGCCCATTTCTTGGCCAATTTCAGGGCTGTTTCTAGACTCAAGCCCGCCATTGCACTTGTAACAATGGTGACTTTACCAGTAAGGTCAGGAACAATATCATCTGTTAATATATATACTGTATATACCATACAATACGCTCCAACACCACTCTCTACCATATATGGACATACTTACATTCCTGGCCCCTAAAAGGGGACCAGGTCCCCATTTTGCTCACATGTTGTTGCAAGATCTGATACTGGCCCAGTAAGCATCCAAATTCATCTTTTCCATTGTGCTTTATCAATTTGTTTTCTTTTCATCCTGTGTATTATTTTGCCCTCATTATAAGTGGACATATTTCTCATGTTCCTGTGTTTAATTTATTATGATCCAATAAATAGCAGAGTTGTATGCAAGGTCTTTTTTATTGGTGGCATGTGAAATTATTTTGCAGACCAGTAAAAAACATATTTTTAAAAAAACAGGATGAAACAGGACCTTTGTTTACTTATTAAAATTTATAGGATTGTACTGCTCACAAGTCTTAATTCATGTGAAATTTATCTATATTTTTTATAATGTTGCATGCTCCATATTTCAGGTTTTTGTTGTTTTAGCATTGGTGGCGCCATCTTTCCCTTTATGGAAACTTTGAGATACTGTAAGGTTTCAATCAATTCATCAGTCACATGTCACAGAGGGTACCTGATGTGCCGAAATTTGGCTCTTGTCACAGGTCATGGAGAGGTCCTGACAAAAGGTCTGAATGTGACACTTTGCCAAATGTGGTATTTTTTGGCTTTTGTACCCATTAATATCTAATTTTCACCCTGGTGGCTTACTGCCACCACTAACTTTGCTATAAATATTGATTGAATGGTTCAAAATGCTGCCACACCTGATGAAATTTTGCAGTTGTCACAGCCCTCCAGGCAAGGTGATGAAACCAAAATTTTGTCAGGTGGGTCACAGTCACAGAGGGCTGTTGATTTGATTAAAACCCTACAGTATTCTGGGTGTACATCACTCAAAATATTGAAAAACATAAAGTAGGAGTTAAATGAATATAACAAAAGAAGAGCTGTATGCATGTACATGCATGTGCCTGGTACAAATATCCACACTCCTAGTCTACCTCACAGCATGATTCCAATTCTTCCAGAAAAAACCAGTTTCAAATATAATATACCTGGCCAAAAAGGATACAATGTTAGTAGATCACAGCTACCATTGTTACCTGCCTACACCTACACTGCAAATAAAATACAAGGTCAATCACTGAAACATGCCCTTGTAGACCTTAAAAGTGCCCAGGGGACCCAAGCTTTATATGTAATGATTTCTCACGCCATGGTGTTGGATAACCTGGTGATAACATGTTGGTTTCTGTCAACAAATGTTAACAGATAATTTGACAGACTGGAAAAATTAGATCAACCAATGAAACAGGATTTTCAAAAGAGAAAATGAGCCCCACAGCAAATGCGTAAACCACAATTACCATAATAAGAAAAAATAACTATAAAGTGTGGACCAGGTCTGCCCAGAGGGCCATAATATAATCATGTTTGTTTAGAGCCACACATCTCTCTTTCATTCCTCAATCATGTTTCTCATTGACTGAGGTATGTATACACTCACTTACTACTCCTTACATACCACTAACTATACCTGTAGTCATTAGACTCATTTCTCTGTCATCAGGTATAGAGTCTATGTAGTGCTTATGAAATAAACATAAGGCAATGAACATGGACAGTGCATAGAATATATCACATCTAAAAAAAGATATATAATAAGTGGCCATTAGGGTATTTGAGAGTCATAATGTACAGTGCAGAAGTGCAGAAATCAGGACTTATAGTCCTGCTTGTACTTATGATAAGCACAGTGGACACAATCCCAGCTCAATGCCTGAAATCCAACCTTCTTGTACTCCACATCCATGACAATTGAGGGATCATCACCCATCTCAAACCTGAGAGCTGTAAGTCCCTCCTTTGCTGCTGTGCTGAGATTATATTCTCGGCAAAAATTATTGAATAATAGGCCCATTGGTGGGGGAGAGGAACATTGTGACACGCAAACATGGTTTGCACCCAGGTTCTCTGATCCAGACAAGTACCGATGGGATAGCCGGTTGTTTGTGGAGGGATAATCTGTGTTAACTTTGATACTTCTCTTCTTTCCTCCTAAAATGGAAGGTATTCCAAATAAGGAAAGGTTTGTAATTGATTTCTGGATAGAACTAGTGTTGCCACAGTCATGACTGATGTTTTTCAAAAAAATGAGGTTAACCTGTTAAGGAAATTTGGTAAAATCGTGAGAATATTTGACAGGGTAGATGATTCCAAAAACCAAGGGGTTATTTAAAGGCATCAATCATTTGGGGACCTTATTCTTGAGTTATTAAAGAATGACTGACACAGTGTAACCAGTCATGCTGTGTCAGTCATTCTTTAATAACTTAAGAATAACATCCCCAAATGACTGATGCTTTTAAATAACCCCTTGGTTTTTGGAATCATCTACCTTGTCAAATATTCTCACGATTTTACCAAATTTCCTTAATAGGTTAATCTCATTTTTTTTGAAAAACATTGGTCATGACTGTGGCAACACTAGATAGAACCTCAATTCAGTCACCAAACTTCCAAATAAGGAAGGTGATGACTAATCAAAAAGTGTAACAGTGCGTATAGATGTAAAACCACTAACAAGAACTGAGTAGAAGGCTTATGACAAGGCAGCTTCTGAGTAGCGACAAAAGATGAGCTCTGACCAAGTCGTATGGCAGAGTTTGAGAGTACAGGAATGAGACTAAGTCCTCCTGTGCTGACATTCAATGTAAACAGATAACACACGAATAACCAGGTATGAGATCCCAAGCTTGAGGAAGTGGGTTCTCGAGGATGGCGCAATGACGGCGGACAAACACAAGCATAAACTTCAATAAAGTGTAATTTGTGGCGGACCTTAGACACTTGAAGACTGAGAGTGACTCCTCACAGGCCAGATGTGAATGCAGACAGATTCTGCACCTCTGGGGGCTGACTTTTATAGTAGAACTGAGATTTATAGCAAGTGGGGCAAAGCTAAGATGCACACTTTACACAGGCTACCTACGCTAGCTAGTTATACTAACCAGGGTCTAGGGTTACTATATAAGGGTCATGACTCATTCTGACTCTGAATTACCATAAATAGACTGAAAAATATGCTGTCAAGATCGTGCCAGCAGGGTGTGAGAATAATTTGAAAGAAAATTTAAACCTGTGCCTGACTCTTCAAACCTGAAACCATAACCCTTTGACAACTGTGGGAGTCTTATGACCCAAGAGCCCTATCCTCCTGACTCTTCTAGACCACATGACAGGTACAGTAGGCCAGTTTTGGAGCCTCTTGAGTCATCTTGAGTCATTTGGAACCTGACTCTGTGAGAAAAGAGTTATTTTTGACTTGGCAGTGAGTATAGCAGGGTTGAGGGTTATGCTGCTAGGGCATGTGACTTCTGTGCACTTTAATATGAGGCCTTGAGCGTTGAAATGCAGGATGTTAAGTTGTTGGAATAGATAAATGTTGAAATAATAATGTGAAAAATGTGAAGTTGGCCTGCCAGAAAGCTTCTTTGGAGAAATAGGACCGTGGGAAAGTGAAATTGCCTTATGCGGAAAGGGCTTGGATTATTTTGAGGGAGGATTTTGGAATTGAAGGTTGAGCTGCCAGAATACTAGACTTTCCTAAATTCATAGGAAAGTTCATGTTTCAACTTGAAACCATTTCAAGGCGTGACAACGTGTGTGAGCCATGTTTGGCTGTACTGAAGGTGTGGTGGAATAACCTTGGCTGGCCAAAGAATGGAGTTGAAGGTGAAGGCGGAAAACCATAGTTTGGGAAAGAATCTGTAGGATATGGAGGATAACCTTCAAAAAGAGAAGATTTATATGGGGTTTGAATGGGCCAGTGGAAGGCACCCAAGCAGGCTGTGGAGTTGAAGGAAATAATCATTTTACCTTCTTCCATTGAGATTCAGGGTCATCATCTGACCCCTCATACTCATCAGCAACAGGTTCAGACAGACCTACAGATAGGCCAGTGGAGGGACCCATAGATGGCCATGGCTGCACTCATAAGTCTCAAAAACAAATAAGATCATTAGGTGCTTACCAGTGATGCCATCACAGGTGGTTTAGGAGGGTCCATGCAAATAATAATGTTCACATTTTTGGAAGTAATCATTTGCTTCACAAGAGTGCCATATGCCATGGCTGTACGCAATGGCATCCATGTGGAATTGGCTGGTTTCATTGTTCTCCATTCAAGAGTAGAAACTACCAGATTTGGAACAGTGGACTCAATCTTGCACACCATAAACTGCAATAAGGCATCCCAGGATAGAGTAGTCTCTAACTGCAGCAGACCAAATGCCATTGGTTCCTGTTTTTGTAACTTATTTTTCTGACTGGGCCCCACAACCATCTTTGGAGGATGTTGATATGCTCACAGTGTATCTATCAATAAAAATAATAATCACCAATATAACACTGTTGGGTCATGGACTGAGAGGTGTGAGTGGATGAGTAACCCTTCCGATAATGAGTGAGTTGAGATAAAAATGAGTTTTTACAATGAGTGTGATGCACTGAGCGAAGTGTGATTAGTGAATGTGGGTGTGGGAGCGCAGTAGCGAGAGAATGTGGGAGTGAGAGCGAGAACAAGAATACGGGTGCAAGAATACGAAAGTGAGTGCGCAGGAGTGGGAGCAGAGTCTAAACTAAATAACATGGTATCAAGGTTAAGAGACAAAGTACAAGGTTGAGATCTGAGCTGCAATGAGGTTCTGAGAGAGGAGGGGTGAAGTTCTACTTGTTTTTCTTGTATGTACAGGGGAGTATATATATAATGTGAAAATTTAAAATGAAAGCTGACAATCAATAAATTTTACTGCTTGCACAAAGGACCAGAGATGTGCGTGAAAGTCCAACATCCAAAACTACCATATCCAGCTCACAACACCTGTTCCACGATCATGTTCCCATTGCAGTATGTCTGAAGTGCCAGGCCAATGTTGGGCTGAAGCGATCCTGATGATGTGTCCTCACAACTTTTATGTGCTGATGTGCCACACATGGATTGTAAAACTTCCGGGGGTGCTGTGCAGTACCAAATTGGGGTTGTAACAGTGCCGCAAAGCGGAAACTAACCGTGAAAGGTTGGCTGAAAGCAAAAATCATCAGAAATCATCAGAAATGTGCGGAAAAGGTCAGAAAAGGTCATGTGACATCAGTGGCATGGGGGCGATCACATGATCATATGTTAGCGCTGATGTAATGTCAATTTACACAAACAGAGCGGTGTAGAGCTCATTAACGTGTAACCCAAATAAGACTTTTGAACTGTTTTGCAGCCAGTGGGGTGGGTGATTAGGGATGAAGAGGTGGCAGGACAGGTACAGCGACAGGTACGGTGACAGTGGTGGTGCCTAAAAAAGATGCCATGGGCACAGGAAATGCATCATGGAGGTCAAACACATCACATTGCATAACATTACCAGGATCTGTAATAAACATAAGGTTGATTAGTTTGCACGGTGTTGATATGCAGATAAAAAGCTTCAGTTTCCATCTCACTAGGTGTAGGGCTAGAAGGAATGACAGGAGATATCAGCTCAGTAAGGACTGTGGCATCTTCTGGGCTTCCAGGGGCTGCATTCATAGGCAGGTTTGACTGATAAAGAGGTGGTGGAGTTCTAGGGTGAGGGGGCATCAATAATGACAGGCAAATTCAGGATAAACAAGGTAGGGACACAAAAACAAGAATGAAAAGTCAGACAGAAAATGGCCAAACATGAAAGTGGCACCCAATAAACATATACAAACAACTCACACAAATTGTGCTCCATTACAGCACTGCCACAGACCAAAAAATAAATAAAAACTGACCACATGTGAACATGGTGTTGCCTGCCGTGGTGCAGTGGCAGACTGCAATGCTATCTATGTTTGAGTTTCAGGCTTAAACTTCTGGATGTGATAGGTAGGTGAGTTTCAAGTAGTACTAGTCTCAATGAACACGTCGGTTTGGGTGCTTATATATATATGCCTCATGTATTTCCTTCTCATTGCCTCAACTTCTACCAATCTTCAGCCCCAGTGAGAATCAACATGAGGGCAAAATAGCCAAATTGAGGGATATAGTAGGAGTTGAGGTGTGTTGAGGAAGATTGTGAAATACATATATTTTCTCCCACAGAGAATCACACAGGCCACATTGTGTCTTCAAATTCACAACAATAATCAAACGACAAGTGAAAATCGACACAAGTCAAATTGAGGCCGTTGAGGCAGATGATTCTATTCAGAAACCCCCTTTACACAAAACAACCTGGGTTTCTGGTTTCTTATTTGGAAACCCCCTGTTTTATAAATTTGTGGGGTTTCTGGGTCTGGGGCTCCAGCCAAAATGCTGCCACCATCTGCCTTTTTGAGACATTGTGGCTGGAGACCAATGTTGTTACAACTTGGGTTCCTGTACATGTTACCTCTTGTTCTATTAGTAAACTATGTAGCCTTGAGTAAGTTAAATTCACCCCAAAAAGTGATTGTGAAGTGAACATGAACCAGGGGCACTGCAAAGAAAATTATTACAAATTGGAGCACTATTGTTGTGACAGAAGAACAACCTCTTGTGGCCATGAACCATAGATAGTTGAGAGTTTGCTGTACACCAAATACTCTTAGCACAAATTGGAGGACTGAAAGACAATTGATTTTTGTGTGAGGAAGGCACACATTGTGAGACCCACAGATCCATGAGGGCAATGGTTATCACTCAATGGTGTAGTATACAAATGGTCATACACAGTTCTGAGGACCATTGTGTACTCCACTCACTGGCATAATACAGAAGTCATTTGTTGTTTCAACTGGTATCAGAAAACACCTGTCTCAGTTTGTAGCTGTCTTTCCCCACACAGGTACAAAATTCACTTAGCTGTAACAAGTGGCATTGAATATATTCTATACACAATAAACTCTGATTTCCCTGTATACAGCAAGTACACATGAGCTATTATTCTGCTACAGGGAAAATAAACTAGTGCTCACCCTCAATTTTGATAATTCTCCTGGCAGGGTCCCTAAATCATTTCCATTAGACAATTCCTGTTGGGATGAAAATTAATCCATTGACAGCTGCACATTTTACTAGTATGACAAGATGTAATATGTGCTGCTTCCCAAGGTTTAACAATATTGGTTTTCAGCCACAAATTCTCAAAAAGGCAGGTGTTGGTTTGCATTCGGCCATTCACGGTGTGGCTGTGCACCAGCACAGACAAGGTTTCTGAACAAGCAAATTATTTAAGGGGGGGGGTCTTTTTTCTCACGGGTCTATGGTGCAGTTCACTTAGCCACCACTACATATTCCTGGTCCCATTAGGAACCAGGTCTCCCAGCCAAGATGTGACCATTTTTTCAGGCCTGTAAACTTTCAGAAGGTTGACAACCCAAGTCTTTCCATTCATGTGACTCTCTGTGTTGCTTAGTTACCGCTCCATTTCTACGATGCTCAAGCTTGCACCCTCTCTCTGCATTGTTACACCCTTTTACAAAACAAAATGTCTAACATAGTACACGGATTTTCTTCTAGTCACCAGCCCCCACATTTGATTGAAGGAGCTTTTCAGAACAGTATGTGTCTGTTTATGTAATGGATGTACATTTTAGTTCATTGTGTTCTCGATGCTTCTTGTCAAAGTTTGTACTGATGTACAAAGACGTGTTCCTGCAGGCAAAAGTTTGGGAGAAGCAGTACTCTCAGTGCAGGCCCCTGCCTATTGGTCCAGAGGTCTGATCCTAAAATGGTGATTTTGGCTCATTTCAAGGTTTTTACGCTTATTCATATGCATTAAGATCGGCTTGGGCAAAATTTCCTAATTTTCATCCGCATTCCGGATGTGACCTGCCTACCCACGGTCATTGTCCACATTATATATCGGACCTTGTGATGTCATAAATCCATCTGCATATTATCTAGTGGCTCTTGCGCTTGTCTCTTTCAACCTGGTTTTTGGCGGTGGCTTGCGTGTTGTCTCATCAAACAGCAAAAGCAATGTTGACAATAAGTATCTAAGCTATACCTGAAAAAAATGTTGCTGATTGGCACAACTCCAGCTGAAATTGTCAATGCCAACCTCGGAATTCCAGGGTGCCGGGCAGAGGCAGTGATCACCGAAACCCTTATCACAACATTTGGTGTAAAATCCCAGAAGCTTGGATGTTGATGTGATGTGAGGCAGGCACAATGCGTCCATATTTAGGAGTATGCCGACACCTATATGTACCGTTTAAAAATTAACACAGGTTTAACACGATGTTGACTACAGGCTATTGAAAGTGCCGGGGACCATGCAGTTAATATAGGTTAATATGTAGGAAATATATATTTGCAGTTTTGGTTGACTAAACTCACGATATACCAAACCAAAGTTACGGCCACGAACAGTTCGTCCGCATGACCGATCGGACTTTGGTCCAGATGGGGACAAATTGTCCACGGCCGGGATCGTACATGGTAGAAAATTTCAGCCCATCCATCCGCAATGAGATGCACTAGGATGTAACCTTTATTAGGATAGGCAGGGGGCCTGATTGATGTTGGTCAAGGTAAGGAAAAGGATAGATCACATTCAATCATACTACGAATGTGATTGTGGTAGCCCCGATACAGATGGAAACAGTCTGTATGACGAATTGTAAGTTCCTTAATAAAAATTTATAATATTGAGTCAGTTGAACGGTGAGTGTGGGGGGAAAAAAAAAACGGGGCCAGGTCTGCCCAGCAGGCCAGTGGTATAGTGGCTGTGCGCAGCCAAATCAACCCTGCCAAGTTCATTGGCAGGAGAAATTCTGAAATTTTGAGTAGTATTAGCATCAATTTAGCCGAAATACATTGTGCATTGTAATTTAGATCTTGCATATAATATTTGGCTTGCAAATTACAGCTTACTTCAAGCTTACTTTGCATTTCTGGGACACAGGCAGGCATTCTAAGGCAGCAAAAAAGAAGATTCATGGGATTGCTCATGCCCATACCTACAGATCTTACAACAGGAACACCAGCAGGGCCATTACAGTAAGTACTTGTATATTGTAGCATCTGCAGCTGTCCCAAAATATAATTTGTTTTTAATCATTAAATTAATTGCCTGGATGAGCCCGGAGCAAGCCCTGCTTACAAACTATATAATATCTATTTATATCGTGATTTATGATGTGTCTCGATGTGCCAACATTCGGCTCGATTTCCAATCGAAGGAAACGACACTTTTTAAAGAGGCGCATAGAGGGCCGTGATTTGGCTCGATTTGGCTCGATCCACCTCGTGTCGATTCTCCCTGGGCTTCAGCGCCTGCCAGACTTGGAAGTTATCGGTTGCTGTAAACATCAACTTGAATGCGGTAAAGTTATTGTGGACCTCGTCCTTAACTATCCTTGACCTTTTGTCGACGGTTGTGGTTGAGCCTACCAATCTCCACCATGCGCGTTCCTTCATTTCTTGCGCCCGCCGTCCTTAGTTTTGCATTCCATCACCTTGTTTCTGCTTCGAATGATGCCAGCTTTCATCCCGACTCTTATCCGAAACATATCGCAACTTGCAAGGCCATCAACCGTGCCGTAAATCATTCTACTCAGGTCGACATAAAACTGCGTACGTCTGCCTATCTTTCATCACGTTGACTTGGGGTGCAGTTTCGAGCCTATATTCTACCTCTACAGATTATGTTGATATTAATCCTGAAGCGAAGACGACGCTGATAATGGCTCATGGCTGGCCAAGTTTGTGGAGTACTTGGTCGTATCAGATCCAAGAGTTCAAAGTGCGTTGTGTTGCTTATCAAAAGTGACATCGTTAACTGAAACTCGGCATCCAGAACGGCTATCACCTTATTGTACCTGATCTTCGCGGGTTTGGATCGTCGACACATCCTGACGACGTCGAGTCTTCTGGCACGATGGGAGACATGGTAGGTGACCTTGTCTGCATTCTCGAACACGCCGCAGTGACATCTGCAATTTGTGTGGGGTACAAATCTCGCTTTTATTACAATTATCGATTTATGCTCATTTAACGTCGGTCCTCCATTTAGACACGACTGGGGTGCTCAAATATGTTACGAAGCTGCTCGCATGAGGCCGGATATCTTCAAAGCCGTGGCAGCACTGGTTATTCCAGTAAGCCGAACTACCATGCACGTTAACGTTCTCACAATCTCTTACAAATCGGCACAGTATATTCCTGCTAGCGGCCCGTTTATTCCTATTGCCAAACTTGTTATTCCCTTCCCGGCCCTTGCATACCAGCTATTCTTTGAGGACCATACGGCTGCGGCTATTGTGGAACTCGGGAAGAATATCACTAGAACAACACGTGCCACCCTCAGGACTGTCGATAGCCCTCCGCCTGCCGCTTTTCTCAAGAGTAAGAATTCATACTTGTCTGGCTGGAACGACGTCGATATTGTGCGTAATGGTGGTTAGGTATTACATGACTGAATAGTGATTTGTCATTTACAGATACCGCCTGTCCCGTTTTTTACCGCGGAGGAAGAAGATTATTTTGTTGCGCAATACGCTATTCAAGGTTACAGGAATAGTGAGCGCCTGTTACGGCTATCCTCATCTTCATGTTGATTTTAAAAATCTTCCGCTTGCCCAGCACTGCAATTCTATACCAAAGGGGTACGTGCAAATTTTTATTTCAGAGAAATACGCCTGAACATCATAGCAGAATAAGTACCTTTCCTGGGAGTTTGGACACAAGCAAGGCAATCATACGATCCCGCAGCCAGTACTATCCGTGATTCCCCTCCAAGTGAGTCTCTTTTCCTTATAACATTCGACGTTCTGATAGTCTCCCCAGGATCCAGTCGGAGATTGGATCATCGCAAGCAATATCCTGCATTCAGCAGACTATTTACCAAATTTGAAGACTGTGGTCAGATACTTTCAAGGACCCTCCGTTCCGCATTGTAAAACACCTGACGAATTCCTTGTAGACTCTGGACGGTGCCCATTGGATCCACCTCGAAAAGCCCGTACAAGTAAATAGCTTCCTCAAGACATGGCTGGACGAACTTTCTCCTGGTGTCAAAGGTATTCCAGCTAGACGACCCGCAGACGAACTCTAGATGTCACCCGACGAAATACGCACCAATTATTTTGAATGTAGGGTATGTAATTCTAATTGTGTGGACATGGTATTATTGGGACAACCATGTAGTTCGTGCATGAGCACAGTAATTGTATATAGAGCATTCCGAATCATATATAGCAATATGAAAATAAACGCAGAACCGGGACAGCAAGAGTAACCATAGCTAAAACAACCAACAACAAAATTAAAACAGCATATCGAAAGCCGTCCTAGGTTCGTTCGATTATCTGCGAGTTAACTGGCATGGATCCGATATATCGATCCCGCATGTCCGCCAATTTTTCAGGGCTCATTAGGACGAACTTGGCGCACTCGCGAGGATGATGAATATCGCAGTGCTCAAATAGTTTCTGATGTGGAGTGCCGGTGTGAAACGAGACAATCGGAGTACCAGGAGCCCGCGTGCGTCTAGCAGCGAAATAAGAATCAGTCGATGCAACATCAATTAGATACGCGCAATGGTGTGAACACTACATACTCGCATAGTATACAGAATAATTTTCCGTTTTCAGTGTGGTAGATCAGCTCGAGGTGACGCTCAGTCAAGCTGGGACTTCCGTTGTGCTCGACTTGGATCATCCCGCCGCCGTCTAGGTTGTGTGATTCAACCTCCATCTGTGACGATGTGACTTCGCCATTTTGATCCAAAGGTGCGCTGATCTCTTCACCGAGTATCGTTTCTTTAATAGGAAGCGGCACCTGACCATCCGCGATGTCGTGGGGAGCTGGGTCACCATTTGGGATTAAGCTCTCGAATGAAAGATCATAGGGCGCTTCTGGGCTGCTAGGTTCACGAACTTCCGCTGGATGAGTCAAATTCAATCGAACGGAATTATTCCCCTGTGTCTTCTGGATCGTGTGTGTGTCGTCTAGCTTACGTATTTTTCGAGGGCGGCCAGGCTTCCGTTTGGGCAGGGGCTCACCATCAGGACCAAGCGCAGGCGGCTGTTTTTCCTGGTAAATAAGGATGCAAAAGACAAAAGTTCGTGAACGGAACCTTACGATTTATGTAAAAGTAGTATACAATACCTTTGGAGGTCTGCCCCGTTTCCTCTTCGGAATACCAGAGTTCAAAGCAGCACGAATCGAAGCAAGTGTGGGGTTCTTGTTTTTGCTGCCTTTGGGCCGTCCCCGTTTCCGTTTCAATGGTGTTCCACTCGTATTGCCAACATCTATGAAGAAGCAAGTATTCAATGTGTGTGGTTTAGTCGTCTCACAAGTGCTATATCACTCACCATGGCCTGGAGTCATCACTGGACTATCACCGAATTCGTAGTTCAGTCCATTCGGATTAGATATCATGGAAGCATCTTCGGCACCAACGATAGGATCTGACCACTCTTCTGCAGATATGTCTGACAGGGGAGAAGGAGGTTCCACGAGACTAAAGGCGATCGTGGCTATGTTTGAACCAGTGGCTTCATTGCGATCCGTTTGGTCGTGGAGTATCGGGTTTAATATTGCTAAAAGATGTCAACGATCTGGAAAGGGGGGTCTAATGTGCATTTGCGAGCTCACCGAATGAATTTTGGAGCGTTTTAAGAACATTGCTATCCGGTGCTGAGTTTGTCGTTTGACGAACTTCGCTTGCTCCTACTTCATGTGGACGCCGGTTTTCGTCCATCAATCGACCGATGTTGCCTTCAGACGCTCGTCGTAGCCTATCTACATCCCTTTGGAAGCCGAATTGCCATGATTCCCACTCTTTACCCCTTTTCTCCAATGCATTTATAGTCTCGTCTTTTGATGTGATCACAGTGTGAAGACGCGTGACGTCTTCTGAAAGCGCGTGGTTTCCTTCCAAACATAATCTGAATTCACTCCGAAGGTCGTTGTTTTCCGCATGAAGTGTTCTGTTCTCCTCCTCTAGATGACGGACGTTAGAACTCTCGTCGGACGTAACGGCTTGGATCCCTTCGGAAACATAACATTTACGTGAGTCGGCAATACGATTAAGAAGATCTGGAACAGAGAAAGGATGATTGAAAAACGCTCGTCACTTTGGAATGTAAGATGACTGAGATAAACTCACCGTCATTCGCTCTTTTCAACCCATCAGCCTCGTGATTAAGGCACAGCACATCCTCTTTCAACGTACAGACTTCATTTCGAAGGGCAGAATTCTCTTCAGCAAGCCTGCAACCCTCTTCTCTCCACTTATCCTGGTCGATCTTGGACCTTACAGCCCACTCCTGTAATTGCTTGTCTTTTAAATCAATGAGTCCTTTGAGGAGATTTACCTCAGCCTGGAGGCGTAAGTTTTTATCCTTCCATCCCTGCTCACTCAGCCGCAAAGTTGTGTTTGTATTTGAAACCGAATAATTCGCATCCTCTGGTTGCCGAAGGGTTTCCACCAGATCGTCTACGGATTCGCATTCTAGCAACATGGACATAAGCGCTATAAGCATGAAGCCTCCGCAAGACGACAAACCTTCGGGTAACCTGAACCTTTTGTGGGTATCGTGTGTTCCTGAGTCTGGGGTCTTTCTCTTGCGGACGTCCATTGACAATAGAGCACTGTCTTTATCCTTGAAATCGTCAGGCTGGAAGTTCGTCCAGCCCGGCATGACCAAGAACAGCAAGTAGATTACGATGAAAGAAAACTGCGGTTAAGAGTCTACTTTGCGAGTCGCCTCCAGATATACAGTGAAGGATGTAGTTGTGAGCAAACATAAGCTACTCATAAAGGGCTTAGTTGCATATGTGCATCACGTGCCTGTCCCAACTTCTGGTTCATGGATTCGATATCGGATTCATATGGACAAACCTGTCAATGATTTAAAGCTGACGCAAAAGGCGATACACGAGTAACCAGCCCATATTTATATGGTTTTTGGCCAATTTTCGCTGAAAAGGTATCGTGAATCAAACTCGAACTCAGACCTCAACGAACTAGCTTCTCGCACTTGATCAAAAAGAACAAAATGCAAACAGGACGATTCGAGACACAAATGGCCAGCACCGCGCACAGTTTTTTTTAAATTAACAAGTTTTGAAGATAAGCCGTTTGAACACCGTTAGACCAGAATCCTCCTGGCGGGGACCGTAGGAGTATAATCGAGAACAGGTTTAAGAAGAAATATGTCACAATGTTTTGTGACTTAGCGAGACCCTATTGAACCATCACTACACACAGCATTTCAAGCAAACCAACTCGAGAGCTCAGGTCGTTCCTCCCATTGGTTCCTGCCTGCACTGCTGAGGAAGGGTCGATAGAGAAAGTTTCGATGATTAATGCATGTCATGGTGAACATGATATACGAAACGGATAAGTGAGACGTCGAGTCACCCTCAGGACCATTCGTATGCCGCAGCTATGTCTTGGTTATATAAAGATTAACCATCGAATTTATATTGTCAAAGGCGCACTCACCGCTTGGTTTGCCTACTGCAAGGAAATTCAGCTAGATGCTCATCGCCGTTGGCCTTGCATCAAGTTTTGGCATGATGTCCAACACGCGTATTGACGCACTCAAGACCAGACTGGGTCGAAAAGGGGATAATTCGAGGCGAAATAGCAGCCGAGGAAGATTGCGGCTCCAGTAGACCTCCGTTGGGCTTAACGACAGCAGGACCGCGGCTAAGAGGTGAATTTATCCGAGAGGACGATGATTTGCTTTCGTCTATGGTTTTGTTTAGTGCCACGTTAAAGAGGTCAAAATGCAGAATAACCCACTCGTCATGTTGCGAACGTGAGGTCTGCCATTGTCATGGCGATCATTGTCCAATATGATGCTGTGCTGTTCTTTGACATGGTTTTGCCAAGCTCTTCCTGCGTCTTCACCAGTATATGTTCGCCTGCAAAATGTGCACCGTAATCGGCGGTCAGCGTCCTGGGCCTGGCCGTTGTTATCAACTATCCCGAGCATCACCATGCTTGTTGAAGGGTCGAGTTGTCGCGGATATGGTACGCCATCTGGGCTGTTCGAAACAAAATCAGCCGGATCCAGGAACCAATCCGTGTTCGCGGCCAAGAGATCGTATGAGAGTCCTTCAGGATGAAGATCGGAATCGGGGAAGTTATTGAAAGGTGGATGGATGAAGATCGGACGAAGGGCTGGTGACGATGGGCCTTTGACGATCGCCGGGGAGGTTTTTGGAATAACCTTGGCAGGCCCTTGAGCGCGTTTCGTGGAAGTGGGTTGTTGGGAAGCAGATTTTGGCTGTTGGGACCCAGATTCTATGGCCGCTGTAGACGAGCTCTTCGCTGGAAAGGATGTCGAAATGGTTGCAGCAGAGGCTTGAGCGTGCATGGGGGATAAAGATATTGGCACTGGAGATACTGATTCCACGACCTTTGTGGACGAGTCCATCGCTGGAGGAAATATCTGAGGGGCGTTGGTTGGCATATGAACCCGTTCGAGGGAAGATAACTTTGGATTGGGGGACACGGGTTCTAGCAACGCTCGATAGGAGGCTGTAATGGCGTTCACGGATGCAGCAACAGGATGTGGACCTTTGGCTGCAGATGGCAAAACATCTTTGGAAGAAAGGGCGTTTGGCTCTGAGATGTCAAATTCAACGATAGGTGTAGTGTGACGCGAAGAATTCGGTAGATCGGGAGACTGAGACTGAGACCGGCTACTAGCGCCAGATGAGGGTTCTGAGACCTCCACGAGACATGCCTGTAGTAGCGTAGCGTCCATTGTGATGGACCTATCATCGATTATGTGGCTTTCATGCTCCACAGCTGGGTTAGGTGCGAGGAGATCGCTCTTGACAATTGCGTATATCTCGTCAAGCACTGTAGCGGATCTATCAGCCTCAGACATCCGAACAAATATTTGAGGACATACATTTAATAACCTTCAACCTCAATGTTGGGTCGTGGACAGGTATCCCTGATTTACCAAAGAGAGCGCCCGATGACTTCTCGCCTTGGAGTAAGCGCTTCGGCTCCTCTTTGGATAGGGCTACACTGCCTTTGACTTGTTGCTGTGCGGCTTCAACACCAGTATAGCCTCGCGGCCGACAGCATTCACTCTGGCACACCTGTGCGATAGAGCGATTCGATTGCTCGAGAAGCACAAGCCGCGCCTCGAGGCGACGTGACTCTTCCGATGTTGTCCGAAAATTATCTTGAAGATGTTTGGCCAACCGCTCAGTCTCTTTCTTGAGCTTTCTGACTTCAGAAATCATTTCAGAGACTTGTCGCATCGTAGTTTCCATTTGAAAGGCAAAAGCTGGCGGCGTGGGAACGTCATAGGAGGATCTTCCTGCAGAAGTGTTCGATACATTGGCATCGATGGATGGGGACGATGGTCGTGTCGTGTCTACATGTAGTCATTAATGATGATAACAAAAAGGTGATGTAGGTTCCGCACCTGCCTGAGACACGTCTTCCATCAGCCTGGGACGTTTGCGTGCGTGTCGTGGATGGTCCCAATAAACCTGCTCGTTTTCCAGGGAGCCCGTAGTTCCATCCATTGTATCACTTTCATGAGTGGAGGTTTGAGTGTCTTTCGAGGTGTCGGCGTGCATCTGTTCAGATGGCTGATACATATTGGTGAGGGTTTGTGATGAGGATATCCGTGAGTCGGCGTTAACTGCCGCCGTTGAGCGCCAAATTTGCGGCGCTTAAAATTTGCGCGCCACACGTGTAGCACAAGCGCCTGGTGGGAATATTCAAGTACTATGGACGTCTGAGCATCTGAGGTAGGCAGCAGCAGCATCTCAACCGTGACTCTGGTAACATAATGTAATAAATATACGATGCGGAGAGCGGTGAAGAACCAGGTGTTCAGAGACCGAGCCGCGGCAGTGCTTGGGCGCGGTCGGCAACAGCCCCTGTGTAACACGCTCTGTGCAATGACAGTTGATTTTATGAAAATTCACGATTGCCAATGGTAACCAATACCTATACTCAATTTAAACCCTTCCATTTGATTTGAGAAACGGTCACGACATCCGGTGAAACCGGGATCTGTTTCATAAGTCCAAAGCAGGAAATCGACCCCAATGGATTCCACAGAACTGCGGCCTATCCATTTCTATTGACATTATTAACTGCAAGTGCAACTCCAGGTCGAGCTCATGCTGACGAGCTTATCTGCAAGATTGTGAAGAAGGCTCTGTCGTCGACAAGGAAATTTCACTTTGGGCTTTTATTTAGCCTTCGACAATATCTGCAACACTGAGTACTCGAGTTCAACAAGCCTGTTTCGTGCATTAGTCCGTAGCTGGACACATCCATGAATAGGTGCTCGACCTGTTTTCTTTCCTTCTGTGTTCCGCTAGTAGGATGAGGACTGGAGATAATGTGAGACATAACTAGGCCTGGTGCGGCCCGTTTGCGGAAGCTACGGAGAAAGCTTAGGAGCGACAAATTCAAATTTTAGACGCTTGCTGTCTGAACGCTTAAGCGCCCACCGCACCAAGGTTATGTAAAAAAAAATGATAGTAGTGAGTACGCATAGGCTGTTTCAAAGTCATTTGTTCCATCTTTCCCTCCGATAGACAGACATGAATCATATGACATCTTTCAACTCGTATCTCGGCAAACATCACCCGGTGTTGTATTAGCCCCCGCTGCGAGGTATTTGCGAACGTATCTTTGCCAACTTTTCGGGTCTCATGAGTGCGAACTTTCGTGCTTCAACGGGATGTTCAGTTTCGTAGTGATCAATAAGCTTGTGACGAGAAGTATTAATGGGGAACGAGACTCTAATATCTGGCGATGAGTCTTTGTCTTGACGTATACTGAAATTAATGATGAGCAGGTGTCATCGAATAAGGATGGTACGCGAACGTACATGCAGAGCCGACAGAATACCACGGGACTTTCTGTGTGGTAAATTAAATCCAAGTAATCCACCGTCAACTGTGGTGGAGACCGGGCGAGTAGAATACGGTTTTCATCAACGTCTTCCATCTTCATGTCAGTACAATTGCAGTTATCAGCTCGTCGAGGGGGTAAAGCAGGTGCTGCGATAGCTGATTCAACAACTGCTTCTCCCTGCCCAACGAGGCCACTATCATCTCTGGCACGGCCTACTTCGCCAGCATTCGCGTCAGTATCCTGGCTTGTATTTCCGTCAATATTGGTTGCTGGTCCTACCGCGATGAAGCGGGAGGACGAAGCACAAGTAACCATCTGGCCCTCTGTGGCAATATTAGGCTCGTTGAAGGACTGCTCCGCCTTTGTTTTATCCATAGTCAAATCAACAGGCATATCAAGTTTTCTGGCGACGCTGATCGGTGTCTCAGACTGTTTTCGCAATGACGGAGTGTCGAAATCCACACTTTCTTGTTCCTGCAACTCGTCTTTGGAAGCTGTCTGTGTAACTGTCATTGGGTGGGACGAAAGAGGATCGCCCTCCGAATCTCCAGTCGAAGGGGCGGCCAACGTCGCGGACCGTACTCGTAACGTCGGAGTATGCTGGTCGCCTCCCGAAAGCCACGATTCGACCGAAGAGGAGACATTCGACGAAGACTGTGGTCATATTTATCAGGCCTTTGGTTCGCCCAGAGCAAGTGCAACACTGTACTCACCGTAGCGGCAGATGCGGGAGACATGGATGCAAAGTCGTTGCCTGAAGCATATTTAACAGAGCAATACATATAAAAATCAAAGATACCGACCATAAACCTCTTCGTGTAATCGGGCGATCTCTTTATTACTTTCCATTGCCTCCCGCAAAAAATTGGTTTTGTCTTTTAACCTTGAGTTCTCGTCTAAAAGTGTCTGGCAAGCACTATGTAGACTTGTATTTTCCTTTGCCAAACCTTGTGCTGCCAGAATCATATTGTCTTGGGTTTTGATAACATTCTTCAATCTGTCGACCTCAACTTTCAGCTGTTGATTCTCGGAGTATAAGGCATCGACATCGTTTATAGCGGCATCCATAAGTTCTGAGAAAGACGCTGTCCCTGACAAAGCTGAGATGACATCGTGCAGATATAGCGAATCAAACTTACCACATGTCTTTGTCCTCTTTCGCTCGCGATTATCGATGCCTTCCCTGGGTCTTTTAGGACCTTTCCTCTTCTCGCTCAGAAAAGTTCTCAAACTCTCGGTCTCCGTAACTGACAGGATCACAGACAAGGATAGACCGTCGGGGGCTACTTCAACGCGAAATTTCTCCCAGTCGATCTTGGCTGCAACCTCCGCCTTTTCCCTTTTGGCCTTCTCTGCTGCAAACTTTGCCCAACCCTCGATTTTGGTTGCATAAGTCCAGCAGAATGCATTCTTTTTCTGCCAAAGGAAGTAAGTTGGTAGATGGGGGTGCTGCAGCAAGTTCGTCAGATCCTTTCCGGGCCACAGTTTCCAACAATGCTCCAACCTCGCGTAGAGCACTAGCTTCCCAAAATTGACTATATCGCTGTGGACGAAGTCGAAATAGATATCACCTGGGTCCCCAATGTCATCAGGCGGCGGTCCTTGTCCGTCGAATATGAGGTGGTGGATCTGCACTCCGGCGGCGGTGTCCATGCCCTGCGTGTCATATGGAAACTCCGCCGGGAGATTTAGGCTTTGTACCAAAAAAGTATTTTTTCGACAATATATTCCATGCTGTAGAGCAGATTTGGGGCTGGGATTTACGAAGCATGGAAATGGAGGTTTCATAAGCGAGCCGGTAAGTAACAAGAGATTCGAAGGGAGCGAATATTGAATATTGAGCCCCTGACCTAAAAGCATATGACTAAGTTATTACGTAACTTTTGGACACTTCAAAATGCACCAATGACGATGGACAAGCATGCTTTAGCAGTTCTTGCGGCAGCAGAGTCGTGGGGTTGGCCGTTTACACAACATATCGAACGATCCGGTGAACAAGGTGACCGATATACAGCCGTCACCGCGAAACTGCTCTCGTGCTGTATTACCGAGTCGACAGCGTATAGCGGCAGTACATTCGTGGACCAGTTCTGGCGTGAGTTCGAGAAATGTCACCCAAAATTTTTGACAAATGGTGAGTTACATTTGTCTAATGCTTACGTTGTGGTGAACATCAAACTTTATTACAGTTCGACGCCTCGAATACCTTTTGACACCTGTTCCGCCGGAAATATCACTGAGCGTGCTGTTTGAAGGGGTCGACCGGAATACTGTCAATTTCGACCCCGTAATCCAAATGGCGGTTGAGCTGTTCACGCACCTTGGAGTAGCGTGTACGTGTTACCCTCAGTCTGTAGCGCAATTCACCTGACAATCGATAATTGCGCCTGCGCTAGTTCTGAATCCAGGTGAACAGGAGTCGGGAGAGAGCACACCCGATTCATTCAGTCAATTGGCCTTGATGA
This sequence comes from Piloderma croceum F 1598, assembly GCA_000827315.1. Classification (NCBI taxonomy): domain Eukaryota; kingdom Fungi; phylum Basidiomycota; class Agaricomycetes; order Atheliales; family Atheliaceae; genus Piloderma; species Piloderma croceum. Next base: position 72,659 of record KN833020.1, on the reverse strand, counting down.
ACGCTGAGCAGCTCATCCAGATGATTGCAGATGGGCGACATAAACAAGCTGCACTACAATCCTTTGTATGTTGTAAACCTTTTTATACGATGCGTTACTGAGGAGCTGTATAGTTGTTCAAACGTGATGGCGATAGCTGCGTGTTGACTACCGCCCCTTTCGGCCAGGATGGCGTGGATCCGATCCTAACACGTATGATTCCCAACTCAATACACGGCAAGGTTAGTAAATCCGTATACCAGCTTGTCTTTGCTTGGATTCAATCAATGTTGCTAGCCCCATACTTTGGAATATATTGCCATGCTAGCTGGGACAGAAGTGCGGAACCTCGTTGTGGAACACTTGAACGGTATTGGCAATGCCATGAACTTAGAGTGGAATGCGCAGGCCACGTTCAACGAAATCCAGTGGGCGATCCAGGCCAATGAGAATCGTGGCCAGATACGAATCTCGATTATACTGGACTATTTTCATCGAATATAACCTCGTTCAGGTTACATACACCTTCAGGAAGCTTTTGCGTAGCAATCATCCTGGCCCAGGGCTTATCCGTCTGAGGGACGGGGATGAGGTACCATTTGGCAAAGGCAAAGACGTAGGACGACTCGGTGGGGGGCCTTTACCCGCGCTGTGCAATCTGCGATACTCTATCTGCCGTATATTGCGTATGAGTGGTGCAGCGGACATAATTGCACAGTTGAAGGACGATGCCGACGACTCGGACTTTCCTCATGTTTACCTCGCCTCTACAGACTTTGCCAACATCCTGACGGCAAAATTGCTTTTGAATTCTGGGCAGATATGACCTGCAGAGACATTTCCCGGCAGTAGAGTAACCAATCCGTTGTTTTGACGGTGCGATAAATTTTTGTTGCTTACAAATACATAAGTTCATACGTGACTTAATCATGATCTAGATCCCTGATACCGCCAGTGTTCGTTAGAGCTCCTTCGCCTCCCCTGCCCGGCGTCCATACACGTTTCTGTAACTTGAATTTCTTCATGGGTGGTTTCTCGTCGGCACACTCCGCCCCATCATCAACCCCAAACGTCCTACTGGAGTCCGTTGAATCGTCCCGCGTTCCACGCTCGATCACTGCTGCCTCAGCTACCTCTTCCAACTGCAACAGCGCCTCTGCAGTTAAACAGGCTCTCTTCCGTTTCGTTCTCGTCCCTCGGTCATCTTTCTCCTTCTCTTCGCCATTCCGGGAATTGGTTTCCGCTACCAGACACTTCAACGCCAAATGCTCACTCGTTAACTTCCTATGATCCTCCGTAATCTTGACAACACTCTCCCGTGCGGTGTCTCTCTCCGCCTCCATCGTCCTTGCGATTTCTCTGGCCCTTGCTGCCTCTGCCCTCTCCCTTAGAATGAGGCGTTGATAATGAACGTGCAACGCCTCGATATCCGCTCGTATTCGAACGAGGGTGGACTGACAATTATCATTGATGCGTGATATGGTGGATGTTAGAGCGGATGTAGTGCTATGGGGCTCCATCGAAGGTATGTATGTCGGAGGTGTAACACCGTTGGAGCATGCCTGGGTGTTGACCGAACGCAACTGAAATTGTGGTTCGAGGATACGAGGATAAACACGCGTCGATGCGGGACGTGAAGGGGGAGTTCGGAATGGCGAGCCAAGCGCATTCATTGATTGAGTTTGCGATCGATGGGTGTACAGCGGCGGATTCTGCGGAGTATACATCTGGCTGCCACTTGGGTGTGTCGGTGGTGGGTTCGTGTCACGTCTATGTAATCCCACTGGGACATTCTAGAGACAATGGTGAGGCCGTATACAAGACATTGTAAGACTTAAAACTTACCTGCCGGAAGCGCAGTGGTGGTGGTGGTGGAAACGGTTGGAGCTGGGAGGTCATTAGCGCACTGCCTGGTGCATGAGAATTGACATGATTGATTGACGCAGATCGTACTGATCTGCAGTTGAATAACGATGGAATGTTCATAGTGCCCTTTCAAAGCAATCGTACTTAGATTAGAGATCCAGTGAGTGATGGCAAGATGTGTTTTGGAGCAGACACGCTTGGTTTGCGGCCTTTTAAACATCCAACTGCGAGAATCGTTGCAAACAACTAGATGATCGAGTGCGATCATCAACCTTTTTTGCTTCCGTCGACGGACAATAAGACAAAAGGCAGTCGTCACCGCAATTGCACACCATGTTGCCAGGACACACTATGACATGCAAAGGGGGGGAAGCAACCGCAGTGGATGTTAATCGTTGCGATGCAATGTAAGAAAGCCATTGTGTGTTGATTGTGTCCATTTCGAAGGGCTCATTTGGTTATTATGGACAGAAAATAAAATTCGCACGCTTATTGTTTGAATGTGGCACGACTCCTTCTTTCACCAGGTCGGCTATTGCCAAGCATACAGCTAATCGCAATCGACAGCGACGGGCGTCTTGCGCCAGCAAGCATCCAATTTACTTACTACCTGGAGCACCGTCGCTATAAGTCACGGCGGAGAGATCAGAGTTGGAGTTGGATCGGCGTGGAATTCACCAATAGAGTCACCGTCTTAATTGCAAATTTTATGAAGCAAAGCCCTGGTTTTCGTTGTGTCCAGGATAGAAATCTCAAAGTAAATATCAGGTGGATACCTCGCAAGTTTCCTGGCTAGTTTTCTGTGACTCATTTTCCTCACTGCCAAGGGACATCCACGTCTTCGCATCATGCTATTGAACTTGTCAATTGAACTTATTGCACATATCGCCTATGATATATGTCTTTTATTGGCGACATTGTTCCAGAACTTGGCTTAATTTCACCTTTCTAATAGCACGGGAACTTCGATCACAACTTGAAGCACACGCCAGGATCTCAGCCAATTCTCGCGGTTTTGATTATATGTGCAGATTCCATTGGAACGGGAACTGTATCGAAATGTTTCTTCAAGTATGCTTTGTGAGTCGCTTTGGCCGCTTTGTCCCACTACGCAGATCTCAGTCTGAGCTTTGAATCACCATTTCATATTGCTGTCCCTCCACTTTAAAATTTCAAACCTCACAATCTTTGCTGGACTATGATAACAACTCACCGCCGGAATTCCTAAATTTTGTCACCTCATGATGCCGAACAATGCCACCCGGGCTGGAAAACGCAAGCGCGTCGTTATGGAAGGAAGTCTTGACTCCGACTCAGATGAAGAACGGGATGTTGACATTGGGGTAATCGTTGATGGGCATGGCCATAGTAGGGTGGGCCGGACATTACACATCTCGAATACCGGTCGCAAGCGTCCTCAAAGCTTGCCTGCACTACCATCAAATTCGTTGCGCTCCACATTACCTAGCACTAACCAACCCTCTGATGAGAAAAGAAAGCGAAATCAGGTGTGGAATTTTGCTATTTTCATGCACTCGAAATGATTATACTTAGTAATTTCGCTCTCAGGGAGCTTCCGTGATGATGGCAGCTTTCGAAAAACATTTTGATAAGTTACAATTCGCCATCCTGGAGCGCAAATATGATCCAAAAGCCGGAACCAACTGTGCTTGTGGTGCAGGTCGATCACTTTATCGATGTCAAGATTGCTTTACCTCCATATCGTCATGTCAGCAATGCTTGCTGCGCTCTCACGTCGACCCTCCCCTGCATCACATCCAGCGCTGGACTGGAACCCATTTTGAACGGACCAACTTGGGCGATCTTGGCCTCATGCTCTTCCTCGGGCATAGTACGTCCCGTTGTCCAAACGCGCCCACCAATTCAAACAAAAGGCCAACTGTGATCATCCATACCAATGCGATTCACAAATTGCATATCGAATATTGTCATTGCGCTCATGCAACTGACAAGCCAACCCAACTCTCGTCTGCTGGACTATTCCCTGCCACCACGGAAAAGCCAGAGACAGCTTTCACCTTTTCTGTCCTGAAGGAGTTTCACACACATACGTTATCATCAAAGAAATCAGCATACGATTATTTTATTGCCCTGCAAAGACTGACCAACAATGTCTTTCCGGACAGGACTTACGTCAGTACCTTGTACGTGCACTCTATGCGACCTTATAATCCGACATTTGTCTGGGATCTATATCGCGAATTTCTCCGTGTGGCGCGAGTGTGGAAATATTTGGCTTTGACTCGATTTTGACACACCGCCGACCACGATCGCTCGCCGTCCGATGCCCCGCTTGCCCAGAAGTGGGTTTCAATGTGACCACAGAGTTTCTATCTAAAATTGAACCTTCCATGGTGAGTTATTCGATGGTACTTATTTCAGAACGATATGAATCTAATCCTCTATCCAAGTCATATGGTGACGAAATACCTTTCAGGGGACGGAAACTTTTGATTGGTCCGAGAGATGAATGGTAATAAAGATCTAGACGATGTTGCGCTCGCAGATGGCAATGGTTATTTTGTTCGCTGGGCTGAGTTTGAGGACTCACGGCGGACAAGCCCAAATATAACCACGTCACATATTCAAAAAAGTGTCACATATTTTAAATAATAGCATATGCCATGTGTGCATATTTTAAATCATGCCATTATTTTAAATATGCGACGGATATGCGACGATGTTATATTCGGATCCTTTCCGGCATGTCTGCCGTGACTACATCAAAGTTGCCAGTTTAACGCCCGAAGAAGTAAGCATTCGAATATTAAATCTTCACACCTGATTCGTCCTCATAATTATTGCTCTCAGAAGTCTACCTGCAACCGCTTGAAGGCCGCGATTATGCAAAACGAAAACGTTGTCAAGTTCAAAAATAAGGACGTCAGTGGCGTATTTGCTGTTCAATGTGCTCGTCATCAATTTTTTGAACCTGGTGGGATGGTAGATGCTCTCTTGATGTCCAACCGCGATGTGGATGAGAAATGAAGGGGATAATCCTTGCATACCGTCCCTAGCTCTCTTTATTGTGAAAAGAATGGCAGTCAAGAGGCATCCTAATATGTGATAAAGAATGGAGAGCGGCATGATTGGCCCTGTTCCCGACAAAAGCCTTTTGTTTGAAGCTCCGGAATTCCTCACAGCTCCATGTCAAGTGACCTGCGAACCCTGTTGTTAGGTATCTTCCATTGTGAGGCCCAATATTTCGTGGCGAATGGGGATGAATCAGAGGCTGAAAGGTCACCTGGCTGTTCCCACAACTACAAATTTTGTAGTACTCGTCACCTGCGTAATATACGAGAAAAATACGAGAAAAATCTCTAGTGGAAGCAATCATATGTAATAAGCTCTGGGTCGACTAAATTCAGCTCCTTGCAGATCAGCTCCCTGTCCTCAACAGAGGCATCTGTTACATCGATCATCGAAAACCATTTCCCCCCGATTCTCTGCGGGTAGATACCAATGTTTTTGGCCCCTGAGCGATCACAAGCCAAGTGGAGACAATCGATGATCGGGTCGGCGTAGATAGCCAAGGGTGACATTCCACATGAGATTCCATAACGCAGGAGGATCGTGTCGCTCGCAATATAACCAGTTTTGTAAACAGGTGGGAACTAAAATCAAACAAACATGTATCACTTGTGAGGAAGAGACATCGATATCCCAGGTACAGATTCAACTTACTACTTCATCTGATAGTGGCTTGGGTGACATAATTGAGTTATCGAATTGATTGAATGTGCGTGAAATCTGTATAATATGGCATGTAAGTGCATGTGTGTTGTGGCGCAGGCTATTTCGAGAACCTGGATATTAACTGACTATCGGGCGGGAGGTGGGTGAAGGCAACAAAGTTGCAATGAGACGTTGGGCTTATCGGCGACGTCATTAGATCGATAAGGGCGGACTTCCTGAACGGGTTAGGTAAGATTCAAAGTGATGTGCACGGTCCGGCTTCAAGCCGTGGGCCAGGCCAAGCCGGGCCAAAGTCACGACTTGTCCACAGCTTTGAGTGATTTTTTGGGACTACGAGGAAGTGTTTGACGAACAAATTGTAAGAAATAATTTCGTTTTCTAAACTATTGCCAGTTTTGAAGAGTATTCCCACGCTTGTAGTAACTGCTGGATTGTCGAGCGAGTTTCGTTCCGTCTGGTTACTGCCCTCTTTACAGCATTAGTGAAAAACCACGGACTATCGCGTTGCATTTACGGCACGACTTCATTTCACGGAATCTCTTGAATGAGGGCCAAATTCGGGCCCCTCTTACAACTTCGAGCAGCAGACGGACGCGATTACTTTTCAACAAACATCAACAGACGGAGATATCACATTAAACAGGTATATTATAATGCACAACACCAATTTTATTCAATCCGGCCAGTTTTTTACATCACGATACAGTGCATATGTGATCAACCAATGACAACCATACTCGAATATAGGCATGCGATATCAACAGACCGCGATGAGCACATTTTGCATCGTGTAAGCATAAGTACGTACACATTAAAGCTCTTGTTGCTCGTTGTAATCAATCCAGGCTGTAGACATGATCTATGGTATATACTGATTATATTTCGATTTAATAGACATTTACCGTCTCGGGCCGTGGCTCAGGCCAAAGCCAAGCCAAAGCCAGCCGTCATTGACGGCTTTGGCCCGGCCTCCAGATTTTGAAAGCCCAAGCCGTCAAAAGCCAGGCCAAAGCCGCGGCTTTCAGGCCAAGCCGGGCCGGCACATCACTAACTCGGACCAACCTCCACCGCCACGCAATGCAGACTCGGCGGTCGGCTTACTTGACGAAAACGGTTTGACAGCTCAACTTCGAAGTTTCGAACACCACAACCCTCTCCGTCGAGATAACGCCTACCCTTATAGATATCCTCCGGATGATAACTTGGTGTTTTACATTGAGTATCGCACTTGCGTTGGCGGCCCGCGTTTGGACATTGTTGCCTTAGTTGGTGACGTTTACCTTGACATGACCACTCCAGAGAGTCCTGAATTCTACTATCATGACGGAAATTCATGGTTACAATTCCCGACGAGCAACTTCTAGAAGATGGCTCAATTTCTGTTGAATTATGTCATCATCCTTTCCTTACTGATGTTTGTCTCTCGGCCACCAGAGCGGGTCTGGGGTGGTATCCAACGCACACTATCCAAAAAGACCTTCGCCGATATAAGGGTAGTCAGGCGTTTAAACCCATTGCTAGATGGATGTTTCGCGAAGAAGAGCTGACTCCACGAGATCTTCGCATTATCCGCAAACGCGTCAGGCTTGGCGAAGTGGAAGAGGAAAGCACTGCTGCAGACCTCGTAACTAAAGGCCCTGTGATGAAGAAGCGTAAAGTCGCGAAGAATCTCCGCGCTTATACTTCTGGATCCAGCCCCTCTTCCCACCGGCAGAAACCCGCGGTCAGTCGTTTTGATCGTCGTGCTGTTCTGTCCATGCTAGATTGCTCATAGTAAAGATAGCCCCGTTCTCCACCAGCGCCGGCTTCATCCTCAGCTACCGCGATTGCGAGCTCCAAGGTTTTCGAGAAGTAGAAAATATTGGACAGGAAGAAAGTCTTGTGTCAGCAAAGAATAGTTCCTTGCAGGCAAGTTTAAAATAAATACTTCAACAAGAAATCTGTTAACATAAATTTTGGGGATAGTACAGGCTATGACCAAGTCACTGCAGACCGAGAACGCCAAGTTAAAGCACGAAAATCGGTTATCAAATACCAAATTTGAGACGCTGGTAGCTGAACTCGCGAAGTTGGAGGTCAGCCTCCAAAACGCTAATGCACTCACTGCAAAATTCCGTGACCAAATCACTACCCTTGAGGCGCAGAACCGCGAGCTTCGCGATAATCTGCAGGGTGGCAGCCGAGCTGAAGTCCGTTCTATACAGGAGCAGCTTTTGACGTTGCACATCGAAAATACCCGTTTCCAGCGTGATAACAAGCAGATCCTTCAGAAGAATGTGGAGGTTCAAGCGGAGTTACAACAAGCTCAGGCACATAATATTGAAGTCCAACCGAACATTGAATTGTCCAGCCAGGGCGCGATCAAGGACACCAATGGCGAGAACAGGTACCTATCCATGCCCGTCGGAGAACGTAAGCTCAAGTTTTCCGTTCCATTTGTAATCATGACCGTCATCGCGCAGTTTGTTTGTTCGCCAAAAGGCTAGAAGACGAATCGTCAAAGTGTACGTCGGAAGTGGCTCGTCTCGGACTTTGCTAAATACCGCATTCCAGCCAACAAGACGATTCAAGACTGGGGAAATGTACAATCCAATCTGAAATTGGAACTCGACGCAGGTGAGTTCTTTTGTTTTTATCTGGAACAATAGGAGTGCTGATTGCGGTGTCTCAATTGTTCTGAGAGGAAACAACGAGATGAGGTTGCGAAGAGGGCGAAAGTTGCGGAAGCGAAGCTCGATAATTGGATGTGGAGGATGACAGAAATGACCACCAGTCTCTATAATGACGATCCCTCTCACTGATACCACATCGTGCAAAGATCACATACAGCGTCTTTCCCACGTAAATAATCCTGAAAAGCTTAATATTAGTGACTCTTTCATTTCAGAATCAGTGTCTTTCACCAGAATTTATGCAGTGCCCCTGGCGTGCTCGCGGTTCTTCTGCAAACAGACGCGTTCATTTTGTCCACTGTCGCCAGCTCTTATACTCTTTACTGTCGATCTGCCGCGACAAATAGGACTGAACATCAATAATTTATCAAAATTGTGAGCTCTACGGGCTCCTTGAGGCGAATATCCTTCCCTGTGTGACATAATCTTATTAGCCTTTTGTTCAGAAACACGCAGGAGATATTCTCGAAAGTTAATCATAGTGAAGAAATTGAAGCAAAAAACTCACTATTAATTAATTAGATCTCTGTCTTTTGATAGAACGACTGTCCTTGTTTGGTCCCTCTACCTCTACAACGTCACTTCCGGTATCATTCTCTTCTCCGCTCCCGTCTGTACCTCTGTCCCCGAAATCGCAAACTTCTGACTTCTCACAAGATATGACATTGTTGGAACTGTAATCAACCTCTGTTCTGTTCGTGGTGTGTTTTCCAACGAAACAGAATCCCATTTCTGGCTCCTCATCATCACCCGGAACTTCTTCACCACAACAACTGTAGTGATACATATAGTACCCTCTGCTCGTTTTCTGCTTCCGTATTTCTGGCGAGACGTGTTCGGTCGTGCACGATGTCTTTGTGTTTTTGCGAGGGTCATACGTTTCGTGACATCGAACGCAGTGCATTGACTTTGGAAGTGCAAATACTGCGCGGGTAGAGCTGAAATCAAATCCCGCTGCCTCCATGGCGGTAAGAAGGTTATCGAGTGCGGCAGAGTTGCTTTGCTGCAGTGTGCGTATAAATATGTTTCGAAGGGTTTTCGCGTCGTGGTCGCATGCAAATAGCTCGAGAATATCTCGAGATGATGGAGCAGAAATCTCGGGTTGCGACACTTCGGTGACCTTGCGTTTGGACATGGTGGTCACTGCAGGCCAATAGGAAAAGAATCTTGGCACCTTGTCACGATCACGTGAATCTCGTGTCACACTTTGTCACTATAAGTAACCGTTCTCCGCAGGCCACCACAAGGCCACCATGTCGTCGTTGCCAGTGGACGATGCACGAACTCCGTCACCATGGTTGTCAGTACCACCGAAATCGAGCCAGCAGCCAACACATTTCTCCTAAAAAAATTCAAGCATCACTTGTCGTTTAGCATGGAGCGGAACTACCCCTACGAATTCGAACCTGGGGATAACACCGTCCACTATTATGAGATCCGCGGTCTCGGGCAGTCTCGGACCCCCACCAAGTGACATTGGCTACCCCGGTGATATTTACATTGACATGACTCCGGGTTCCCCTGCTATCTACGCCATGGGTAATGGCGAGTGGACAATATGACATGGCCATCTCAAACAGGTTGTTAGACATCGTAGCCGATACGGATTTCCTCACCCTCTTTTGAGAGATCGAGTCCTGTGGTGGTCGGATACAAGTGTTGTCCGGTATTCGCGCCATAGTATCCTCGTTTCTCCGAAGATGGTTTCCTAGCCTCGTGTTTGATCCCAAAGGTAATTGGTTACCCAGGTACGGAGCCCAGTTCACTTGGCAAAAGGAGTAGGGAAGACGAAAGTGACGGGGGAATTGCTCAAGAAGAAGAAACGGAAACTGTAGACAAAATCGTCGTCGGGAAGAAAGCAAGGGTTGATAAAAGGGTTGATGTTTGTGGTGAGCAGAAGTCTTTTTGCGGTCAGATATATACAAATTATTGTGCTTGATTTCAGAACTTGAAATAGAAATCAAACACTTGATGTCGGAGGTTCAACTGCGTTAACAGACGAAAGTTGATACGGCACAGCTACACACCGAGGCGGACCGATGCAAAGCAGAATACAAACAAAATGCTGCGTCGAATCAACGTGATATTCGGCAGCTCAATCGAGATAACACCCGGTTGCAGTCGGAGATTGACAGGATTAAGATGGAGAACAAAAAACTATTGACGAGAGAAAGGAACATCCATCGGGTCGGAGTAATCCGAGTCGTGACGGCCCAAACATCGAGATAACTGATGATGGGTCTGTCTTCCAAGGCAGAGAATCCGAAACTCAACGAAGAGATCCAATCGTTGGGGAAGAGAAATAGATAGGAGTAAGCTTTATATTTTTTATTGTACAAATACACATGTTGAATATGCATTTCCAGGATGGAACCTTGTCCTCTCACAGTAAGCGAGGAAACACATTTTGCCTGGCGGAACGTTGGTGCACATGCTAATATCGTCTAGAATCCGACAAAGTAACTATATCTGTATCGGCTGCTGCTGTCATAGTAGATCAAGTCTCCCGTCTCGAGGGTGAGATCCACAGGCTGACAGACGAAGCCGCCAAGCTACTTGAGGAGCAGAAACGACAACTTGAAGCCAGACGGAAGATCCAAGACAACAATGCAACTGAACTCTTACGCTTCATAAGGGTAATCAGGGAAAGGAAAGACAGGTGGAAAGCGATAATATCTCGCTCCGCGATAGCCTAGTGGCGCTAGAAGACGACAAGCTGCACTTGCAGATCGGAATTGATGAACTCTGACAGGCAAACAAGGAACTGCTCGATGCACAGGAACGTCAGCTAGCGGGAGCCGACTACGACGATTCAATGAATGCTCAGAGCGAGGACAAAACACGAGCTTTCACTGAATGTCTCATACCTACGCGATGGCGCGCTAGACGATCTCCCGGACGGCGTCAAGGGGGCGATCTTGATGCCCATGTAAAGAACTGTGAGCTCCGTATTTGTTATGGCGCAGAGCATTTCGACGGTTGCAATATTAATACTGTTTTGTTTCTGTTTTGTTCATCATCAAAAGACAAAGATGATGCTCGTCGCAATGCTGAACAAGCTGCGAAATGTATTGCGGACAAGGATCCCATTATTCAGAAATGTGCGTTTATGTCTGGTTTCTGCATGGATTGCGAGTAGTCTTTTATTGTTAGTTTCCAACGAGCTCGCAAAGCAGGCAGATACTTTACACAACAAGGTGTCGGAAATGACCGACCAGATTGAGGAGGGTAAGGGTCAAGGACTGCCGGTTACGTATTCTAGAGCAATACAACCAGGCTCGAGCAGAAAAAAGAGGCGACAAAGAAATCTCTTGCAGACTAGGAGGCTAAGATACGTTGGGTCCTCGATCGCTGAAAACGCATATGTCTCGTTTACTTCATGGAGGCTACTTTGATGTGAGGATTCTCCAGAGTACGACCGGAACCTCGCTATTTTCATCGCCGTTCCCAATTTCTCACGTAAATGAAAAGCCGATGGCGTTGTTCTTGCAAATCGACATTACGTATCTTCCAGGCTCGAGTACCGAAACTCATTCCACCTCGACTTGGGTCCTTATCAAGGCAAGATACATTCATACTTCAATCTCTACACTATCATAGTATACCGGCATTTTCTTTCGAGTCGGTGACACCGGCTGTAGCAATATCCAGTTCTGCATGCATGCATGTAAGTTCATTGTGATTGATTTTCGCTGTTACGATATACGCGTGTTACTGATTTTGTTCCTTAAGAGAATCGTTCATACCTGTGGCAAATCCAAAACCTGATCGAAGGCATGTACTGTAACACGAGTCGAACATTATGTTTTGAGACTAGACTTGCATATCCTGGACGAATATTTTGAGAGTCAGATCCACTACAGAACGAAGAGTTTCAAAACTCATAAGATAGGCTGCAAGCAGACGCAACCTGATCACGTGAAATGAGTGACAGCGACATCAAACGCTATCTTACCTTGCAATATAGTATCTGTAAAAATTTCGGAACTAGGAATCTATTTGCAGATGTAATTTAAATAGATCCCCCGAATCAAAAATTGTGATTTTGCAAAAATGACAGACGAGATAGGTTTTTGTTGTGGACCTGTCACACGGCATAACAAGATGGGAACAAAGAATGAAAAACCTATCTCGTCTGCCATTTTTGCAAAATCACAATTTTTGACTCCAGGGATGTATTCAAATTATATTTGCAAATAGATTCCTAGTTCCGAAATTTTTACAAATACTATATTGCAAGGCGAGATAGCGTTTGATGTCGCTGTCACGCATTTCACGTGATCAGGTTGCGTCTGCTTGCAGCCTATCTTACATGATGCAGGCGACGACGTCACCGCTAGGGCCAGGGACATATTGCCTCCGAAGTTCCATATCTTATGCCAAATTATATTGAACATAATTTGTATCTTCTGTCCACTCGTTGCTGGCCTCGCCCACGTACAATTCTCTACTCAAGTTCGCAATTTACACGTTCATCATGACACCACTGCCATGGTTTCAACCCGATCAGCCTCCGAAATCTGGCATCCAGCCAAAGGCGACCCTACACTGAAATTCACGAAGATTCTCGCACACAATATGCCCAAGGGATACCCTTACAGATTTGGTCCTCGGGACAAATCGAACATGATCCCATATTATGAATGGCGTGGAAAAGGCCCTCCTCCTGATGACATAGGGCATCCGGGCGATCTGTACTTAGATCTCACTCCAGGCAACTATGCACTGCACGCACATACAACAAAGAAGTGGGTCAAATGGGTTGGTCCACGCACCAAGAAGGAGGGGCTCCTTGCCCACCCGCACCTTAAAGATCGATACCTTGATTGCTCGGATAGATTCATCGGATGGTACGCCGAATCTACAATCAGGCGTCACCAGGCAAAATTAGTCGTTTCATGTTCTGCTTCTGGATCCATCCAAAAACTTGTCGCCCTCGAACGGGGGCTAAACGGACATCAGCAAGAGACGACGAGGAGAAACGGAGATAGTAATTCAGATGATGATGACTGCGAGGAAGACGGCGGTCATGTTCATGCCAAACAGCGGCATCCTAAAAGAAGGAGAGTCGATTCAGGAAGCGGCGAATCAGCGCGAGAGTCCGCTTCTGTATGTGATGTATATTTCGATGATTTTTATCTCCAGTCTTACATATTTCGGAGTCGGACGTCAGTCAGATGAAATACCAGATTGAGGCACTCAAATCACAAGTGAAGGAATTACAACAAGCCAAAGACTCTAACGTCGAAGTAAACATCGGGCGCGATGACGAGTATCGGTCGAAGACCTTTGATCAGCGTAAGTGTTGTCGATCATCAGTTGTCTTGATGTTCATATTATTCCAGTATGTTCACTGGCAAGAACAAATGACGAGATGGTGGCTCGAAAAGGTATACCCAATACTTTTCTTCAGCAAGGTACAGAAAGCAATTGGCGTAATTCTTGTTTTCCTAGTATCGGCCGAAGTCCATGCTTCAACATTGAATTTGAGATTGGAGATGGATACCAGTACGTTTTTACATTGTTACATACAGGGGTGAAGAAACGTGATTTCATGCGGTTTATGTAGCAAGGGCAGAGCGGGACGAGGCCAGGAAAGCAGCGAAGTCATTTGAGAAGGAGCTTGAAGCCGGTGAGATTTTTTGTGCTGGTACAGGTCAAATGAGCCCACAGTTTTGAATCAGTGTACTACAGTGAAGATAGACCGCGACAATTGGAAAATGAAGGTCAACGACATCAGATCTGCCTTGAACGCAACGATGCATCAACTTGACTCGGACTTGGATTTATGAGGTGTGTATCTATCTGCATACGTCAGGAGAACAACGAAATTCAACATCTCACGATTACTCATACAGTTTTCTTAGATTCTATATTGATAATTATTAGCTGTTTTCCAAAACTGAAATTTCCAACGCCATTTACTTCACTATTTTTCATTGTCGAATTTGATGACGTAGCGGTTTGAACCTTCCTCTTGGCTTATGGAAATTAATTGAAATTAAATTCTGTCTCGTGTCTAGTATCCAGGCTTAGGTTATTTTATGGTCGCAAGGCATTGGTTTCGTTTCCAGATGCTTGATTCGTTTCAGATGCGTGACAGGCTGACAAGTTGCAACCGGAACACAGCCCTCTACAGCCTCCCGATGAACCACATCTGCCAATTCGCTAATAAAAGACAATGCTGTCTTAGTTAGACTACATCTCCACCTCTTCTCACTTACCCTCCGTCCTTTCCAAATACCATCTTGTTCAATCCAAGCCGAATCTCCGACTCACGGGAACTTGTGGCTGATTCCAACATGACTATGCCAAATACGGATAACGCCCACTCAGGTAATTCCGGCCCCGGTCCCAATTGCTTTGTGGTTCAAACTTCATCATACTGTAACATGTTCTCCCAAGTCGCCTCCCCATTGTCCTTCTATACACCAATGGTAGTACCTGAGCCTCCACCTACGCAGACAATGGATCCATCTCCATCGGACGCTTATGCCATTTTCATTCACCCACCTTTTACTACTTTTCCCGACTCGCACCTTCATCCAGATGGACTATCATACGCTGTCCTCGCAGCCAACCCAGATTGGTTCCTCGATCCCCGTGATTTTATCTCTGTTACATCTAGTAATCCAGCAGCTATACAATATCCAATTAAACTCGAACCTCCTCGAAAACGTAACTTGAAAGCCTTAGGCTCCGACGGAGTGACCGAGGGCGGCGAACCTCGATTTCGATGTACATTTTGCCGGAAGAATTATGCAGGAGAGAATGCAAAGAGTATGTGGAGACGGCATGTTGTGAAGAGGCATGGGATTGTCATGTCGAACCGGCGGGATGTTAAGAAAGGCGTCTCCCGAGGCGGCCGCCGGGCCAATAGTGAGTATGATTACTGGAACTATCATTTGCATGACGATTGAATAGCGCCGAAGCTGCATCTTCCTCTACGGCTCACCCAGACGACGACAACTCTAGTGACGACAGCGACGAGAAGATGTCTTCTCCACTCGACGAAGCACTTGCGCTCGTCGAAGAAAAGCCAAAGATTATGAAGACTGAATATTCACCGGAACAGGAGATAGAGGCGCATCGGAATGCTCAACGCACACACATGTTGCAATGGGCTAGTCCACTGCCCGACCCTGTCAGCATGAGTTTCAATCGCCGCACAGCCACGTTCGTCGGGCTCGCTATCCGTCAAATGGCTAAGCGGGCGTATGACCAGGAGGTAGATAGCGATGGAGATTCTGAAGGGCACACAGCTAACCCCGCAAACTCATTTGAGGCAATAATGTCGCGGCAGACAGAGGTGTGCCGCATCAGCTATTCTTATCTCTAGGCTATATAACTGACTATCGATGTCTGAAGGAGCCTGCCTTCCGATTACGCAGAGTTGACCCTTCATGGTGCGCTGCAACTACCTCATGACGACAACACCACCATTGGCTGTGTATATGGAAACACTGCTAGGAGACCTGGACAGCATACCGTGAGAAAGACCGGGTATCAAGCCAAGAACCGCTCCAGCATCAGTCGACTTAACTCGCTCTGCGAAGAAGGGGAGGACGCTACTAGGTCTTGAAGCAGCGTCACACGGAGAACTCGTGGTGGTGGTGGTGGTGGTGATTTATAGTCGATCAGCGGACAGACGTCGAGGTGCTGTTATTTTGGATAAACCCGAACGGAAGGCATCGTAGGCATATATTGTTTTTATGAACTCATATCCGGTGATCCACGCAAGGACTCCGACGGTACATTATACAATCCATAACTTACTTTAACAAACGATGGCTCGAAAATTGTCTATCAGTAATACCCAGAAATTTGGAGAACCATATTTGGCATTTCCAACCTCCCGACCCGGACTTGCCCGAAAGCTCGATTTCTATTTTTGTAAGGTGAACTTGAAGATCAACAAGTTCGAGCCAACTCGAGCAAACAAATAGTGTTGGGTGGGAATAGAAATTTCCATGTAGGCAAACGATCTGGGTGGATGGCCTACAATGAGATGGCCTCTGGCTCGTGGAACAAACATTATCTGATATCTGAGACAGTGTGGCGGTAGTATTGGTTGGTAACAAAATTTGTACTTAAATATTACGGATCATAAGCGATATGAGGGATGTAAGAGCAATTGCGGCTATTATGATGCGGCGGGTGGGAAATTGGTAAAAAACCTTAATCATAGCTACGAAGAAAATTACAAGAGTTCGTGTGGGTTATGTAATACAAAGATACAGATGGTGAAAGATATATTTATACTCTATAGGGATTACTTACTGGTCTTATTGATATAGCCGCCACAGCTGATGTAATTTATGTCTTCAACTATCCCCACTCAGGCAGATCGAAAATCCGAGAAGGATGCGGGCGAGCTATGACTTCGCGTACGGTAGGGACACAGTAAGACCCTGCCATGTCTCCGCTACTATCAGATATAGCTCATCTACGACCATTACACACTGGCCTGATAACGCAACGCAAGCATGTCGCAGGTCTGGGTGAAATATATGTATGAGTTTAGGCTGTCGTAAACGTCAATGATGTCATAGGAGCAATGACGATCAAATTGAAAGTTGAGAGATGGAGGTTCAGTAAATGCGTAAGGTTCTGTAGAGCCTGAGGGTGCAGAAGTTGACTCAATCGCTTCGTATATATACAATGATAACTGGAAGACCTAAGATCTTAGTAAGATCTTAGATCTTCGGAAATATCTTTGAATTCTCCTATACAGAGGATCACCCGAGTTCTTGGTGGTGATCTCCAAGATAGGTGTAGCGAAGCCAGAGAGAAACAGCGAATGACATGACCGTGGTGGCGACGAACGCGATTTGGACACAAGAAGTTGGTCAGGATGATTTAGGGTGGGTCTCAACGTGGACTGGTCTGTTCCTGCTGTCATGGCAAAACCCCTACAACCATGCCTTGTCAATCCAATCCCTACAAGCTCATCACAGACCGTCATCATCTACAAACACACTTACTTTAACGAAAACGCAAACGACCTCAAAGATTATCCTTATTTCACCGGTCGATCGATTCGCAGCCAAGGAAACGCATGTACTATTCATTATGTCGAATTTCGATGTGCTTCTACCCCACCATCGGACATCGGACATCCCGGAGACGTGTGGATAGACCTTACACCAGATAAATTTGGACTTTACGCGAAAGTCGGTGCCGATTGGAAGAAATGGCCTGGTCTTCTTGCGCATGATGATTCACTGATCGTGCATCCTCACGTCCCAATCCGTGTTCTTTGGTGTACGAAACGCTGTGTTACATGGCTGAATCGCAAATCCATTTTGTCTGACTGGGCAACTCATCGTGCAGAGTTCTCAAACGACGAGGCTGCTCAAGATGGATTAAATCCTGAGAACATCATAGGTCGCATGTTGGCGCATGAAGAATCTACTTCCCGAAAACCTGATTCTGCAGTGGTTGGACATAATGCTCACAAACTACCAAATGTGTCTGAAACCGATCTGTCCTCGTCATTTGTTTCTTCATCGCCTACATCCACCAGGAGTCCAGGGCGTCCGGCAAACCTTCCTAATCTACGAACTTCGAATCAGCGAACTAGTCTCGACAGTTCACATAAAATCCGCTCTGTCGCAGAAATGCAAAGCGAACAACAACTTCTGGATAAAATATCTGATCTCAGCGACGAAAACCGCAGACTATCCGAGGAAGTTGTGAGATTACGAGAGGAGACAGCACACAGAAAAAGTTTGGGTCCGTTTCGAGATGTGGTTCTGGCAGCAGTGGGAGAGGCTGCGTTCTCGGAAGAGCTTTTAGATATTGCAAAAGATGCAGCGATCTCCCAGCTAATGAAGATGGTGACTCGATGTGCGTATTTAAATATTATCGCCTTATGTCAACAAGTTGACAAATCCTTACCTCCTCAGTATCTGAGGAATTACATACCTCCCGTACATCATACCTGGACGAGGTGACTAATGGTCAGTATTCAGTCGATAATTAATCTCATAAATCCTGATGATCTTTGTTAGTTTCGAAGAAGTTAAATGAGGCTGAGATATCACGCTCGGAGTTGATGCGATGTCTCACCGGATTTCATTCAACTGTTGATCTCCACATGCACAAAAAGGTTGGTTTACTGATACTGTTCCCTTCGATTGTTTGTGTTCTGAAGTCATTTGTGGTCCATAGACTCCGGAGGATGATCTACTCGCGAATAACAGTGGTTCCGACAACAATGCTTCGGACTATACTCCAATCGAAAGAACTCGGGAAATCTTCATTAATAGCGACACTCAAATTTCCCAATCCCAACTCGAAACCGTATCTCCCAGTACCACCATCATACCCGAGCCGTTCTCTTCCTTAATGACTTATCCTGGATCATCAACTGTCGCTGACGACTCCGCCGTCGTTAATCTGTCCATAGACCTCGCTTCTTCGCCATCGTTCCAGCGCCCTCACTCTGTCGGTATCGAAAATAATGTGAATCTTCCTGGTGCCGAGTCTAGCCTTCGTGATCGCAATGGTTCGGCAACGCGTTCAGCGTCTCCAACCCATGCGTCATCATCACCGTTTACAAATCACCCGATTAACGATGCAGGGCCCATTTTTGACCAAGCAATCCAAGCCTCCAGAAAGAGGCGATTATCCCAGGTGGTCAGCGCCGAGACTCAGAGGTCCACAGTAGTTCACCGCGCAGCTAATGGGGAATTCAGGCAAAGGTCTTCTGAATCGGTACCATCGACTACAGATGTGGAAGTGGCGAACCTTTCAGAGTCGAGTACCTCTGCCGGAGATGATTTGGGAGTTGGCATGACAGTGAAAGAGGAACCCTCTCAATTGTGCTTGATGAAAAGATCGCAGAGCTCAGAGTGTCCTTCACACAGAGACAAAGACGAGCGTCGTCTTAAACAAGATCACCTCGACAAACTGTACACTCTCGATGCCGATAGATATTTCTGCCATGCTTGTTTGTACGTCTTGCTTTCTTGTTCGGTTATCATCTCTTTCGCGTTCATGACTCACCCTTTCACGGTATTTACAGTATCCGCAGTGAAAAAGTCACGGTCCATTCCCACAAACTGCCCTCGGCGTCCTTCCCGAAAACCGTTTCCACGCAAGTCCTGATTGGCCACTACGAAAAGAAGCATCCAGAAACTTGCAAGAAATTTATTGATCTGTGGTCAAGACTGGAGGCGTAACATTTCTCGTTCTTTCCAAACCTTCTCACCATACTTCTCGAGTTTATGTCTTCACACGAAAATCATGCCGTCATTTGCAAGTTCTACCTCCTCGACCATTCTCGAACCGTCTTGTAGCATATCTCTTCGTCTTTCTCTGTCTACTACATATGCAAAGGGATTTTGCGGTCATTCACTACGATCACTCAGTCGCACAAGAAATTCTGACTCGAACGCTATCCATAATCGAGTGCGGGATCCCATCAGCAATTGCACAATGATATGTATGGCGTAAGATGAAAGCTGTGCCTACCAACTTGACGCCAAAATAACTGGCACACTGTTTCTAACTCAAGACGGTATCTTTGAACTGTTTTACCTGACGTCGTAAAATCAAGTCACCGATCAGCCACGTTTATGGTTCATAATAAAAGAGGTGAATACAGACTCGGGTCGCTAAGTCAGAGAACTTTCTCTCTGCGAGGGCGCGTGCCGCTTTCTCTTGCTCCCACCGTTTTGTAGCTATAATTGACGGCCACCGGTTTAAGACTATTATAGACGGGCAAATAATATCAAAATCGCCTACCAGCCAAAAGTTTTAATTCCAGTTGCGAGACTTTGTCGTCAAATTGGCCGCGATGAAGTTCGATTTCCTTGTCTTTGGTCGCAAGGGCTAAATAAAGCGCGAATGAGCCGACAAAGGCAACTAAGGCAGACTATACTATATTCTACCGTTGGTAAAACGGGCCTTGTTTCGATTATGTTGCAGATTTGCTTCCAATTGGATACTCTCTAGTTCAAGGCGGACCTTCTGAGTTTCTAGACGTGCGTTCTTAAGTTCTAATATATCATATCACAGACAAGACAATAAGTCAGTAAAGCTTCACCGACCACAGTTTATCACTCACCGACCCCCGCGGTCTTCAGCATCTCGGTGCTGCTAATAACGATGGAATTCAGCATCTCGGGTTCGGGAGATACTGATCCAGATAGAGAATTCCGTTGAATATCACGCAATTTGATAACATCCACGCATGATGTCTTTGAAATCGTCTCTCTCAGACGGTCTGTCTGTGCGGTCAATTGTAGGACCCTCTCCTTTAGCCTCTGATTTTCCTCTTCGTACAGGCTCCTTTCTTCGATCAAGGCCTTTATTCGCCGACCTTCCTCGCCGCCCTCAATATTTTGTGCTTCGTCTTCGTTTACGTCAGACGGTAGTTCTCTGGTTGCGTCCTGTGCGCCTTGCATGGCTGAACCTGAGTTATGCTCTGCAGGAAATGGTGTCGAGGCGGAGTAGCAGGGAGTGAGTTTGATTTTCCATGAGAGCGGCCTGTCTGTCGAAACATCGGCTTCGGATATAGATTTGATGCTGGGCGTGCCGTGGGTTGACAACTTGACCTTCTTACGCCGAGGAGTTGATTGACTGTCCTTCAGGGACGATGAGGGTCTCTTTCGGATCTGCCCCGTAACTTCCACTTGAGGGGCAGTATCTTCAGCTTCCAACATCCTCCTTATCACCTCGGTGGCTACTGTGCTAGAATTATACTCTTCACCCTTCGCGCGATATATCCCGCCCTGTCTCATTCTAGATCGCATCCTTCCGACACTGGTTAGTGAATACCAGCCGAGTTGACATCCATCGCACCAGAGGTAGCGATTGAGTTTCGCCGACTGCGGATGAGCAAGAAGCTCTGGAACCGGCGGGACAACTCCACTCTGAGCCGGTAGCGGGTCCCACATCGTCCAGCCCGTTCTCGTCAATGCGTATAAAGCGTATGATTTCACATCTGCTAGATCAAGATACAAGTCGCCCAGTTTGCCGATATCTGTAGGAGGAGATCCTTTTCCGCGAAATTCGTAATACGGAACATCGATCTTTGTCGATGGTTCAGATGATGGCTCTAAATGGTACGGATAGTCCTCGGGAAGTTCGCGTACATGAAACGCGCGATAGTGACGTACGATGTGGGGTTGCTGGACAGAAATCAGGGGGGATGCGGTAATATGAGGGTGATGAGGTTTCGCCGCCATTTTACCAAGAATTTCAAGGCTATGGGGTTGTGATCTGCGGCTTATCAGATGAAGTCACCGAACGAGGGTAGACAGGGGGTATATTTCTGTAGATGGGTTACACGAACAGCTGCTCAGTCTCCTTAGTATCATTTCGTTTGCATTCAGCTTATTACTAAGTTTCACGCGTACTAAGTGTACACTGACCACATCACATACATCAGATGAATTATTTATCTGTCGTATTGAACTCGCAGGAAATCCTGCGCTAGCACCTGCTAGGATAGGCGGACAAGCCAGGAGTAAGGTTGAAGTTGAACCATCCAGTAAGTGTATGATTATCTAGTCGACGACCTGTCGGTTGGCAACTGTCAATCAGCGTGATCGGTCGGCATGCAGCATGAGAGTAAGCACAAGCACATCACGTTGAGGACGAGAAGATCTGAAAAGGGTGCGGACGGATGGAGGTCCTTCACATAACAACTTTGTACATGACAAAATGGGGGTGTCAATGTCGCAGCTATGTTAATTTTCTCCGTGTCTACATGATTCCAATTTATCAGTAAATCAACGTCAAGCAATATGACACGGGAAGGATACCGCGGAAGACGTTAGCGCACGGACTTAATTCTCGTCCGTAACCTCAAGTGTATTCAAGGCTTCCTTGGCCCGTGTCATCTTGGCGAGGAAGTCAGTCGCCATTGACGTCCAAAAGTACTATGTGTCATGCTTACTTGCAGCAGCAGCTTAGAGTATTTCCGTTCTGTCTGCAAGCGGGTTAAATTCGATTCACCCAGCTCATTCAAGACTGCGGGAGATATTAGAAACGAGTCTGGTTTGAAAATTGAATAGTAACACGTACCGGAAAGCAGCCGCATTTGTAGTTGGTCCACTTTTCCGTTTGCCTCGTCATACAGAGACTGGATCGCTTTCGTGGCATGTTGCTGGCGTTCGAGCTGCTCTAGGGCTAGATAGACAGATTGTTTATGAGGGTACTATGATTTCCTGTGAGTGACAGACTCACCATTAGACAAACGATGTTCTAGTCGTTCTCTTTCATTGTCGGCCTTTGAGGTTTTGGTCTCCATCTCGAGACCGATCCGCTGTGTCTCTAGACGTGCCTTGTTCAACGCTGACAATGACGTCAACAAAATATGCATTATCGTAAAGCGGCTTCACTTACAGAGACCCAGAGCCTTCAAAGTATCCATGTCGGTAAGGCTGGTTGCAAAAGACTCCAAGACTGGAGCAGACAACGTGACAGAAGCAATGTTTTGGCCGACGGGTTCAGATACCGAACTTTCCAAGTCTTTTGAAGATGTGCCAATATCGACGAAAGATCGCCCGGAGATTTCCTCTCGTAACTTGGTATTCTCCGTGGTCAGCCGCTGATTAGCTTCCCTAGGCGCCTCGGTTACTTTTCTCTCCTCCGTCCAAAAATGATGGGCAATACCCTGACCTGACATTGATTCATATGAGCTAGGGCCTTGGGGATGAGCAGGTGGTAAAGAGTTGAGCATTGGTGATAATTGCATTGTTGGGGGGGTGGCATGCGCAATGACGTGAATTTGCGAGTGAGGTAACCCGAGTTCAAGAGTAGTGCCATTGCCGTGATGACGCAAGGAAACTGAGGAAGAGGATTGAAGTGTCGTGTCGTTCACATGAGAAATCGATGATAGCGACGAATCCACCGACATTGAATCAGGTGACGAAGGTGTTTGTGAAGTTGTCTTCGCCTTTTTGTGCGCAGGCTCTACTACTTCGTCATCCGCCGATTCAAAATCCTCCATCCCTCTTTTTGCCATTCTTTTCTCCTCAGATTCCAGCAACCTTCTAATGATACCCTCAACGACTGCGCCCGAATAAATGTCGTCTGTCATACCGTCTTCACGGTGATACACCCCGCGCTCATGCATTTGGCGCCGTTTCTTTTTGATGGTAATACGCGAGCACCAACTAATAGCACCTCCGTCGCACCAAAGAAACTTCTCCAAACCTTCCAAGTGAGGGTGACCGAACAAGTTGGAAATCGGGACCTTGTGTTTTGGGCTACATGTTGGGGCAGCATGCCATTGTACCCAATTCGTCATTGTTTTCAAATATAATATGAATGCATCCAAGTCTAGATAAACATCACCAGGGCTGCCGAAGTCAGGGTAATTGAACGGGGGCCCTTGTCCGCGTATCACGTAGAAGGGAATGCGATATTTGTCTCCCGAAGTAGACAGGTGATATGGGTAGTCAGCTGGAACCTTTGAGACGACGAAATGGCGGAGTTTACTGGACACGTTCTTTGTACAGGTGGCTCTAGGCGGTGGCCAGGACACGCATGGGTGCAGAGGTTTGACTTGTGACATGACTGATCAGTAGCCCGTGATAAACGAGCGCAAGCACCAACCCGAGCCAACGTATGTGGGACATCATCTGTTTCGTGTTCAATCTACATACATAGCCCAATTTCTCTCCCTGACATGTAATAGAATTCTAACATAACGCTAAAGAATTCTATTGAGCAATAGTTGATAGCTAAAAGGTGTCTGTAGCCCTCAGAACTTATGGACAGAAAATTCATTCGTTGTGCCAAAATGTTCCTTTTGATGTTAGGAAGAGATCCTATGGAGGGATCGCTTTTTTACTAAAGATTTGAAAATTCAATTTGGTCCACCTGCCGATTTGGCGGCTGCACACAAGTGGTGGTGCTTAAGTGATCGGCACCACACAACTGGTGGCTCCGAGGGCCCTCCCTTATGGGATACTTATGTCTCAACCTTGCTGTCATCATCACTGTTGTTGTCGACAAGGGACTTACCGGTAGTGTACCACCCCTTATAAGGGGCCTTTTGTGGGAGAACCAGGTGCCAATCGACCGACAGTAAACTTCTGTAGCCCGATCATTGAAATAAGTATGGACTTGTGGCCACTAGGATACAAAACATTGATTGTCAAAAAGGTGGTCCTAAATGTGACTGGAAGACGCTACAACTATCTATGATACCTTTGAATCCTGAATATCTATCTGCGTCACCCCTGATTGCTATAGATCCTGAACATATGTCGCCAGAGGTACATTGTCTTTGGAGCAGGACAAGGGCCATCAGAAGCTCGTTCGGTGATAGTATTCTGGTGGCGCCAACTGCTACCCGAACAAAACAAACTTGGGGACCAGGCCTCATCTAGTGCTGCCCGGCGGACCAGCAAAAGCAGAGAACGGATGCTCGGCTTGTGAATACAACGTGCGGGATGGAAATGCCGGATCGAATTCGTCGCGGGGTCTCCCATCGGTGCGGGCGGATGACCAACCGACGCGTTCCACAACTTGACCCGCGAATAGACGATGATTCGGTTCTTGGGCCCAGCAGGTTTCGATGATGCTCCAAACTTGATCGTTCAAACCGCGAACGCGACAGCGATCATCCGATGGTCGAAGGGGTCTGTCGCCCCTCTTCACTGCACACATCACCCGATAATCCTTCTGAATGTCGTGGAAAGGCAGCTTGCCAGAGAACAGCTGGCATGCAGTAAGAAACCGTTCTGACATCTAGGGTAGTTAAATCGTACCTCATAACATACACACGCATAGGCGTAGACGTCACTGGCTAGGCTGTTACACACATCATCGTCCTGGAGGAGCTCAGGAGCCTGCCATCGCATCGTGCCTGTTGCTCTAGTGATCATTGCAGTCGTGACGGCCATGCTTTGAGTCTCTTTCGCGGCAGCGAGGCCAAAGTCTGCGAGACAAGCTCTGAGAGACTCGGTGATAAGGATGTTGACCTTTAGATACACATCCCGGTCAGATAAATTCGACAAGACGTGTGCGACTTACTCCTTTGATGTCTCCGTGGATGATGCTGGGGCTAAACGTATGGAGATAATTTAGGCCCTCGGCGATGTCTAACATCTGAGGTTTATACTGAGCCCTCTGTCAAACAGCTCAGCCAGACATGGCTCACCAAAGGAACACATTTCGTTTCGGGGGCCGACTCCAAGAAACGAACGACATTGCCGTTGTTCATCCAAGGGGAAGCAAGACAGAGTCTATCATCCTCCAAGTGAAACACACCATAGAATGAGACCACATTCGGATGATTCAATTGTCGCCAAATGACAGCTTCGGAGGAGAATTCCTAGATTTTTATTTCAATTTGGGGGACGATCATGGACTCCGAAATAAGTAGCCCACCTTCAGAAATTTGTCTTTCTCAAACTTGCGCAAGATCTTCAAGACCTTGACGGCAATCTCCTTGCCTCCTAATAATCCCTTCCAAATATCCCCATACCCGCCAAAGTCTACGGCGACCTTCCCAGTTAATCCGATCCCTTTTAAGATCATGCATTCTGGATATAGACCGGAGGAGCGAGACAATTTTATGAGTGCCCCCATATGAAAACGTCTGAGGGAAGGATCTAGTGGGAAACCAAGACGCTGATTCAGGCACGTCAGGGAAATTATGCAAAGATTTTGCTGCAAATAGACGTACGGCTTGGAGAAGATTCAACAGTGACTGCGCTTCTTGACCGCGTCGTTTCACAAGCTGCTTGTACTTGACACGATTTTTCAACGTCGCCAACAGAAGCGCGTCGATCAAAATGGCATCAATGTTGAGTACCTGCGACAGGGTCGTCTGAATTGGGCGGTTATTTAACTTGTCACAGAGGGTGTAATGAAACCTCACATCTAGGTCATGGTACCGGGTGCCATGCATTCCGTTGATGGACTTCAGACAAGTCAGAAGATGACTCTTGACGATCTGGTGGTTTGCGAGCGCGGAGATATCATCCCAAGCTTTCCAGCTCTCAATAACCTTTAAAAGGTCAGATAGTGTGGGACCCTTGGTTACTTCCGACAAGTTCAAGATAATGCGCGCGATCGTGTACAAGGTGAACCGCTAGACGTTGCGTATGTTATAATCATAATTTGCATAGTTCGAAGAGATGAAAAACACAACGCACCGGATAGATGCTGCCGATGGAAGACTCGTGGCCGAGCAAGGGATGTGCGAGAGTCATAACGTACTCCCTGTTGCGGCGGATCCATTCGAGTGGATTAGCCTGATGCGACACACCCAGATTGCATTGTTGTAACTTATTGAACCAGGCGTCTTAGAAATCAGGAGGAGGTATTTAGCGGAAATACGTTGGAACAAATTATGCTGCTCACTTGCTTGATTAACATATTCATTAGTCTGGATTTGCTCAGCTTCCTCCGCAGCCTTCTTCGTCTCATCCTCCACTTTGCGCATCCTCTTATTCTCTACAGGGTTGTTCAATGTCTGCAACCGTACCTCCTCCTTGGTGCTCTGCCATAACAGCTCTTCGTTTATACAAAGTAGTTCTTCTTCCTCCTGGGACACTCGCGTCTTCGTCTCCGCATTCTCCCGAGCGATGCTCTTCTTCGTTGCTTCCACACTCCCTGCTAGCCCAAACGTAATCGATCTGCTAGTCGAAGGGACAGAAACATCGTTACACGGCTTCTCTCTCGAGTGAAAGCACTCGTGACCTAAGCGGACAGCAACTCTTGTCAGTTGATTATTAGGTTAAAATAATATCAAGACGTACGCCTCTTGCTGTAATCGGTTGTGAAACTGGCCCCACACTGCTGACAGAAATAATGAGCCTCCATCTTTCTCCTCTTTATGTTAGCTTGCACCACGTTGGAGGAAGGTATGTCAAAACGGGGAGCAAACTCGGTCTTGGGGGCTGAATGGTCGATGGGTCTTTTTCTTCTATAATCATAACATGAATCAGAAGCAGGTCGAGAGCGCCCGACGTGAATGACGGGGTTGCCACGGGAGGGGCTCAATGTATACGGGCTAGGTATATACACAAGCGGCGCTGTCGTTGGGACCGGAGGCTCAGGGCGGGCCTCAAAGAGAGGTTGCTGATCATTCACAGCAAAGTGCCTGCACGAAAAGATTAGGTGTTGACAATTGCTTCTCCAAAGATATACGTACCAATTACTCCGTGGTGCTTCTTGTTCACTGTTGTCACTTTGGGGATCGACACGGATGGTCAAACCAAGCCTCGCTGCATTACGTTTGCTGTCCATGTCGAAGAACCACTGGAGAGGTTAGTCTACGATGTTTGTTAGGAAGCAACAAACCGGAAAAACGGAGAGTGGTGGTGGCGATGGAATGTCGAAGGTGTCGAGGCTGTGTGGCTGTCATCCGCGGGATGTGACTCATCTGTACACAGCGTGGTCTCAATCAGGAACGGCCGGGATCCAGAAGTTCTCCATGCTGCCAGGATGGCCAGTGCATTCGTGTCTGGGCCTCGATACACTGCCAAGAGGCGAACCCGTCATCATCTCACACTGTAGATCTAAGAAATTGTGTAGAAGCATTAACTCGATCACAGTCCATTTCTGCACGGCGAGGACATTGAAAGCAATCGGGTCAGTAGTGGATCGTTCAGAGATGATTTGTTGCAGGAGATGGCATCGAGGAGGGACTCTCGCCTCCATCGAATTGACCCGGCCAATCACAGTGCATGCCTCACTACACCCGATTTGTATGCCAGCATGCAGCATAAGCGCTCGCGAATATTATCTCATTTTCTTATCGTCGAGCAAAGCAGCGAACGCTCATATACACGTGTCGACAAGTGCTGCAGATATTCAGCCATATGTGTAGACATATCAGTGAAATAGCCCGGGCAGCCTGTTAGAATCAAGCAAGCTCAAGGATTGAGTAGGTGTGAGAGGGAAAACAATGAAGAAACTTACGATGATCCCCCCAAGGGAACTGGATCAACTTCGTGGTATCCTCGAAGGCTTCATTGACCATGGGATAAGCAGCAGTAGCGAGATACATCGGAAGAAGCGAGGCAGTCAGTCAACTTGGCATAGCCTGGCGCGCTTTTGGGTGGGTTCGCCACAGCACAACATCAGGCAGCGATTGGATAGAGGAGAGGCTGAAGGGTCAAGATGATTCCAATGCTGCGTGGGTGTAGACGGCTTGGCCCATCTCTCCAGCTGAACAGCGCTCGACGATGGGGCTTGGGATCTCGAGAAGGGAGGGACGGTCGTAGGGGTTCTCCTACGGAATACCGCAGTAGATGACAATAGATTCTACACAAGAGAGCCAACGTCCACGAAGATCATCGCAGAGGAATGTCGGCGCTTCTTCGTTGTTGGATACCAGCGCCGCGCCGATTTCCTGATTGAGTCACTCATGGTAGGAAATATATTTAGAGTATTTTCCGCCCGCGCTAGAGTGTTTGCACACAAGTAGTGGTGGCTAAGTGAACGGCACCATACCAGCACAATGGTATCCGGATTCGAAGATAGTAGATGGGATATCGTTTGGTAGGGAGTAGATGGGCGCAAAGGCTTCCGGCACTGAGCAAGAATTGCGAAATATATGTGCACCGAGGTTCCAGTGCGAGGTTGGCAGCCCAGTGCGTACGATTGATTGATCTTATAATAACACCATGGCGAGATTAGCATGCGTATTAAAATTTTAAAATCAATGCGCTTACTATTGATTGCATTAGGTACGTGAGCGCCTGCATAATCTGAAGATAATCTTTCAGCGTAATCGGATCTTAGAATACAATATATTTGTAAGAAACCGGTTCCTGAAAAGATGTCTAGATTAAAGGATAGACACTATTCAGGTTACATATGACACGTGCCGCATGCGACCGAAGAAACGAACTCGAAGATAAGGTACGCATACGTCATCATTCGGCGGGATACTGATGCTGGTGTCGGATACTGATACTGATACTGATTCAAACTCCGCTTCCCCTTATGGAAATTTCCCCTCACTGTGCCACCCACTGCACTCTTCACAATACTATTGCACTAACTCTGTTCTGATTAGCTGATACACTATTGAACTATATTTTTACTAGTGTTTGGACAAAAATTTATGATTATGTAATCCTGATAAATGCAAGACTGTCCAGTCTTTGCTCAATAAATTTAAAGTTGGTCAGAAAACACCAAATGAAATACTGCTGTGGTATTACCCTTTCCCAATGATATTAAATGCTGGTGTACTGGCATAGAATTACCCACAGAATTATAGTGGTAACCTGCAAGGGAAACCTCATCATTTTTAGTGCTCTAGGGATGATTTAGACTACATTGATGGTCTTTGCAGCAAATCATGTACTTTTTAACATAAGGTGCACACCACAATATACAACTTGAATATGGTTTGATTCTGGTTAGCTTGGGCCAAAAAAAATAATGAGCAATTTTTCAAATGGAAGACTATAGACATTTTTGGTTGAATTCTCATCCCTTCATGACAAGGTGTAAGAAGACTAGACAAAACAGCCACCAGTACAACTACACCAAAAGGCAAGTATACTGAAAGTTTAACTTTCAGTACTCTAAATTGTATATGTGCTAATTATGGGAAATTAGGTAAGCCAAGCTTACCCAAGGACACATTTGTAAAAATTACCTTACTCGCTGGGCTGTGACAAGGACATTTTGAGAAGGTGTAGCTGGTTTCCAAATAACTCCATCCCAGTTTGAAGTGAAATTGCCTGCCACTGTCATAATATTAGAGTTGCCAAAGTTTCTTGGATTATTCTATTTGGTGCCCTGTTATGGATCCATAGAATAATTGTATGTATGACTATTCTAGTAGGAGCCAAACTAAATTAGTGTTCTATGAAATACTTACCAATTTATGAGAATAAGCTAGTACCTCAAGTATTATTCAGATAATTGTTCCATAAGCACTTGGTGTCCCCGTGTAATGTTATAATTACTGAGTTCCTGGCAAGCAAGTCGTCTTTGCAGGAATTATAGGGAACACAACTTGAATAGAGTGAGCCAATAGCATTTGAAGTGCTAAAGCATTTATCTTAGGGAATTAATAAAGTGATTCACACTGTAAGGTTTGAGAGTGCAGATGCATCAACAAAATAGATGGCTGATAAGATTATTATTCAACTGAGGCAAGGCCTCATATTTGTACATGATTCTATAGAAAGAGAGGGAACACAAGGGATTAATTGAGTCATTGGCAAGACCTTTGAATAGCTTGTAGAATTATCCTGAGCATTCCCAGAGCTTTGGTAAAATTCCTGTGAGTAAATCTGACTCACAAGTACCCAAGACCCTCAGCTTCAGCCTAACGGTTGGGGTGGCTGCATGAGCATGTTTCAACAAAGCGCTTCCAAAAATGGAAGGTGAGTTGAAACTCTGTGAAGCTACTGTCTCACACATGGGACATAACAGCATTTGTCCCCTTGATGAAATTAGAATATTACTGCGAAAAATAAATAGATTGTTGTTATACTTTTGCCTACTAGAGATAACCTAAGTGAGAATTAGATCCTGGAATTAATTATTCAAGGCAGACAAAAGAATAAGCCATATTCAGAATTTATCTGGAGGATATAATCTAAATCTGGATAACATATTTGTTTAGGGGACAGAACGTACTACTTGCAAGTCTTGATTCATGTGAAATTTATCTTTTTATTTTATTTACAATGGTGTGTGTTCCATATTTCGGGCTTTTGTTGTTTGGTATCATTTGGCTTTGTAGCATTTGTGGCACCATTTTTCCCTTTACAGAAACTCTGAGATATTCTGGGTAACCTGGTGATAACACATTGGTTTCCGTCAACAAATGTTAACAGACAATTATTGCAGGCCTGTAGGAACAAATTTGACAGACTGGAAAAATTAGATCAACAGATGAAACAGAATTTTCAAAAGAGAAAATGGACTCCTCAGCAAATGCACAAACCACAATTACCGTAATAGGAAAAATTAACCTTAAAGTGCGGGCCAGGTCTGCCCGGAGGGCCATGATATAGACAAACAGCTGAGCTGTAATTTGAGTCTCAATGTCTGGTATGACATCATTAGATGGAGGCCGAGACTCAGATATAACTGCAGGGTGATGAGTGAAGGAAGAATTTAAATCTTTCAAAAACTTGTTTAGGCAATGGAGTTCTTCAGGAATGTGACACAAAAAAAGTACTTATGAAACAGATTCTACAACATTCTGTAAACAGATATAGTTCAGTTCCTTATTCTTAAACTATGCCAGTCTCTAGATATATCTCAAAAGGAATAACCAATGTGAGAGATGTTCTGTGTTACTGAAGATCCATTTTGGACTTGCATTTCTGGATTTATGCTGAGAAAAATAAAATGATACCAGCAGGGATTGAACCCTTGTCACCGTATTCCGCGGCGCATACTAATCACGCACTAACCACTAAACTATCAGCTCTTTTATATTGTGGACTTATTTTCAGTATCCATGTGTATGAATTATTTATTTATTTGATCCCACCAGCATCAGTATCGTGCCCATCATTCAAAGGAAACACGCAAAAAGCATCAAATTAATAGTACGATGCAGGATGTCATGAAGCTAGTAAAAAATCCGAAGCTAATTCGAATAGAGGCGCTTTGTATACCTGCGCAGCAAAGTCATGTCAGTATACCCGTCTGTCCACTATAGAAATACGACTCACGAATTAAGCCCATGGACACCACCTTCCACCTGCGCACTAGCCGTCCTAAGCTCGAACCGAACTCTGCCCTCTTCAACGGCTGTCCTCAACTCCCCAATATTCTTGACTCCGAGATCCTGGAATGAATGCTGCACCCCGACATACAGATACGGCAGGAACGCCTTCACACTGCCTTTATCCTGGACGTCGCCCGATACGCCTTGGGCAACCTTGACAGCGGAGGATTCGGAGAAGTACCGGGTAGTAGCGGCATTTTCGTGTGGTGTTGATGTAGATTGTGGGGCATATTTTGAAGAGCCGGGTCGGCCGTTTGCTTGAGCTGATGAGGTTGTGGATTTGCCTTGTTCCATCGCCTCCTACAACACAAGAAATGAGAAACTCCCAGGTAGGCAATGTAGAAACGGAAACCACGCACGAGGCTGCCCATACCACGGTACGCCTTCACCCGCTTTCCTTCGTGATAGAAGTACTCTCCAGGTGCCTCGGTGGTACCAGCTAACAGCCCACCCATCATCACCGCACTAGCACCCAACGCCAAAGCCTTGACGATATGCCCCACATTGCCAACCCCACCATCAGCTATGACTGGCACTCCAAATTTGCTTGCAAATTCGCTGACAGCATATACAGCGGTAGCCTGCGGTCTCCCCACTGCCATCACCTCCTGCGTTATGCAAATGCTGCCCGAGCCCATGCCAACACGTAACCCGTCTGCGCCAGCGGCTATGAGATTTGCAGCTTGCTCGCGCGTGACGACGTTGCCTGCAATGACCTCGAGAGTGGGATAGGTCTGCTTGATCCACTGGATCATTTCGACTTGGAAAACAGAGTTGCCTTGAGATGAATCTAGGACGACAATGTCGAGGCCAGCATCGACGAGAAGAGACAAGCGCTCCTTATCTGCAGGCCGAGTACCTATAGCAGCGGCTGCGTAGAGCTGTTTGCTGTGCGGATTCTTGGACGCGAGTGGGTATGTTTGATTCTTGAGAAGATCGGAGCGGGCAAGGAGAGAAACGAGACGGCCGTCTTTGTCGACGATGGGTAATTTGCCCTTTTTAGAGTCCCGAAGGATATCGTTTGCCTCGAGAAGACTAACGCCTTCCGAAGCCGTCACGAGTGATGTGGTCATGACATCGGAAAGTGATGTTGATGAAGATTGGAATTGGACGTCTCGAGAGGTGACAATACCCACCAGCTTGCCACCCAATTTTCCGGTATCTGGGTGACGATATTAGCAATATGCTTGCGAATCAGGGTGGAATAAATATCAGAAAGACATAATAGTTAAAGAAATCTCCGCACATCACGCGTAAAACGCGTTGGCTCGGCAGAACGAAGGTTATGAAATACATCTCATCATCAAAATCGAAGATCGAACATGCAACACACCTGTAATGGGGATACCGCAGAATCCGAGCCTCCTCTTGATATCCAGGACATCTTCCACCAGATGCGACGGAGCGAATACCACTGGGTCTGTGATAAACCCGTTCTCGTGGCGTTTCACTGCTCGAACCATGGCAGCCTGCGCCGCTGGGCTCTGATTGTGATGAATGACACCAATGCCGCCCAAGAGCTGAAATAGAAGGGCACAAAGCCGGATAGCATTGGGCAAAGCTTTATTCAAACAGGCGTGTGGATGCTCACCGCCATGGCAATTGCCATCTCCCCCTCTGTTACCGTGTCCATCGGACTACTCATGAAGGGCGTTTTGAGCACGACTTTCTTGGTGATTCGGCTCTCTGTCACGACCTCAGATGCCGGGAAGTCAATCTTGCCAGGAAGAAGTAGAAAGTCATTATAAGTTAGTCCGCCGTGCAGGGTTGAGTCCATAAGGTCCCTTGCGGACAGTCCGTCAGAACGTGAATAGTGCAACAATTCATCTAGAGCAGCCGAAGGGTCAAGGCAGAGCATGGTGGTGGGTGGTGAACCAGATTAGAAATGCGTCCAACTAAATTTTCTTATAAACGCCTCGCCGGGCGGAACTTATACTCACGGCAGACGACAACGAATTAATTAATTTGCGCGTGCTCCAAATGGATTCGCAATGGATTCGTAATGTTATCGTTTGCCTACGAATTTGCTTTGAGTCCATTTCAAATTTGGACGGCTGACAATTGCAATGAGATTTTTAATGAATTTATTAATTCATCCGAAAACTATAACGTTTGCCGTGACTGTAGCAACAAAATAAATATATTTTTACTATCAACTCGTTTGTGTTCAAGATCTATATCATCTAAAATCGTATTCATCATAATTATCAAAGGCGAAGACATGGAATGTAAAATGAGTGGATAGAGCTATAAACTAAGGGGGTAAGGCTTGTCTTCGCCTCTTCACCAAGCTATCCTCGCGAGCAAAGATTGGGGGTATTTCCTGATCCACCATTTTCTGCATTCGTCGGCGAACAATATCACGAAACCGTACCTAAGAAGGAGTGTGAGGATGTGAATATAAAGAGGTAGACATGCGAGAGACGCTTACGCGAGGGGCAAAAAGAAGTATTGAGCCTTGATGCCACGAGTGAGGAATACATTCTGGATGGGCTGAACATAGGAAAAGAAGCTGAAGTAAACCATCAGCTTCGAATTTTGAATCAAAAAGACGGCATTAAGTACGTACATCCCAATCACCAGTGCTCCGATCATTGCAGGGAAGAGGTACAGATTGCGAGTGTTAGGGCCGCCCAAGGGGTTTTGCTGGAAAAGCGACATTCGGCGAGTACGAGTGCATAGCAAGTTGGCCCATTGCATCATTATGAGGGTAAAGAAATCTATCAAGACGTCAGAGAAGTATACTCCAGAAAAGACATTTCAACCGACATATTGATTGTGCCTCATTGGTGGCCTCTGCGAGAACACCTGGATCTATATCGGTGCCACCATATTTCAGCCATAGCTGAGAAAAGTGAATGCCGCTGCCACGCTGGAATCCAAAGTAGAAGGCCCTGCGGGAGCAGAGTCAGACGATAAGCATATCAAACATCCAGTGAGCGAACACACCCTGCCATTGCCGCCAAACTCTCCAGCATACCGATGAAAAAGTACGCATGGCAAATCAGCTTGACATCAGCAAGACGATCTTTCTTGCGGTCACGAGGTTTCCGAAGTAGGAGGTCAGCTTCAGGCTTCTCGAATACCAGGGACAAGGCGGGCCCGATATCGGTTGCTACGCAGATGAGGATCATCTGGATGCTGCTGAGGGCTTGGGGGAGACCTGAAAGCGGAAATACAGCGGTGAGATAGCTTCCCGGCATGTGTAGCCTAACGGAAACGTACCACACAAGACGTTGAACACTACAGGCATGAGCTCGGACCAACTTCCTGTGGTGTTACGTCGGATAAGTATTTAACTTTCAAGGAAGCTCAGAGCACGAACCAGCTGGAAGCAGGTACAAGACCGTCTTCTTGAGATTTTCGAAGCAAAGACGGCCCATCAGGATACCTTGGATGATGTCGGAGAAATTAGAAAGAAGGACAAGGTCTGCCGCTTCCTAGTTGATAGAATACGTGTTAGAAGGTTCGTGAGCAGTTCATATGCTAGCATACTGACCATCGCTACTTCAGACCCGCCAGCAACGGCAACACCCACGTCAGCTTGTTTGAGTGCGGGTGCGTCATTGACTATGAAGACAAGTTAGATTCGTCCGCCAATGATGATGGTGATTTGCTCGCCTCCATCTCCAGTCACTGCAACTGTACAACCAGCGCCCTGGAAGGTCCGTACAATCTGGAGCTTCTGCTGCGGACTTGTGCGAGCGAAAACAAGTTCGTCGAACTGGTCAAATTTGATATCATCAAAATCCAGACTCGGAAGTTAGATATCGAAGAATCCTCACCGTCATAGTCTGCGCCCATTGGGACTCGGTCATCGTCATCATTTCCTGGCCGCTGAGAACCAAACTTTTAACCGGGCCGCCAAGCTCCTTGGTTCTGTCGAAGGGGGCAATCTGATCTAACGGGATGTCCTTCGGCAGGTCGGTGAGGTGCTTAACCTGGGAAATCGGATTGGTGATGATTCCAACTTGCTGAGCAATTGCCATAGCCGTGAGCGAGAAATCACCTTTTGGTAGAATATAATTAGTTTAGGTATTAATTCGTCTTTGGAAGAAAAAAAAAAAAAGCGTACCAGTGACCATGCCGATGCGAATTCCTGCACGTCGACAGACGCTGACGGTGTGTGCAGTATCTGGCTTGGGAGGATCCACCAGAGCAATAAGTCCTACGATTACAAGATCCACGTTGAGAGCAATAAGACGTTCTTCCAAGGCATTGGCATCTGAAAGGGAGTTCTTGTCGAGCTCTTCGGCGCGTATAATTTTCTTTGCGATTAACAGGACACGTTGACCACGGCTGGCATATTCTTCCTGCGTGGCGGATATGCCGGCAAGGATAGCATCATTCAAAGACCTGGTGGTCCCATCCGAGTCCATATACTGGGAGCAACGGCGAGAAAGAACATCCGGAGCCTACAAGGGGCACATGTAAGTTGATATCTGTCAACGGTGTATTCAGAGGGTCACGTACGCCTTTCACAGCTAGAAGGTAATCGGAAACATGGAAATTGTCCGAGGGACAGATGGGCATTGGGCTACGATCCGAATCAGTCTTGACGAGTTTAATAGCGAATTTGTTCTCTATCAACATCAATGATGTTAGCATTAACTTTGAACACGAATAAAATCAGCAGCTTTCTCACTGGAATTGAATGCAACTTTGCCGCATTCCCTCCAGTGGGACCGAGTGTCAGAAACAGGAGAAACTTTCTCCGAGAAGCCCAGAATCCCGACGTCTGATGAATATACATACCTTCTGTCAGTTACAGTATATTAAATAATGTTGCGCAGTGAAAACGCACCTGTCGCGTCTCCGTTGATCTTCCGGGGCTCATCGCCCTTCGAAGATTCGAACTCGGCGTCATTGCACACGGCAGCTATCGCCGCCAATGCTTTGACACATTCGGCCCCATTCACGTCCTTGCGAACGAGTTCCAGGGCTTCATCAACAGAATACCGATTTTCAACTCCAAACGCAACATTGACGGCAGTCATGACGTTTAGCGTGAGAGTCCCAGTCTTGTCCGATGCGATGACGTCCACGGAACCAAGAGATTCTACGGTGGACAGAGATTTGCAAAGGATGTTCGACTTGCGCATGGCGTTGGCGCTGTGAACGGAGTTGTATTAGCATTGGATGATTTTTTGTCGTTACGGGAAGCAAGTTCGTACATTATAGTCAGCGAGAGAGTGACGGCAACAGGTAGACCCTCTGTTCACAGGTGTTCGATGAGATTTCTGAACAAGAAATGCAACGAGATAGTTATGACGAACCAGGAATGAACGCAACCATGACTGAGACACAGTCAACGAGCAGCGCAGACACCGAGAGGAAACCAGGGTGATCACGACGAAGCCACGCTCCCCACAAAACTGCGAATCTCAGTCAGCTGGTCCTATACATCATAATGGGAAAGTGCGATTAGTTCACTCACTGATGATGAGTATTGCGACAGCCAAAGCCATACTGGCGATGATGAGCACAAATCGCAAAATCTCCGTCTGCAAGCCAGTGCGTCCGGTGCGCTCGGAGGAGGCCTGCTTTGCGATACGTCCAAATACAGTGAAATCACCCGTGCCGACAACAACACCCAGACCGCTCCCACTCGTGCACAGCGTTCCTTGCAGACAAATGTTCTTAGTCTCCATGACTAAGTGTCAAAAAAAAAATAGTTAGGCAAAATCAACGTCAAGACTGGGCAAAGACAATTTACAATTGGGATCGGTAGCGTCGACCGATGCCGAGATGGGATTACTTTCGCCAGTAAGTATAGAACGATCAAATCGCAGATCGCTAGAGCAAGAGAGAACACGCATATCAGCGGGAACTTTGCTGCCCAGGGTAATTTTGACGATGTCCCCTGTTACGAGTTCGGTGGCAGGTATCCTTGTGTACGAAATGAATTGGAATGGACCAAGTCGTTTCAGACACGGACACTTACTTGGAGGTGTGGCCATCACGAATGACAAGAACATCCGCTGGAAGCATGCCGGAAATGGAGGCCATGACCCGCGAGGTGGAAAAATCTTTTGTATAACGGTCAGCGATTTGCAGGTATAGGGGGGGGGGAGATATCCGGCCTCACCCTGCCACGCATTAAATATAGCTTGGACAGCAATAACTACCAAAAGAACGATTGCCAGAGCGAGATTCGGGGCCTGGGGAGCGGGCTCTCCAAGAGGTTTCCTATGAAACGTAAAGCATGAGTGCAAATTGATGAGAAGAGAAAAAACAAACAAGGGACGAACCAAGCAACGAAACAAATGATCGAAGCAACGAATAAGAGACTGCCGAAACCTTGAACACAACTTTAGAAAGGAGTGTCCAAGCTTTCCTAAAGCAAGTCTCCCAAAATCAAAAAAACTCACCGCCAAAAATGTACCAAAATATCTTAGAAAGCCACCTGTTTGGGGGCGGGGTGATAACGTTTTTGCCGTTCTTTGCCAGACGCCGAGCAGCAATCGGACCATCGAGACCGACCTTGTCGGATACACCAAACCTAGTGCAAACTTCTGTCGCAGACAGGGTATGCCATTCAAGGGCGGAGATGTCTACCAACGATTTTTAAAAAAAGTCAGAAAATCAGAACGTCACGAAAGGGATCGAAAGAACTTTACCAGTAATTTGTTTTTGCCCCTTGGGATTGTTAAACCCTTCTTTGGTATCTGTAACATGAATACTGAAAACACGCTCAGGGTCAGAATGGGTTATCCAAATGTGAGGCGGCACACACAGACCTCAAAGTCCTGAAATCCCCAGCCATCTTGACCTTAGGGTCAATTTTCGCAGGGCCAGTTGTGAGGCTCATGGACCTCTCCAACTGCTGTTGGGTGGGGGTGGTGGGCATGGCCGGAATGGAAGTGAGGTTTGGAACATAGCGGGGGGTGTCGCGGCCAGCGGCGGTGGACTCAATGTCGGACTTCTCGTCCTCAGAGTAGAAAGAGGCCATCGTGGACGACGCAGACGAATGAACAATAATAAGAAGGAGAACAGAGCCACAACTCAGCATTGGCATATTTAAGGCTCCGACCGCTCGGTACGGACCTCCGGAACGGGCGAGGGATTATTGCGAATCGCCGGAGCAACAAGTAGAGGACTATACGCCGTTTGTCAAACTCCCGATCGCATTGAAACTGATCAAAAGAGGTTAATTATAACTCGTCGCCAGAGTTGGCTTAGAGTACCCCAGCCCCAGCCTCCCCTGCCACTGCATGCTTTCTGCAGGCTATGCGAGGCTATGTCTCTGTGAACTAGCGGCACCCAGAAT
The DNA here is from genome assembly GCA_000827315.1 of Piloderma croceum F 1598. Classification (NCBI taxonomy): domain Eukaryota; kingdom Fungi; phylum Basidiomycota; class Agaricomycetes; order Atheliales; family Atheliaceae; genus Piloderma; species Piloderma croceum. Next base: position 33,469 of record KN833020.1, on the reverse strand, counting down.
ACCAGAATCTGCAACATGGACGGGAAAAGAGTTGGAGCATATGGAGTCAGTACGCTTAGGCACCTGCCGCAAATGGGATGATTTTCGACGCACGTGATACACTTCCATGATGCCCTCACCCCGAAACTTGATGGCGAGCCATGAGGGAACCAGAAATTTGTCTTCACATCTAGTATCTCTGATCCGGTGAAGACAGCCGGACACATATATTTAGCTTCATGAAGAGGCATATTCAGACTCTTTACTCAACCCTGTCCATCAGTCAGAACTGTGACACTTGGCATCATGGTGGCAGGCACATGGTGAAAACGCATACTAGTACTACTATAGATGCCATTGCGAGAACACGTTTCTCGCATCGATTGAACCCCAGGCGTGCATGTCCAGGCACACATGGCACGTACTGCTATCGACACTTCTATAATACAGTTCTATAAGGGGTAAAGGGCTTCCCTGATAAAGATGCTACTCGGTAGGCCCCGAACAGCTGTACCTTAAACTACTAGTGCAAGCACGCATTTCGAATCCCACAAACCTACCAATTTTGAAACCGACTGCCCAGTTCCTTAAGTCCAGGTCTTCCCGATCATTTGTCAGCCCGTTCCGGAACGATTGGGAAGTACACTTGCCATTCTCGCATACCAGCCCCAGCAAGCATGGTCAGCCGAACTGAGTATATAGACCTCCTCGATAATTTCGTTAGCCCCCCTCATAACTCTAATCTTTTGCACCCATCCCATCGCCGGAGAATAAGGACGACCAAAAATTGCAAGGGCAACAACCTATCTTGGTTTGACTTCCGACGTATCGAAACTACAAAGCCATTCTCCTGAATCCTGAATCGCCGTTTCCCTAACTCGACGGTATTCGGCCTCAGATCCCCGAACCTAGTTCTATCCTCGTCGATCAGCGCCACACGCTCACCAGTGTACCTACCTTCGAGTCGATACATTCCCTCAAAGATCAATGTCGCTTCGTGGGGAATCCAGGTCAAGTACTGGGATCGGGTTCAGGAGGTCTCGATCCGTCGCTGGAGAGGACAAAAATGTCAGTTGCCGTCCTCAATTCGTATATATATATATCTATCGCAAATAATCACTGACCCACGAAACACTTGTCCGTCCGCAGATCAATTGGCCGTCGTCGTCACATGCACATACGTCCGACATGGAATCCCCACCACCACGAACACCTATAATCAACACTTACGCATTCGATTCCGCCTATTATGAACGCCCTGCAAGTTTGTCCTACGCCGCCACCCCACCACTCGATAGCCCGACCAGGTCGGTATTTCCTCCCTTGGCACTGCCGCAATTTTGCTCTCAACGACCTCGACGTTGCCCTCAAGAAGAACGATGGCGCTCCATCACATGTGAACCTGGCACCCCACCGTTAGACATGTCGGCTCGGACCGATACCTCGTCCCTCGACGAATCAATTTCGATTTCGAACGAGCCCTTCTTCAACCCCACTACTCCGCTTCTTAGACACGGCCAGCCGAAGATACACACTCAGACTCCCAGAAGCGGGGACAGAATCCTGCAAGGTCTCGGCATCGAAGGATTATTCGAAAGTGATGCAAAACCATTTGAGGGTATGGGATTGTTATCGAGACGGCTTGGGGGATTGGAGACGGACGAAGAAGACGAAACGAGCGAGGACTGTGCTGAGAATTATGAAGATGATAGCAGGCTTTCCAAGACGTTCCTGCGAGAAGCTCTGGTCACCTTCTGCCACGACAACGCTCCTCACCAAGCTAACGTTGACGTCTTCTCAACCAACAGTGGGCCGGCCGTCACTTCCACCCCTGTTTCATCATCACCCGCAAAGCAATCCCCCAAGAGCGTCAGGGACCGTTTAGAGCCTGTTGGAATGCCCGCCAAGGAGACTTGCAAATAGGACAAGTTTCGTAACCTATGTAGCAAGTTTGACGGTGGCTTTTGAGTAAGTCGTTTGTAATGTTGTATTTATTTTATGGCAACGGACATTCCAGTGATGCATAGAGTTGTCCTAAGACAATTGGGCGAGTAAGTTCGCATAGATTGCTGAGTAAAAAATCGTTAAACACTCACTAAACATACTCCAAATCATGCAGACCGTGATACGACGGAATCGCGTGGTAGAATCGATGAGTCGTACAAGGTCCAATGTGAAATTCGGAAGTATATCATAACGAAAGGCCACCGACATGCATGATCGCTGACTGTATGGCTTTCACATTTTGTTTGCACCCGTCCGGGCTCGGATAAATGAATTTGGCCCACTGGTTCGTTAGTGTGACGATTCGTCACGATATGCTGGGATCTATATCGACTGAATGTAAATATCGCCGAAAGACTGGAGGTTTAATTCGAGAAATACTACTTAGATTTGGGCGAGGGCCACGGGTTTAATCTTGCAATTCTGCAGGAAAATTGGAGACTCACCATGTGCGAGCCTGGATAGAAGACGTCCATGGATTACTAAATGTCACTGTCGATGATTGTTAAGAAATCAAAGCACATCAACAAATTCAAGAAGTTATAAGACAGCAAACGCTGGCAGAGGAGCGAGACATCAGGTTAGTCGGGTGGAGCAGCTAGAAACAGCCAAATGAGTGTATTGAAAGAGTCAAGAAAGTCACCGACGACACGGAATATCAACAGTGATCGGATTATGTAAAGTAATTATTTAAAGAGTCCGTTAGCAGATTTCCAACACAGGTCTACCAACACAGGTCTACTCAATTGACCATTGATTAGGAGGTTGGAATTGGTACGGGTATGACGCGAAACCGTCAGCTCTATACGATGTCGATGTGGGGTCGCTGATGTAATGAACGCTATGACACCCGATCACATCGGAGGCTGTAAGCTTCGGCTGTTTCTTTCCAAGTCGCACTTTACCATTCCACTGTACCTTTCTATTTCCCCGATGGCCGAAATACAAGTATCTTCCTCAACAGGACGGCCAAGAAAGCGAGGGGCAGAGTCTACAGGCGAAGCTTCCTGCGCAGAATGCAGGAGATCGAAGCAGAAGGTTTGTCATGTTAAAATTAGTGTTTCCTTTGGCTAAAATACATATTTTCGTCCTAGTGCGACAAGCAGTGGCCATGTAGCAACTGCAGGAAGAGGGGGTGCGGTGCCATTTGCCCAGATGGCGAAATTCAACCGTCGTAAGTGCACCGGGAGCGTGAACTTCTCTGTACTCTACGAGTCCTTCATGTCGATATCCTCAGGTCAGAGAAAGAAGCCCGCAAATTCAACGCAAAAATCCTTCAAAGACAGACTGCACTCGAGAACCAGGTGGAGCAGCTCAGCAATGCGCTCAAGGATTTGACCGAGCAAAGAAGGTCATCGTCCGTGGCGTCTCCTGCGACTACTCTGCATGGTTCGGATCAAGATCCTTCCGGATCGTCCAGCAATTTGCTTGGAACCCCTTCTATTCAGAATAAGGATGCCGACCATGCTGGTGAGACTGGAGGGGTGCTCAGACTCGAGAAGGACGGTGAAAGCATTTATGTTGGTGCTGGAGGATCCTCGTGGGCTTTGCAGCAAGTAAGTTTGGCATTTCGCTTCTGTTACAAACGAAATAAGTACTCAATGATATATTGCAGGCTGTAGCTGGCCAGGAACCGGAGGTGAATATTGCCTACCCTCGTGGTCAACCTGAAAATTATCCAGCGCGGCGAGCGCGGCCCAAACCTCTCATGGACCCCCACGCATCTGCACAAGTCGGTATCATCCTCTCAACTTTACCCGATCTCGAAGAAGCAACCAGTCTTGTCCGCATTTACTTCCGCTACGTTCATTGGCTATATTCCGTAGTAAGCGAGAAACAGATCGGGGAGGATCTCGCATTATTGTGGAGACCCCGTGACGAAGGTACCCCATATCCCACCGCACAGCGCATGGCCGTTGTTGTGATGGTACTCGCACTCGGTGCCCTTTTCTCTCCCAACCGCTCGCACACTTCTACACTGCCTCAGCATCTTTACGACGCCTCCAGACAGCTCCTCGATCATGGTCTATATCTTCGACACTTCACTCTTTCTGGTGTGCAAGCGCTCCATCTCGCTGTTTCCTTTCTTGCGAATACACGAGACAGCTATATGGCTCAAGAAGGATGGGTCCTTCTCGGGACGGCTGGACGCTTGGCTCAAGCACAAGGACTACACATCGACGGTTCAAAATGGAGCTTGCCTGCAGAGGAATTGGAATCTCGCAGGCGCGTCTTCCATGAACTACTGATGTACGACAGGCTTCAAGCCCTTGCCCAGTGAGTTCTCCCCGTGCTTCACATTCAACTTTGTCGTGACTTAGTTATAATAGAGGCCGACCAGTCTTTGCCGCATCGTCTACTTTTAACACTCAAAAGCCAACGAATATTTCGGCATTTAATCAGCAAAAATACTCTCTTGCTCCGCTATTCGAAGCAATAGTCGTTGGCGTCAGCAACCCGTCTTTTAGATACAGCGAAGCCCTTCGATTAGACCGAGCCATTCGGGAAGTTGAAGGACAAGCACCCCCTTCGCTACGAGGAGGACTGTACGCTCGATTGAATCATCATCAGGATACTCTCGGGCCTCATTCTCCAGAGCCTGCACACTCATTGCACACTGCCGTGCAGCGGCATATGCATACACTCGTTGTCAACAAAGCTCTATTGTTCCTTCATCGTCCATGGCTGGGACATATTTTATCCCAGAATATCCCAGAGCCACTAAACTCTGGTTTTGGTATTAGCTTTTCAGCCTCTATCGCTTCGGCGGAAGCATTGGTCGAAAATATGTCATCGGCTTTGATTGAATGCCCTCACGAGGCTCGCAGCTTCTGGTTTTTCATTTTCCGTGAGTACCATTTTATTTTATTTTGGTGTCAAGACAACCATTAATACGTTCCATCAACAGACACATTTTCCGCTGTTGTCGTGCTGGCCGCCTGTATTATCCGAGCGCCGCAGTCACTCCACGTCTTGCGCACTTGGGAAGCATTGCAAGCTGCTACTCGAATTTTTGTCGAATGGCCCCAAGGTCCTCTCGACACGTTCGCCTGTCGTGCGTTGCCCATCGTCTCGCAACTCCACGCAAAAGCCCGAGATTTGTTGCAATCAACATCAGCATTTTCCCCTGGTGGGACTTCAGGAGAGGAGCATGATGGGCATATTCGAGAACTTCTTGGCTTCCGCTCCACAGCAGCGGGCCAAAGCCGTCCAGGCACACCACTTCTACCTTCTTCCAGCCTGTCGCAACTACCCTCTCCCCCAACTGCTTCGCACACGTTTCCAGGTCCCTCCCCGTCGCTCGCCTTCTCGAACGGTCAGGCTCTAGAATGGGATCCATCTGTTTTGTCTCTCCAGAACCTTCCGCACATGGATCTCGACGGTTTACTAGAAGGAAATGCTTTTCAGGGTGATTTCGTGACGCAGGGTCTCGATTGGATATTTGATCTCTGATCGATATTTGATCTCGTGTTTATTGTGATATAATTGGTATTTCTTGACTGGTTATAATGCTAGCCTAGTACTTACTCGTCAATCAGACGGGCTTGCGAAAGTGGCTTATTTATGCATTCTTTGTATTATTATTTGGACGGATGGAATTTGTCTCGATTAGCAATTAAGCTGCTCATAAGTAGCTGCTTACGATTTTGCATGGACGTGTTCAAACTATCCGGTCAGACCTCAAGCCATCAATGTTGTAACTCATAGTACCGAGGTGCCATGGTCTGCATCCATACAAACACTCGATTAATGAACTTCCTGGATGCACATATAGAAGGCGGCCGGTTTTGACACATGCCGTGAGTTCCCTCAACAAATTTGAAAGGTCTGCGATATTCCACACATTATTCTGGCTTCCCATGGAATTTCCCAGTCTCTTCTCCTGCTTGAACCGCGATTATACCACTGATCCCTTTGATCCACCTTAGGAGCACTGATGAATGCTCCGATGAGATATTTGAAGTACTGGAAAGCTCATCCGCAGAGCAGCTCGTGTAGGTTGAAAAGAACAAATCTCATCCTTCAACATGTGCACCTGGCTTTCAACCCTGCAATGGACATTGGTGTTTGGCTAGTAATGGCGAAACGACGTCGGCTCCGACATTCGACAACTCGGCGTTGTAGCAAATAGTCTGAATAAGCATCTAGAAATATGAGTTATGATTACAAAATTGCTGTTAGCGCCTTTGCGGTCCCTTCGACGTCTTCAAACCCATGCCAGTGTCCGACGTTGTCTAACAAGATAAGCTCGCTACCATTGATCTGTTCGTGCAAAAACTCTGCCGTGGCCAGAGGGCTAGTTTTGTCTTCCTTACCTGCAAGAATGATCGTCTTCTTGGCTGTGATGGCTGAGTAGCTTGGTTCTGGGGCTGTTGCGAGTGCCAGGCAAGCCAATGCGTAGCCTTCAGGCTGTGAAGACGTAATGGAGAGCTTGACGTAAGACTTAACCACTGACTTGGAAGACTTCGTGAGAACAGCGATATCATCTGTAACAACCTGTGCCGCGACGTGATCCATGCCATATGAGCGAACTGTTTGTGCACGACTCGTAAGAGTCTGCCTGCTTGAGTCGGAGAGGCGCGTGGTAGCACCGATCAAGACTGGTTTGTGTGACGCGGTTACTCCCAAACTCAAAACCCCGCCAAAAAAAAAAATAGAGCTTACGCAAGTTGTCTACAGCGTCAGGATATATTGAGCAGAAAGTGGTTGCAATGAGCTACAGGAATTGATACGAAAGTAAGCAACGTGGACAGCAAGCAGAATTTCAATTAAGTAACTTACTCCTCCCAAACAGTGACCTACAACGTGAGCCGTCTTCACTCCCATATCGTCCATCAACAACTTAGCATCCCGTGCAAAACCGTCGACGGACAAGCCCGAAGACCCGCTGGAACTCAAAGGGCTTCTTCCGTGACCTTCGAGGTCAAATAACACGACGCGATGCGTCTTGTCCACCCCTGTCATATCGATGATGGGATGGTAGAAGTTGAGCGAACTGCCAAGTCCATGGAAAAACAAGATGGCAGGTCCGGATCGGGGTCCGGATATCTCGACGTGAAGAGTCTTAGAGTTGGCCTTGAGGCACATGTAGTTGATGTCCGGCGTAGCTACAAGATGCTTTTTGGCACAGGGGGATGGTAAATGCGCAACGGGTGGCACTTTGGACGAGATGGGATTCCGGAGTGTTCCCAGAGGAGGAATGGAGATTTCAACCACGTCACCATCCTTCAGCCAGACGTTTGGATTCATACCCATGCCCACTCCAGCAGGTGTCCCAGTTGCGATTACATCCCCAGGTTGAATTGAAATCCCCAATGATATGGTTTGAATCAGAGTCGGGATATCAAATATAAGCTCAGCGGTATTCTGCGACTGCCGAACCTCACCGTTGACTTTGGTTGTCAAGTGAAGCTCGTCAAATGCGAGCGATGAGGCTGGAATAACATAAGGGCCCTTACATAGAAGGGAACATGATATGCCCTCAACAATGAAGTCGTCGTAAAAATTGCACTAACCATAGGACAGAAAGTATCCAAGCTCTTGCCAATGAAAAACTGCTTATGGTCACGTTGCCTCTCACGGGCCGTGAAATCGTTGATAATAACTGCTCCCCTTAATTTTTAGTTTCAGTATGGTAAAATAAATGCTTCCTACAGCAGCGACACTTACCAAACAAAATTCCATGCTTGCTCCTTGCGGATACCTAGACCAGGCTTTCCGATGATGATGCCCAATTCACCTTCGTAGTCTACGCTCGACGTAACATCTGGATGTGTGCAAACGGGGTGTCCGTTTGGAATAATTGAAGTCGCACGCTTTGTAAAAATGACCGGATACTCGGGTTGCTCGTTTTTATCAGAGCTATCAAACCCGCTCTTGTGGAATTCAGTAGCGTGAGCAGTGTCTGTTTAGGTGATCACTGTCACGGTGTAATTACGTTTAGAAGATGTGGACATACAATTCTTGCCAATGCAGCTAGTCATAAAGATAAGATTCGGCCTCCAGCAAGCAAGCACTAATTAACCCACAGTACATCACGTCCAGGAAGAGGTGCTAAAACCTCGACGTTCCTAAGTTCATTCACTGGACCTGTTTTGAACTTGTGGCTGGCGGTCAGGTCTGGATGAGTTGCAATAAGCTCGAACAGATCAGTGTAGCCCAAAACTTCTGCTACGTGCAACTCCTTGTCATCGACGAGACCGACTCGGACTCTTGACCGAGTGTCAGGAGGTGAGCGGTATGCGATAAAACGATGGTTAACATTGGGTGAAGTACGAGTAGGCATGGTTGCAACGGTACGGCGCTGTGGTATGGTTCGGGCTTATCATTGTTTAGGAAAGGCTAATGAACTTTACATGATGGTTTCGTCAAACCTGCTACCAACTGGTCTCCGAAACTCGGGGGCAAAGCTGTAGCGCTATGCCACGTCCACATCGATGATTCAGGAGAATCGAGGAGATTACGTAACGAGAAGATGATCCGAAAATCGGGAAAAGTCTCCATTCAAGTTGGACATTGGACAACTACCAGCCATTGTAATTTGTCGATGAATCGACAAGCACGGTGTTGATGATCAAGAAATCACCAATGTGTGAAACACCAGGCTGTGCAAGTGTCTCTTGTCAGGGATATCGTTCCGCCACCTCCACCGCCACAGTGCCCCCGCCTCCAAGAATCGTAGGAATCACACACTCAGTCTCCGCAGCAGCCATTCCGAACGTCTCCTCTACCACGACCCATTCAACCGCTCGTTGGCGGAAAAAAAAATAATCAGAAGAACAACAATTGCCATCACAGCCGCCGTAACTCTGCATGTCACACCTTCGTCATCGAAGCCTTTTCGTGTGCCCGTTGTGTTACCTCCGACCAGCTCCACTCCGTACTCCTGCATCTCCTCTCCATCAACGACGATTGAGCGAGGTGCTGGACCAGGCCCCGGTCAGGCAACTGTCGGCTTACAGCCATGTGCACAGCCGGTCGTCGATGTCGTGCAGAGCGACAATTCGAGCGAAGAGGAGAGTGGGCTGAGACCGTTGTTTCAGTCTACGAGGGTTGTGCTGACTACGCCTAACCCGTTGTCGGCTATTGCGGGTCAGCAGCAGTGGACCGAAGATAAAGACGACGACAAGGAGGACGAAGAAGCATCTCAGCCTGGATCTACCGATGCCCAGTCGAGCAGCTCCGATGGTGGTAGTCCGCAACGGAAAAATCACAAGTCAAGTCACTGTTGACAAACTTCCCGTACTAATGATCTTTGGAAACTTAGCTATTTTCTCTGTTCCACTTGGCGCACTGGTTGACCCATTGCCGTCCGCCAGCATGACAGGCTGAGAATCATATATGCTCATAATTTGTTTGTACCATATAGAATAGGTGCAGAAGACACCTATCGTGACGAAATAGTATTTATAATAGAACTGCCTGAGATTCGACTTCCTTGGATTGGTATTCATCTGCGCCATCGTCAATCTCCAGGTAGTTGTCCTGCGCAGAAGTCAAAACACTTGTCACAGAATCGCTGTTTCCATCATAGGGCCATCGACAAAGCCCTGGAAATCTTGGTCGTACATTTCCTACTAAAGTGCGGGTATCGGGACTCGTTAACATAGAGGACGGAAAGTGCATTATGAATACACGCCCACTGTGCGTTCCCACCGCCAATAGGCTCTCGTGTACCGCATAGTTTGTGGTAGCCAACACATTAGGGTGTTTGCCAAGAGTGCGTTCTGTCGCTGAATCCACAATCCAACCGTTGTGAGTGGTGTACATGGAGCCCGATAGTCGATGGTCAGACTGCTCGTTCGCGCGAAGTCGAAGGCCGGTTGCTGCGTCCCATGACAGACTTTCATATTTAGACTGGGATATAATTCGACTCGCATCTGGAGAGAAGAACACCGAGGTCGCTACCATGATGGATCGGCCTATTGTATGCTCACGCATAACAGGAAAAACCTGTGCGCCTGTGGTCACATCCCAGACTCGTACAGTGAAGTCCCAAGAGCAAGAGACAATTCGACGCCCATCTGGAGAATAAACAATCGATGAAATTCCTGTATCGTGATCTCGTAGTTGCAAGAGCTCAGCACCCGAAGCAGCATCCCATACACGAACAGTGGAATCTGCTGAGCCAGATGCTATCATTGTACCATCTGGCGAGAATGTCACCGATTCCACATAATCCTCATGTCCTCGCAGAGGCGGTATGACCTCATCTCCTGTAATTGTATTCCAAACCCGGATGCTCTTATCAATAGAGCCAGATACAACTCGATGGCCATCGGGAGAAAACTCCACTGACACAACCCCACCTTCATGCCCTCTCATTTCCGAAACTTCTGCACCCGAGAGAGCGTCCCAAACATGCAAAGTCATATCGGTTGAGCCTGATGCAAGTTTGCTTCCATCCGAGGAGAATACTAGCGAACGGATGTATGATCCGGGTCCTCGTAAAGCTGCACGGGCTTCGGTACCTGCTGGTACATTCCAGATTCGAATAGTACAATCCAGTGAGCCGGAAATTATTTTAGTTCCATCTGGAGAAAAAGTTACCGATGTCACCACATCGGCATGTTCTTGTAAAGGGGACACAATTTCGACACCGGAAGTTACATCCCAGATCCGAATGGTGCTGTCGTTTGAGCCAGACACGATTTTCGTCCCATCAGGCGAGAATGCGACAGAGTACACACAATTGACATGCCCTCGCAGCACGGAAATCGTAGCACCCGTCGTCATATCCCAGATTCGAACGGTTGTGTCATCGGAGCCCGAGACAAGCAGAGCGTTGTTTGGAGAGCAGCTCACCGCTGTTACCCACGCATCATGCCCGCGCAATTCCAAGATCGCGGATGCTGTCACCCAATCCCAGACTCGAATGGTGCAATCATCCGAGCCAGAGATGACTCTGGTACCATCAGATGAGAAAGTCACTGATTGAACCCAGCCCTCATGTCCATGTAGCTTGGTGATCTCAACACCTGACGACACATCCCAGAGCCGTAAAGTAGTATCATCCGATCCAGAGATAATCTTTGTTCCGTCGGGAGAGAATGCTACGGAGTTGACAGCATTCTTGTGGCCTCGCAGAGTGGGGATGACCTCACGTCCTGTGGTCACATCCCAAACTCGAATGGTAGCATCATTGCCACCGGAGACAACGCGGCTTCCATCGGGAGAAAAGGCGACGGACCACACTGAATGTTGATGTCCTCGCATTTTTGAAATCTCTGCACCAGTGGTTGTGTCCCAGACTCGAATGCTCGTGTCTCGGGACCCGGAGGTAAGCCTTTTGCCATCAGGAGAGATTGCTATGGACCATACTACATCCCCGTGCCCTGCCAAAATCTGTAGAAGTGGAGACCACGCACGCTGGAATCCTCCTAAGACAGAGGGGTACAAAACAGAATCATGGAATGTACGATACAGTGCCGTGCTTGTGGGAGTTATTGGCAATGCTGCCATGTACACCAGCAGAGGATGTTCCTCGATAGACTGGGCAAAGCTTCGAGCGAAGCGAAACGCGTCGCCAACGAGTTCGAGGACTTTGGCCTCATGGGGAGCATGGTGCTGAATTTTCCGATAAGTGATGATACTGCAAACTATCAAGCTGACTCACCGATACCCAGTTCATCAGACAGCTGACAAGAGAAATGGTGTCCCTCGACCGCTTCATGATACTCATGGCTTCAAACCAATGGAGGAGATGTTGGCATAGAAACCCTCGCAATCGGTCGATAACTGGTACCAAATTGTCTTCAATGACGGATATGTGATCAATCCAGAACAAACAGGAGTATGATACATGCTCGGACAAATTTTCGTTCGTTCTGTCGGTGCTGAGGGTCATACCACACATGTTTTGTTTTAGTACCGCATCCATGCAATCTAAGCAATGGAATGCAAGACGTCTGTGATATGTGGCTCGATCAAAGAACCAGGTATCCCATTTGCATCGTTGTGGTGTCATGAGAAAATCCGCAAATGATGGATGTAAGATGCGAACGCAAAGATTCTGCTGCAGGACACAGCCCAAGAGCGAGATGGTATACATAGATGGCCTGTCCTTAGGTAGCCTTAAAAATGCATCGATGCTGGCACTCGAAAGAGGCACGCGTGCAACGAGGATAACTCCTAGAATTGCACGAAAATCTGAAATGAAGTCTTCATCATCCCAAAAGCCAATGGACTCGAGGGCCGTTTTGTACAAGGCGTCGAGTGCAGCCTCTGCATCTGACGCTATGTCTTCCCTCAGAATAACATCCAGACGCCTCCTCGGGTTGTGCCCGTTTATAAATTCCCATGCGGTAGAAGCCCACACGAACAGTCCCGAGGCTCGGTCGACAAGTTGACGAAAAACAACTTCTCCAGGCCATTCTATGCCGAGCTGTAAATGTCTCTTTTGCGTCCGTAGACGCGTCATACAATGTCGAAAATATGTTAAGATATCGTCAGAGTTAGCTGCAGATGTAATGTCAAGTTCATATATGAAAATATGGTGCTGAGATTCAAGCGCATTGAAGATGTCGATGGTTGCGCGGCTCGTGATGACAGTACGAAAATGCAAAGAAAGATTGCTGACGTCGCTTAGTAGTTCCAGTAGAGATTCCCGCGTGGCTGCTGTGCCACACTCGTCTAAGGCGTCGATTACTATGATGGCCAGCTGGGGAGGTACTTCGATGGTTGAAAGGGGGTCAGATATGAGTTTCCGAAACTGTAGATGCAGTGGTAACATCATGATGTTGGGGTTCCTTTCAACAACGGCGCGGATGGCAGCTCCGATTCTAGCGTCCGAGGAAGCAAGCTGATAGGCCAATGTTCTGATGACCATCGTGGGATCGCTCCTTTCAGTGATGTCTCGGTCAAAAAAAAGGAAAGCCCCCAAACGCCCAGAATTACCGTAGATACTGGCGATCGTCGTGGATAGAGTACTCTTGCCAGATCCTGCAAGACCGTGGAGCCAAAGGACTGTTTGCTGGCTGGTTCGATCGTCCACCCATTCAACAATAAATTTCAAGATGTCGGCCCTGGTGCTAGGAAGACATCCTGTACGTGTTGAGGCGTCCATTCCGACTGGTTCCAGCTTATCGAGGATGTCCTGTGTGTCTGTCTCTCGTCAGGTAAAAGTATAATATCTCATTATACACGTACTGAACACCACATTGATCTGATCTCGGCCAATATCATTGATTGTGGGAAACCGTGCATCAGTGTAACTCGTATGTGAAAATGCCATGATGGAAGTTGGATGGAAGGGCAGCTGAGAGTGCGACTCGATGGCTGTTTGGCGCCAGGCACAGAGCGGTGACACACTTCAGTCACAGTCACAGTGGCCGGCGCCGGAAAAACGGACCTTGAATACATTTTGCGATATCCAGTGAAGATGGGAATCGTTTATTCTTCAAAACGCCTCTTTTTAGACTTGTTCTTGGCCATGATTGTGCGCTACCTCGACTTTTCCAAGCGTTGAGTGATTCTTGTTCCAGCGAATCACCTTCGATAAGTATCTGGGATCATCCCCTCTCTTAAATGCCCGACGAGCCTGACCTGCCATGCTAGGATGTGAAGGGACGGTCGTGGGTCATCGCATCGATGATGTGATTGCACGTAGGCTATGGCGTCTGCATGGCCGTTGTTGGGCATGTGTCTCGACCAAAAATTTACTCTCTATGGTCTTATGAACCTTCTGCGCTGGTGCCACCCTTGGATGAATTACACATCTCGATCTTTGTGCGCAATGGTATCGCTGCTGTTTATAGCATGGGTGTTTTTTGATAGGTTGGTTTGTACTTTGAAGGATCTTGGATATATACTCACTGGAAGGAAGTGCTGTTGCTGTCAGTGATCTACACTATTGCTATGTCGTACAATGCTGGGAACGCTAAGTGTATAGCGGAATTTATGTCTTCACCACGTGGATCCTCAGATCTCCAGCTGCTCGTTATCATACGTTTGCTGTAACAACGAGGAATCGGTTTCTGTGCTTGCTCTTGCACCCGGCATAGCCATCCGTAATTGAAATCCCCCATCAGGTAAGGTGGATCTGCAGAGCACTGATACTTGCCTACATGTCGTTAGCTTGGTCTAGTAGACGTCATCTGGCCAGTGATGTAACTACTGCCGGAGACGCCGAACAATCTCATCACTGATGATCCTGTTTATCGGCGCGCGATCTGTGGTTCCCCTATCATGGTACAAAAGTTAACGAGTTGCCAAACTGTTCTTCGCTCTACGATAGCGTCATGTCCACTGTCTCAACGACAAGCTGTCTTCCATTGGATTCAAATGCTCCATCTGTTTTCAGTTCAGTCCTGACGGGCGACTACCTTGATAGTGAGTGGTGCTTAAGCTACCGTATGACTTAGCCATATTTTTATATTTGGCGGCCAGTTGCATTCGTTGTACGGAGCAATTTCAATAGGAAAAAACTCTCAAGCTGGCTTATGGGTACCGCCAGATGCTCCTCGTCTACACCCAACCAATATCCTCATAGCCTATCCCTAATACGAGACGTCACCGTCTCAGACGACAGGTGGTGAAAACCGAACTTGATTCCGTAGACTGCGTTCGAGTCCGTCGGTATGACAATATATTCTTGGCAGTGGCGTGGGCGCCAATGTCTGGTCAAGTCCGCAATACTTATCCTGACGGCGGGCAAGCCTAAGTAGTAAGGTACCATTCATTATGGTTTCAAATCCGCTTTCTGGATAATGATTGCCATTTAATATTATTTCACCCGCAGATGGGAGTTTCAACCTGTTTCAACATAGCTTCCCCGCTTCCCTAGTAACCGCCCTTCATTGGCCTGAATATAAGTATACTGGGAAAGTCCCACGACAGATCCTCGCTCGATTGACTCGCAGGCTGCTGCCCACTCCCGATGCATTCCCGACAACAACACTCCAATCCCATCCGCCCACCCCGACCCCTCCGAGGTCTAATCGCGCTCAAACAGAACTGCCCCCATCCCAGCAGGTCTACAATGTGATTCCATCAGCACAGGTGTTCAACTTGAACGACGACGAAGAAGAAAAGGCGCACTCCACTTGGGATATCCTCCTCCCTCTTATAGCCCAACCCGCAGGAAAGGCCGGGGCAACAATCTTTTGGTTGGCTACAGCTCGCTCCATTGTTGGAGCAGCGTTTCTCGAGGGGGTTGGCAGCGGCGAAGCTGACTAGCATGGTCAAGAGGATTGCGGAGGTGAAGAAACGCATGATGGTGATTAATTTATGTAGTTTTGATTGTGGTTTGGTTTGTATCAGTGTGGTGTAAGAAAGGTAGGTTGTTGGGAACCTGTTCTGTGCAGGTTAGCGACCCTTTTATACCCCTCTCGAAGCTTGGATGGGGTGGGTTGGGCAAATCGGCCAAGTCGTTGTTACACCCTGTCCAGAGCGGCGTAGTCTCGTGTATCCGCGATCCTGAGCTAGTGAGCACTGCCTCCAGAAGAGCTAAGGACCACCGGCGGCCGTTACTTTAGTTCATGACGCGTAGTACGGCTTGTACGGGATATGCATATGATTATATACCTTTTGTCTTTGCCATAATGTCATCTAACTTTGAATGAAACAGATCATTGCTTACGCGCTAATCACATAGATAGTAGATCGAACGTGATGATTTAATATCCCCTGGATGCTTGGTCATGCACTGGCTATATGGTCCCCCATCTCATTTTGTCTGAGACATACTCTATTGCGTAGGACATGGGCATCCCGGGACCCGAATCATCCGGGTTCTGAAGTTTCGATCTGTAAGGAAGATGTAAATTATCAGATGAATGATATTGACGCAGCTGTAAGGACTTTGTAATGCGGTGGTGTTGGCGCGTTGTGGACTCCAGTTAGGCCAGCGGTGTCGTGCTGGCCCTGCGTGGCGTGAATGACGGTGACAGCCAAGTGACAGCGCGTGATCCGAAGTCACGAGATCTGCAGTCGTCTGCACGAACGACCACCCGTATTATTGTAGCTCGAATCGACTGAACACACTTGGCTAAGTTCAATCCAGTAATCACACAAACAAATATTCAGGCTACTGGTACGTTCTGCCCAAGTCTTTCTGCTTGTCCGTCACAGATCAATCCACGACAGGCTACTACTCCGGCTACAAGGAGACCCTACTTCTTCTCATTCTCTCTGCACGCACCCCTAAAGCCTTCGGGACTGTGTAGTGCTCGAGAAGACCTGACTCGCAAATGTCACAATGCACGATTGGGACTTTCTTCTCTCCTCCCCCTTCCACTGACAATAAGCGGCTCTGACAACCCGTATCAAGATCTCCAATTTGATCCAGACACATTCTTCTGTTCCCCTGCGCGTAAACGTTGGTGCTCGAGAAGGTATCTTACGAGGTACGGATGGGCGAATGGGCTATTGTTGTTGTTTTTCGGTGGCCGCATATGATGGACACGGCGAAGAACGCATTTATAAACGCATTCAAGGAAGCGTTGGTGGGGCATGCACCTCGCATACCCTCCCCTTCACAAATCCTATCCACCACCAGAACTACCTGCTCCTCCCACAAACCTCCCTGCCTCTTACCATCCTCCGTACCTCTGTGGCTTGCACATGCACCTACCAAAACGATCACATCACAATCATCCATATCACGAGCATCTATTTACGCCCATTTGGATATTGTTGCGTGAGATGCCTGGGAAGGCACTGTATATTTGTGATGCATAGTGGATAGAGGTTGGCTAGTGCAGGAGAAGTATGAGGAGAAGAGTTTGAGTTTTGCAGGGGAGGACGTAAGTTTTTGCAGGTCTCTTCATGTTCATTTCGTCCTTTCGTATCTAGAAACTAATAACTCAAATTTCTTTTGTTCGTAGATAAACGACAACGTCAGAACGTGCCAACAACTGCTCCCGGGGTTGCAGACGAAACGGCTTTTGACGTGATGAAGGTTTCCGACCTGAACACTATTAATCGGACAGACCTGCGTGTGTTTCTTGTTTGTTCTCAGGGTTTTATCATTGCCCGATTTGTTCCTAAACCTTTTCTTCAAGTTCGTATTTGCAGTGCTCAATGATATAAATTACTATCATCACGCTGCATTGTTGGGTCAGAATTGGCCGGCATACCTTGTTTTTACAAGGTAGCAGATCCTTGCTGGGGCATGATCGGCACGGAGCAAGTTTGCCGTTGATCCGAGTCGCCTTGGTCTTTGCTACTGAACGGGAGGTACTTGGCATCCTAGACCAGCGAGACTTGTGCACCGATGTGACATCATTTTAATAAGCACTGCGATAGCGCACCCATGGTTATGCACTTGGTTGATATATCGGGTGTCTATTGAGATTCGGATAAGGGTAAGTTGTCGCCGCAGTGCCCCATCTTGGTTCTTGACCATGGACGTCGTCCATCTATGCTTATCTCTCACTCCTGTGCCAGGCCTTGCCCCTGCTTTCTCCGCACTCCGGTTCATATGGTCTTCGATCGAACGCGCAAAAGCCAGTAAATGCCAACTAGAGGCTCTTGCGCAATGCGCAATCGATTGCACAGCTTCTGAAGGCGCTCGATGGGGAGTATCGAAGTGGACGACTGCTGCAGGCCAGGACCTCGACCTCTCTGGCTGATCTACACAAGTTTGTCAATTCATAACGTGGTGTATTTAAATTTATAGTTCTACTATGCAGGCTCCTGGAAGAAATATCGGCATTCATACAGAAGGAAGCTTCGTGCGGATTTTTGAAACTACTCTTCACCAAGGATCAACGAATTGTTCGAATAGAGAGTTATTACCGGCGCATTGATATCTCGATCGAATCATTTCAGGCAAGTTGTTCTGTCTTTGAATCTACATCGCTCGTTGATGTGGATAAAAACAATAGATCTCCGCACTACTCAATATCAATACTTGGCAGGTGAGGAACGACGATGCGCGGGCGGACGATCAGCAACTGTTGAATGAACGGTTGCTCCAACTTGAAAGGAATCAAGAGCGACTAATAGAAGCTTTAAGTAAGTTCGGCCGCTAAGCTAGTGACATTCTCAAGACATTCTGACTAAACCTGCTTGCTGTAGATATGCGCCAGGACGACTGCATGGCGATGATGGTGTCACTTCAGTGAAGGCTTGAAAACGTTTCGGATGGCAATCAAGAACGGCAGTTCTTCTCGCATGCTCTGCGATATCTCACCACAGCCAGTGGACGTCAGGTGGAAATGGAGAGCTGGATGATAACTTCTTATGAAGTGGAGTTTGGACATCGAATTGGCTCTGGCGGTTTGTGCGTTCTCTTGCTAGTCCAGGTTGTCTCTGCATTCTGCCTACTGATTTTGAATTGACCACAGCGGGGAGGTGTTCATGGGAACGTGGAATAACACCCAAGTTGCTATCAAGGTTATGAAGACGGAAGGCGGCATCATGCCCAGCTCGACGGTGCGTTGCTAAGGGACTTCACGTGGTGAAATGTTCATATGCTGACTGATTGCTTCGCAGGCAATTCGTCGAGAAATTGAAGTGAGCACTTTGTCTCCTGCAATGTGCTGCCCTATTGATATCTTGTGTCGCAGACGTGGTCAATATTACGACATACTCACGTCCTACGTAAGGTATTCATTCTGATGCGCAATTGCATAATCGCTCACATTCTGCGTGATGTTTAGAATTTCTCAGAGCGAACGAGTTGGATGACAGGCCCTTCATCGTCATGCCGTACTTGAAGAATGGGAATGCTCGGGACTATGTTCAAAGTCACCCCGACTGTGACTTGTTGCAGATAGTAAATATTTTTATTTCTTGCTCATGCATGTCTAATCAGTATATTGTAGGTCTATCACATTGTGCTGGGTCTCGTGTACCTTCATTCACGGAAAGTCGTTCATGGCGACCTCAAAGCTGTAAATATCTCTGATAGATTAATTGGCGTAACCAGCTGACGAGCAGCTTCTAGCTCAATGTACTAATCGATGATAACGGCAGAGCTGTTTTATGTGACTTTGGTCTTTCTCGTATCAAAGCGGATGCTACGAGCAGGACAGCAAGGCCGGTTGGCGAGAGCATTGTGGGCAGTCGCAACTGGATGGCACCTGAGCAGCTGCTGGGTGGGTTACTGAAGAAGCCATGCGACATCTATGCATTAGGAATGACGATATACGAGGTGAGCCGAGGATTTATCGTGTCGCATATAGTGAGCCTAACGCTAAAATTCTCAAGATCTATACAAACGAGATTCCGCTCGGTCACATAAACTACGCCGATTTTATTGAGCTGGTAGTACAACGGAATGTTCGACCAGAATGGCCAGATGATGACGATGCTCCTCAACTTTCAGACATGATCTGGGAACTAGCCAAAGCCTGTTGGATTAAGGAACCCAAAGAGAGACCGACCGCCGTGGCGTTGTGTACTACCATTTCTCATTTACTTGAAACCACTCCCGTTGCTCGGCCGTCACAAGATGCTTCTCCGGGTCTGTCACCTGAGACCCTTTCTATTGCTCAGCCGACACCAGACGCAGCTCATGCCTGTCCGTCGACTCCCCCACTCAACCTGATCATACGAGGGCATACAGACCCCGTTTCGTGCGCCACGTTCTCAGTCGACGGAAAACAGATTGCTCGGCCGTCACAAGATGCTTCTCCGGGTTTGTCGCTTGAAACCCTTTCCATTGCTCGGCCGACACCAGACGCAGCTCATGCCCGTCCGTCGACTCCCCCACCCAACCTGATCATACGAGGGCATACAGGCATCGTTTATTGTGCCACGTTCTCAGTCGACGGAAAACAGATTGTCTCAGGTTCAAGCGACCACAGCATTCGGGTATGGGATGCACAGACGGGCAATCCTGTCTTGGGCCCACTCAAAATGCATACTCACGCAGTCTACAATGTCGCTTTCTCCCCCAACGGCAGACGAATTGCATCGGGCTCCGGAGACGACACAATCCTGGTATGGCACGCCCTGACAGGCAAGGTGGTTGCAGGGCCCTTCAAGGGGCACACCAATTCAATTTGGTCTATCTGTTTCTCCCCCGATGGCAAACACATCGCCTCAGGTTCTGCAGACAAGACAATTAGGATATGGGATGCTCAGACAGGAAACCTTCTCGTGGGCCCTCTGAGGGGACATACTGGGAGTGTCATGTCTGTCGCGTTCTCTGGAGATGGCACACGTATAGCCTCGGGATCTATAGACAAGACCGTCAGAGTCTGGGATGCGATGTCAGGCAGACTCGTTCTGGGACCTTTGACGGGGCACAAGGATTGGGTTTATTTCGTGGCATTCTCTCCCGATTCAAAGAGGATCGTTTCAGCATCGCGGGTTGGGGATGTTTGTGTTTGGAATGCCAATATGGGAGTTCTGGTGGCTGGGCCTTCGTTGCGACATGCAGAAGGTGCCCTCGCTGTGGCGTTCGCACCCAAGAGTTCATATTCTGCTGTTTCACCTGATGGGAGGTGGATAGCGGCCTGTGCGGATGACACTTGCAGAATAGTTAGTATCTGGGATTCAAAGACAGGGCAGGTTGCAGCTTCTTTGGAAGGATACACCGACGCAGTCACTTCCATCACTTTTTCGCCGGACAGCAGGCGTGTCCTCACATCCTCTCAGGATACAACCATCCGCGTTCATACTCTCGACAGCTAGAGAGCGGATACTTATCGTATTCTCGCAATACGACGCACAAGTTCAATATTGACACCTTTCCACAACCATCAATGACCGGAAACGACATTTAATCAATCTCCTTGCGAAGGGATGCCAACCTTAGGCGCCCAAACTTCGTACCTCCCCTCGATGTACTGCTATCATTGCCATTAATGTATCGTTGGTTTGGGATTAGTTGGAAGGACAGAAGATTCGTGCACATTGCAGACCACTTACTGTATCTATACTTGCTATCATCGCTTTGATGTCCTGTTATTGAAATCAAGTACTACTGTAGGGTCAAATATTTTTTACGTAGTTCGTTTTTCTAGGTCGCCTCGGGTCCACGAACATGACGCCTCGGGAATTATCGAATTGAATTTATTGGACCAGAGTTTGAGGTTCTTGGCCGTCATCGAAAATAATTCAAGTTTGTGTCAGGACGAGACCATATGTGCAATGCAACGGTTATATTTCGTCATGGCCGCAGAGGTTTGAGATAACAGATAAAGGTTAAGTGCAACATAAACATTTAATCAGGGCTGCTAGTTGTGTCACTGCGCCTGCGATATCGGTGTGTATGCTCGCCCCGGCAGACAACAAGGATGTGAGGACATACTTGTCGGTATTCCTCTAAAGGTTCAAAGCATCGGAAAGTGGAATGACACCGAATATGGGTCATTTCGGCAAGGACAAGGTTGCCCTCAGGATCTCGATGTTCGCATGCTGCAAAATTTTCAGTGAACCAACAATCAGACACAGGGTGACTATGGACTCACGGCAATGGACTTTGACAGAATTATGATTTGATATCATGGAACAGGATGCCAAAGGACCGAAACCATCCTTATAAGCCGCTCCCTTGATTCGTGCGATTTCTTCTGTGTTGCCGTCAAATAATGCCTCGAGGTATTCTTCGTCAAATAGACCCGTGCCAGCATCGTAACTGATTAAATGATCCCGTGTGCCTCCAAGTTGGATACTGTAATGTTCGCACCTGGGAACATAAGTCAATCTATAATATGCACAAGGAGTAATACATGATGGACGCACCGGACAAAGGCTTTGCCGTTCAGATCATAATCAAAAATGAGTTGCCCGTCACATGTGGGCTTTGAGTCGTGTCCACGCTGTGCCCGTTTGTTCTGTGCAATCCACTGGTTATCTTCAGCAGCATGTTCCGTGTCAGTAGATGTGTCTGCAGGCCCAAGGCAGCCATGAGTGCAGTACGCGCGATAGAGTGATAATGTTTTTTCAAACAAAGCTTGGCGTGCTGAAGTGTGAATATGTTGATCTTGTGCAAGGCGTAATCTAAGATCTTCGCGAGTTGCTCTTTGGTGGGGTTCATTCATTTTGACCATATCTACGAACGGACAGACTTTGCACCCTTGACCTTATTGTAGTTATAAGATCACGGCGCAATGAAATTTATTTGTAATGCAATACATACATGTTGCATGTACTTCTTGACATGGTACTTCTTCCCCGTTATTGTCCACCAGCAAAGAGCAGAATGTATAGCTCCCAATTTGCGTTCTCCCCGTTGGTGCGCCTTGTGAATAAGCGAAGTTGAGACGTGGGTTTGACCACTCATCTGGAGCAACCTCAAACAAATGACCCACGGACCCGTTAGAACTGGTTTCGGGATACTCGATCGTGGTTCCCAGAGGATAGCGAAATAGGGTGCGGAGGGTGGTTTTACGGTTCAGACGAACATCACGCTCTATTGTGGGTAAGGGACTTGGGGCGGGTGAGGAAGTGTGAGATCGATGGGGTGAGAGTACAAGCAGATCTTGTGGGGATGACGGCAGACGTGGATTGCGTTGGTTTGGATACGAGGGTGGCGAGGACTGGACATGGTGATTTCGTCGCGTGAATGATGGTGCATCCTCGCGGGTGTTGGTCTGGCTCGCGGGGTGGGGGTTGATGTCTTCGAGGAGTAACATTAGTGGGGAACTCGTCCAACTTCACGAGAAGGGGTACTTACTCTAGTGTGTTATGACAAAATTTGATTAATTTGCACATTACAATAGAAAGGATAAACATTGCATCTGCCCTGCACTTCTACAAATCGAGGCATCTCCGTGCAGGTCAGCATGTTGCTGCTGCTTCGAATCGCGAGAATCGCGCGCGACGAGGGTTGGGAACACTGCAAAAACCAAACAAATTGTCGGCCGATGAGCTCGAGATGGTGTCGACGAGCTTCAGCAGGTCTGCCGCCATAGAGTCGCGGTGCGTCCTAGTACCTGAAGTGACAAAATTTTTCGAGAATCAATGATTATTTGAAACTGGTCCATCGGCGGTGAACTTGAGTACGAGGACTTACGAGATGGGCGCAGACTCCTTAGCCACCGATCTAGATTTGTAGGTGTGACACGCAAACCGACGAATATTCGGAGCGGGAAATGGCGTTTGTTTACGTTGTGGCGGGAAGAAAGAGGCGTGGGACTTGACGCCGACTTATCTGCCCGGACGGGACCAGTAGCAACCCTTTTGAGCGATTGCATCATAATGGGAATAAGACTAATCGAACGATCCCTCGCAATACCTTCCTCGTGCCCATCACCACTGTTATCTTATCGAGTCTTTACCGCTACCTATCTGCAGCCCATTCTAACACAACGAGAACATGCAACTTGACTTCGTTGACGACGACATCGACGATCATGCTCCACTGGATGCTAAAGTGTACTTGGCGTGCGAATCAGATTGTAACAAGGAGCCGCCCCTGGTTCGAATGATCCTGGAGGAGGTCGTGGACTCCGCTTCAGACAAGATGGATAGCAAGTTCCGCAACTACACAGTTTTAAAACAGATTCTGGAGGAGTACTCGCAGGATCCTGATGCGGATGAAAATTCGAATTTGAAGAAACTTCTTCATTGGTGCTGGCAGCATGGTTCGTTCGAGAAAATACGACGTCTAAGTGAGCACAGTTCCACAACCTAATACTCTTATGCAATATCTTACAAAACTACAGAAATTTTGCGGCCAATGGCTGTGCATTACCAAGCGAATTGGGAGTTAAGTCACCGGTACGCATAATGTTTCATTGTTTACCCATAGACTTACATGTTTCACGTGTTTAGTTTTCATACGTTCCAAAGTAGGATATCTTAGCGAACCTTTTTAATGTTCACTCATTGTCCGTTAGAACTTAGTGCCGCCTACAACAGACCATTTCTTGGGAACACTGCCACCGATTTTGTCAACTCCCTCCTCAACACTGGTGATGATATTCGGCACGACAGCTTACCGATCTATGCCAGAGCAATTTCTATACTTCAAAGTTCTGGCACGGGCAAATCACGCTTGCTTACAGAAGTACGCTTATATTCTATCGGTAAACATCATTTGACCTAATCCTTGTTAGGTTGGCAAACAGACCTTCACGCTCCCTATCTGTCTCCGCAATCCAAACGATCCGGGTTACCCGCCGTCCGACGCAGCTGTGTATCACTATTTCGCACAGCTAACAACAGACAACGACATGAGCTTTACTGCACATTCCGCTATTGCGTCTTTCCTTGCGGCGGCACACAAGACTATGTTAGAGTGGCTCCAGGAGGCGCAACGAAAGTATGACTTTGATGGACCCCAGCTGCACGAGTGGTGGTATAATCTTATGGAACAGAGTGTCCGAGAAGGAGAGCGGCATTTTTTTTTTGAGGAAGTGTTGCGTAAAGCAAATACCGTAAGTCACTGGTTCCTTACATTTCAAATTATTGTTATCAGATGAGACCAATACTGGAGGTCCACGGCACGAGCCCTAGGAGGTCAAGGGAGAAGAATGTCCCGACCTATGACATCGAGGCCGAAAGTCGGTCATTATACGAAAAAAAAGGCCCTAGGGGCTGTTAAGGCCCTGATGTCATTCCTTACCGATCTCCCTGATGGCCCGTCGCCAATATGTGTGACCTATTTTGATGAAGCTCACAACTTGGGAATACGGTTCTGGATCCTGCTACGTCTATTAAGTCATCAACCTCTGGCGACAGCGATGTGGTATGTCTTCATGGGGACCAAATCAAGCATTTCTTATTTCTCTCCGTTGCCGATGTATTGTGTGTCTCCTGTTTCTTTTGGCCTGTGTGCTCATCTCTCATCGAAGAACAATAGTGCTTTCTTTGCGACTCGGTAACGAACTGCGAAAATTGCTTCTGCCGTATATCGCACTGGACTTCGACCAGAATGTTGTTAAAGATAGACAGGAAGTCACTGTCACAATGGGCGAACTGCAGTCACTTGAGCATTTCGCCACTTACGGGCGCCCCATGTACGCAGTTCTCATTCGTTTGCGGAGCATTTGGCTTATCTCAATTTAGGTGGCAGGCGCACTTACCTGAAGAGGAAGAAAACCAGCTGGTCCAGTCCGCCTCCTGGAAGCTTATAAATGGGCACACCTTCGATGACCAGGATAAACACCAGGTGTTTGCGGTACTCTCGCAACGGCTATGCATCGAACCGGTCCTTGTTGGTTCAGAAGCCATTGCGCTAGCAGATCAAAGTGTAGCCCACCACATGAGACTTATCACCGGCATCTCAGCCGATCGTCGAACATTCTACACATATTCGCCGTCAGAACCAATCCTCGTCCTGGGCGCTGCTAACATTTTGTATAACACCAAAGAAGCAAAGCGCTTGGGGCGGGTTCTGGATACCTTTAGCAAGCGTCTGTGTAGCTCTGGATTGGTCGAAAAAGGTCTCATCGGTGAACTTGGTGCACGGGTACTCCTCTTATTGGCTCGCGACTTTGCGACTCCAATGGAAGGCTGGCGCGGCCCCAACCTTCTAAAGCCTATTCGTCTTTTGACGATGATCGACACACTCTTCGGCCAGACAGCGTGGACAGGGATAGTAGAACACCGAAAGGCGTACGATAATGCCTTCGAGGATGCGCACGTGAACTTTACTCATTGGATCGTGACAAAGGATCCCCTACCCGAAATGCCTGATCGGTAAATTGAATTTGCCTGAAATTTTTACACTCCTGCTGATTTTTTACTAGGCTTTTACTTGCAAACCTATGGGCTCGTGGCGCAATACTCCAGTGCTGCTTTAACCAGGAATCCATTGACTTTATGATGGTCGTGTATCATGGTAAAATGGACGCAGATGCTGTTTTCGATCCCGCGATGCTCTCCGCAGCTTTTGGCCAAGTGAAATATAAAAACAAGGCGGACACGACAGCAGAACAAGCCACACGGCCGATTGGGCTATCTCGCGACCAAACTAATCCTCTTCCCTATCTTGCACTTCTTCTCGAACTCGGCAACGAGTCTCATCACGGCGCAACCCATTCAAAAATAAAAGTCACGATACCGGAAGCTACTAAAAAGGGTGAGTTTCAGAGACTCACAGAAAGTCATTCCATGGCTGCGGAAGCCCTTCGGGATTATCGGGCGCAGGCGGGGCAACCTGTGAAAGATCGCACGGATCCGAAGTTGGTTAAGAAGCAGAAAGCGGTGAAAGAGGCGCGGGTGACCATGGATACTTACAACCGATACATGATAGCCATTCGTGGTGCCTCAGCTGACCCCTACGGGATTCTACGCAAGGCAAACATTGAGACAGAATTTGCAACCTTGCTCAGTACCACGATGCCATCGCCCACTCCACAAGACGACGCCCTCCAGCACATGCGGCCACTTGAACGGTTGGGTGGCGGATCCGGTCATAATGCCTGGATGTCCAACTATGTCGCCAGAACAAGCAATGAGCACTCGATGGACGTAGATTCCTGACAAATAAAGTTCGCATCATTGTAATTCGCCCCCTCCCACGTTTTCTGCTTTGAATCAAATTATGTCTGTAAGCTGTGCACAGCAGGTCGCTGAAGACGGCGAGGAAGTTGGTTGTGCAGTCCCGTCCGCGCCTTTTAAAAAAAAAGGAATTTGTTTCAAATTAGTTATTCTTGTGCCCGCCTTCATAGCTATTGAATTTTATTCTTTCACCTAAACAAACGCACAGGATTCCAGACTCCTTCCCATTCGCCAGGGAAAATAGAAAGGAGTATTACAATGTGATTTAATTTTGAATCCGACCATTTGTTATCTGATGCCCTCATTATTTAATCTATTTGTTATTCCTGGCTCCGCTTAAGGAGACCAGGTCTCCAGAACACAAATTATCTGAGAGCAGCAACGGCGGTGGAGCTTTTAGTGCAGGCCACGAGGCGCCCGGCAACCACCCACGTGTTCATTTATCCCTTTCCGTAAATTACGTAACCTGTATCTCCCGCTCGTTCTCAGCCGCTGCCCTCTCTTGCGCGTGCGCTTCAGAAACGACCGAGCGCGTTCTTATCGCGTGTGTCCTGTCGGTCTGTTGTCGCGTGTAGTACCTAGCTTAGTCATGTTATGTGCGTGCAGAGAATTCTGTGAGTGTTCTCTCATTCCATCAGGAAAGTGAGGAGAAAATGACAAGGCTTTATCTTCCTTTATTTTAAATGTATTTTGTAGAAGATATGCAATTCTGATATATGGACCGGTAATACAATATATGAGACAGTAGCGTTGGCCATTTACTGCAGTAAAAGAAGGCTTATAACTTTGACCAGCATGGCAATATGAGATCTGACTGTATCTGAATGCCAGTCAACGCAACAGCTGAGTAATAATGGCAGAATTGACCTGCAGCAGCAGACTTTATAATGGACAGTAGCGTTGGCCGAATCACCAAGTTTTATCAGCGAGATGGCAGATGGCAAGCGGATGCCTGGATAAGGACACTGATCCAGATGTCCAAGGTTGACCTTGATGGCGGGATCAAACCGATACGAAAATATGACATATATATGATATGTCTATGACTGACGGGTATTTGTTGTACACGGACAGCTGCACTCGATCCTTTGGAACAGTCTGACAACCCGTGGCGTGTCAATGACTGTGTTATGTCTAGTTGGGCGGGTCTTCGAGGCAGACACACTTGGCTTGGCAAGACAGCTGGGTAAGTTTGACTGCGACTGACATGTCGATGCCTCGGCTGTATCCATTTGGGCAGGTCTTCAAGGTAGATCTACTTGGTTTCGCCGGGCAGCCGAGCAAGTCTGACTACGCCTTGTATGTTGATGCCTGAGCTGCACCCAGTTGAGCGTGCTCTTTAAGATAGATCTACTTGGTTTCGCTAGGCAGCTAAGCCAGTCTGACTACGCCTAGTATTTTGATGCCTGGGCTGCATTCAATTGGGCGGGTCTTCGAGGCAGACGCACCTGGCTTTGCAAGACAGCTGGGCAAGTTTGACTACTCCTGGTATGTCGATGCCTAGGCTGCATCCGTTGGACGAGTATTCAAGGCAGACACACTTGGTTTGACAGGACAGCCATGCAAGTCCGACTACACCTGGCATGCTGATTCCTGGGCTGTATACAGTTGAGCAGGTCTTCAAGGCGGATCTACTTGGTTTCACTGTGCAAGTCCGACTACGCCTTATATGTCGATGTCTGGAATCCATCCAGTTAGACAGATCTTTGAGACAGACACCCTTGATTTGGCGGGACAGCTGGGCAAGTCTGACTATGCCTGACCCGTCACGTCTGGAATCCATCCAATTGGGCGCATGCTCGAGGTAGATATATTTGCATAGCTTAGAAACTATCAGAATTTACTTAAAAGCATGTATGCCATTATTGACTCCAGTTGATAAGTATATTGCGAGGTCTACGTATGGGATAAGTATACTGCGAGGTCTACGTATGGTTAGAATCATGACTGGAGCTAGGCTGCAACGCCTTTTGCTCCAAGCGCTTCGCTTTAATCCTGGCCAAAGCACTGTTCTTGCAAACAGCTCGACGTGCCGACGAGTATGCGGGGAAGATTTGACTGGATAACGCCGGCGTCAACAAGAGCCGAATAAAGAGAAAAGACGAACGCGTACCGATTCCACCACGTCAGAAGGTCATTGACCTCCTCTTTTTCTTCGACATCTTCAAATAAATCCAACATAGAATTGTAGAATCTCTCAGAGTCGGTCACTGTATCTGTCCTGGAGAAAACGGGCGACGAAGATAGCGCAAAGCGGACCTGAGGTATACGTCATTGAAGTAAGGAATGCAGTAGTCAGAGAACATACCTGAGTAGCGAGATATGCAATGGATGCTGGTGTGACTTGAGTCATTCCGTGGATGCGTGCATTACCGGATCGAGTGGCTTTGGGCTCCTTCTCGACTGAACTGGGGGACGTAAATATATGCTTGTAGGCCTATATTGACAATTAGCAGGGTATTAAAAGTTAACTGAAGGCTTACTGAAACTAGTAAAGTACTCCGGCAAAGACCGTTCCACGGATCCTCCGGATCATAGTGGCCTTGATAAAGGAAAACGGGCCAATGGTCCCCAGCTACTGATAACTCGCCGCTGCGTAGCTTCTCCTTAGTCCTGCAGCAATCTTGTTAAAATACGTCATACATATAGCTGAACACTCCTACTCAAAGTTGGACCAATCCAAGCCGGCAGGGCATAGTAAGGCGCCTGTGCGTTCATGGTGGAATCCACGGTCGATCTTGATGTTGCGTGCTAGGGCTGGGCTCAAAGGCTGGCCACGCGGAGTGATCCAGTCCAAAATTGCGCCTTTCAAGCTCTTCGTATCATCTGATCTTGCGCTGGCGGCACCTTTTTGTATCTACACATATTTTCAGGGTCGTTTTCAGTGGGAGAGTGTATTGGTTGACGTACAAGTTCAGCCACATGTCCAACTTCTT
The DNA here is from genome assembly GCA_000827315.1 of Piloderma croceum F 1598. Classification (NCBI taxonomy): domain Eukaryota; kingdom Fungi; phylum Basidiomycota; class Agaricomycetes; order Atheliales; family Atheliaceae; genus Piloderma; species Piloderma croceum. The sequence continues at coordinate 4,205 of KN833020.1, read as the reverse complement.
CTTCAGATCCTTCCATCAAGCGATCTTCAAGGCCTGGCACCGATTGGAGGATCGTGTTATAGATCCGATGCTCTCTTCGTTTTCTGGTGAGATGGTCATCTTGAGCTTTGTTTTTTTTATAAATATGATGTATCAAGACGTACTCGTGCGTGAATGAATCTTCCGGGTTCTCCGCAAGTTCTCCCATGCGCAGCATGCCATTGGTTAAGAGAGCATGAATAGAGCATAACGCGTGAACAGTTCGTCCGAAGTGCCTCCCGTGGTGCACGAGCGGATCGGTCCCACAGCTACATCAGCCATGTTCAGCAAATTATATAAGTATTTCTGGTCGACGCCCACGGCTTCTTTCTCGGGCCAAGCTGGAGTGCTCTCTGTCGTTTGCGACCAGTAGCCGGACTATCTTCATCGGAGGACATTGGTCAACAAAGTAAAGGTAGAAAAAAATGAGCGGGATGAAACGAACTCGATGCTGTTTTTATAGCCAGGTATAGTCCCAAACAGTTACAAAGTGAATCTCAGAACAACACTATATCGAGCAAAACACTCGATGATTGAAACGAAGTCAGATCTCCGCTTCTAAATCGGGAAAATGAGCAGAATAATTTGCTATTTGTGGCGACTGGAACTGGATTCATTTGCATTTCTGGCATGAAATATGTTACTCGGTAGTTTTTTTGCGGAAACAGCCAGCCTTTCTCGTAGCATCATTGTGGGCTATGCCGTCGCGACATAGAGGTTTGATTTCTGGGTTTTTAACTATTTTGAGCGGGTTACATGTGACTGTATAAAGTAGTATGCGGAGAGAGAAAAGTAAGGGACGCAGGATAGCCAGGGGATATCCCATATAAATGAAGGCTCTTCTCGATAGCTGACTGTCCTTCACGCACAACAACCGTGACGCCGCCATCCTCTTCAGCATAGCCCCAAATATCATCTCCGATTAAACTCGGTGATAACGTTCAGGCACCTCACTGTGCCGGAGGCCTATAGCTGACGACGGGCCCTCTTGCAAACATGACGCTGCGACAATGGGGGTGTATTCTCCTGATAGGTGTCGTCCCTCGGTCCATCAATTGGGGTCACTCGCTTACGTTTACGGAGCGTCATCATCAAGGAGGTTTGGATCCCTTCGCTATCCTTCCCTTCTTTCTATAGTAGAATTAGAATTACTAAGTGACGAAAGAATGGTGAACATACCTGCTTCTCCCTCTCCGTCTGCTTGTCATTCAATTGCACAGCTTCATCCTTGTTGTTGCTCACACTGGCAATGAGTGCTGTGAGCTGTACATCTTCGATGTTATAGATTGAGAAGGGTGATACTTGAGTGGTCGGCGGAAGAATTGGTGATGCTGGGGCTGTTGGCACAAGGATGGGACTCGAGGATGGAGATGGGGACTTTTCTATGTGACTGTACCACCCACGAAAGCGGCCAGGATATTCGGGTATGTCATCGTATCGGCTATGTGCGTTGGGAGCATAGGAAAGACGCTGGAGGTAAGGAAGTTGTAGAACGTTGCGGTCAAGTTGTGACTGTAACGTGAAGTCACGGTCCACAAACCAAACGCGGGAGTCAGATTCCGACATCGTTCGCAGACGAATGACTGTTGAATATAGAGAGCGAAAGTGCTGCGAGACCTTAAGCAGGCTTGCTGCAGATATATTCCCTCCATTACTTGTGGGTTACGTTCAAGTGCAGACTTGGCATCATATATTTTCCGAAAGAAATCGGGTCTGCCAGATTTGGACCGAAATGGAAAGTCCCCTGGCTGAAACTGCGATTATTCACCAATTAGTATGATAGCAGATATATACAACAAAACAAAATGGAACCTCAGAGAGATCGCCTACGTTCGATGGGGCACTGAGAGCGTGCCACGGCTTGCATAAGCGGAATTGTCAGCAAACCGTTAAAAGATCCAGACATGAATAGTAACTCACGGGCTTCAGCGCAAGTGTCTCCATTACCTCGTGCGTGCTCACTTCAAGGATGACACCCAGTGAAAATGATTGCATCTAAGCGGAATGAGGAAAAATTAGTCGGACCACTTTGACAAATCTGATTCAATCAGCCTCTATGCACCTCGATTTGTGAAGAGGAGCTCTGGTGGGAGATATGTTAGCGGTGATAAAATATGAAGAGAATACAGGCTTACATGAGAATAATCTCCCGGTAGGGGCATCCCAAAAGAGTTGGCTGGTGAACCAAGAGACAATGCGCTCTGAGCGGGATAGAATCAGATGTTGTTTACAAGGACAGCTCATAAGATATTACACGAGGCTGATTTCGAGCGATTGACATGGACAGCCCAATGCCACCAGCACCACGATGACTACCATCATAGGAAAGGTTACTGTGATCGCTTTCTTCGGACAAGCCGAAATCACTGACACCTGACATTGACATGGCAGGGGAGTTATCCCTATCAATGTAACCTCCAAGACGCTGGTCGAGTAAAGAGGAAGAAGCCCTTGATTTGTTAACTGACGGTAGCTGCCAGAGACATCGGGACGTGGAAAGAAAGATGGTACCATTTTCAGACAAATGCGGTATCGAAAGAGACATATGACAAAATGTGACATGATGTGACAGCCAGAGCGAGACAACAACAGCAGTAATAGTAGTAGACGGAGATGAAGTAGACAATGTTTTCGAATGAGTAACAAGAAATTTATGTAGGAATAGTGCATGTCAAAGACAAACAGGGTTCAAAATATTCAGAACGACCTACTTGCGTTTGCCACTGGTGTTTGCAGCCTTCGTATCACTCCTAAGTGTCATCACATGTGCATGTGAACTGCCAGTGCCCAGGTGAATGCCAGAGTCAACTATCTGACTGGAATTATTACGCGGATCAGCTTGCGCAGCGGTCATTGCACTGACACTCCTGCGTGACATTCCAGGTGCGTCGGACCTATGGGCCCCAGCACCACGAGTATCCATCGCACTGACACTCCTGCGAATCTCTTTACGTGCACCACTAGAACCAGGCCGACGATCAGCCTCGCCATCAGTGGTTCGCTTTTTTGTCACTCTAGTAGTTAGCCTATCTGAGTCATCGGCATTCCGCTTGGTTGCTTTCTTTGACGGTGCTGATGCCAACTCGATAGGTGCATCCTGAAGTGGCAGCTTCTCGTATGTGAGCCGAAGGACCTCCAGCACCTCATTATGTGTAGCTGCACATGATGTGAAATCCCTGAGCGCGTCCTTGCCATTGGTACTGACAATAGGTGGAAAAAGTATGTTCCATAGGCTAGTCACGCACGGACGAAGGTCGTGAAAGTAAGGTGAAAATCTGGTGAGGAACCGTTTTTCGAAGTTGGCAAGTTGTCCACGTTTTCTGTCCGCTAGCTCGCGAAAGCGTGCATACATTTGGAACCAGCTGGAAATAGCCACCGAGGAATACTGTTCCAGGTCTCCATTTGTTCTCTTCATGTTTCCGGGCCCATTGAACAATATGCAGATGTGGAGGAGGACATAGAATATGGATTCGATGTCATGTACCGGCTTCTGCACGATTTGTTCTATGCCGGCAGTGTCCAGTACTTCGATTGCCATGAACGGTCCAGTCCCCTGTATTCCCGCAAATTATTTACAAATCATGCATAGGTCGCAAATAGACTTACTGTGCGAGATCCGATTGAAATATTCTTCTTCTCATCAAGTCGCTCGGCATAATCGTAATCAATGACTAGGCCTCGACGGTGAAGCTGGAAACCGGGGTCGCGCCACATAAAAATATTGTTTTTGCTGATATCCCTGTGAAGTATCCGCTTTTTCTCGCATAAATCTTTGTGTGCTGAAATAAATTTATGATTCAGTTCATAGCACAAATGCCATAGGAAGGACGTACTTTGGACAACGTCCAAAAAAACACCTATCAGCTCCTTTTTCGTTGCGAAAAAAACTATGCTCTCCCCCACTGGCTGCATCAATATCCGCCGGTGCAGCCTTGCTTCTTCATAATCGAGACCAACACGGCATAGCTTGGTGGAATCAATGATGGTCGAATTGCAGTTGTCGGTGAGTACCCCGGGGTACGTGACATCTTCTCCTGCAATCAAGGTTGGCACGCCTTGAATGTTCGCAATATACTTCAGGACGTCGATCTCGCTCGATGTACGCCCCTCATGAATCCAACTGTCCTTGATGACATATTCCTGCCCATCCTTCTCTACATGCCAACACCTCGTTGCACGGCCTCTGA
>KN833019.1:352289-368982 GCA_000827315.1 Piloderma croceum F 1598 | reverse complement strand
ATAGTTATAGTATTAGCATTATTATCCAGATTATTAGTCATCTTCTTACATAGTCAGCTATCAGAAGGTAGATATAAGACAGGATATCAGTCAAAGGAAGCAACAGCTCCCCTCGAACAAACAGAGAAAGTACGTTGGTATTTGTGTGAACCTACTGCCTCTGTGGTAAAATTTGTGAAAACAATTTACCGACCTTTCATCGTCACTTGTATGCTTGAGAGGGAAGGGGAAACTTAAGAGGCTGGGATCTCTTAAGAGGGGTGAGTGATCAAGTGGCTAGGAGGATAGACCAGCTTAAGACTGGTGTCTCTGATCGATTCAAGGCTACTTAAATACAATCTGAGATACAGGCTTAGCTAAATAAGTAAGAGGGGTTATTGTACCATCCGATTGGATGATAAGATGTGGGGTAAGGATGAAGCGGGGTAAGAGCTATCTAGCCAATAGTGAAAGGGGAGCATAATGTGCAGCAGTGCTGCGGAACTGCGGATGGTGTCATAGTGGAGTGATAAATGAAGAGGCATAGATCCGATAGGATTCCGAATAGGAGGTAAGTAGGCATAGGACGTCAGGGGTGACGATAAGGATAGAGGCTATAGATAAGATCATAGGACAAGAAGTAAAGGTCACATGTGAGTGACGCGTCAATGAAAAGATAAATAAATGAATTCATGACAGCAGCCTATCTTACACATGTGGATAAAATGTGATGAATATACCATGTATAGTAGCATGTATAACAATATTTTATATTTTAAGTAAATATGCATCACAATACATCAAATATGGGCATACCATATAAATAATTTTCCTATGCCATGTGACATATATAACTGCTCTTTAATCTGTGTCACATGACATATAAATATTATCTGTATGGCATGCCCATATTTGACATATTGTGACGCATATTGCAAGCATATGTACTTAAAATATACATGGCCCTCTGGGCAGCCCTGGCTCTGGCTGAGAATGGTTATAATGCAGTCGGTCAGACTTCAGGCTGTCACAGGATATACTTTATCGATTTTATTTATGATTTTACTCCCAACAATGTATAGGTTAGACAAGTGTTTAGCAAGAACTACACGAGCCATGAAATTTTACAATGATCTTAAGTAGTAAGCAAGAGCAGCAAACACAAAGAAATAGTTAGATCAAGAAGTAGGAATAAGATGGATACTAATTTTTTTGGCTAGGACAGACAACAGTCTTAGTTTCCATCATTTTCCCCATCATTTTGGTGGGGCGCCAGCTAATAGCTCATTCACAGTGCTTAGTATTGATTGACAGATGGTCTGCACACCCTCACAGGCAATGCATACTTCATCATTGTCAATCACTTCTTGAGTTCACTCCATGGCTGTATCGTATATAGTGATGCTGCAGTTCGGTCCTGAACCAAAGTTCGAACCTGAACCTTGGTGAACCTGACTGAAGTCCAGTTCAAAGTTCAAAAATTGTTTGAACCGGACCTGAAATCAGGTTCTGCGATGTAATATTACCTGAACCGTTCCCAAATAAGGTAAAGGTTCGGTCCAAAATTGCTGAACCGGACTGGACCCAGGTTTAAGGTCCAGAAATTTGCCTGAACTGGACCAAACTGGACCACAGCATCACTAGTCATATACACAGTTCAAGCTCAGACAAGCGTCAGACACTGATATGATGGTATTCTTCACCAAAAAAATGAGCTTATGCGCGGAAGTCAGAACTTACAAGTTTGTCCGAATTTGGAAGTTCCACTATGAACATGTTAGTTTAACACTGAAGTCTTACAACGTAAATCAGTGCAGAATTTAGTTCATTCTCACATAATTGGTTTCTCAGGCAAATGGACTTGGTCTGGTTAAGATTATTTTTGGATTCACCTAGGACAATTTCAAATGCCTCAATCTGAAGCAGGATAGTTCTAAAATCCTCATTCTGAGGCAGGATCATGTTCTGAGATCCAAACACCTCACTCTGAGGCAATACCCTGTTCTGAGACAGAACAGAGCCAGACATCTCATTCTGAGACAAGACAGGGGCTAAAACACCCAAAGAGTCAGAGCTACTGTTTGGGCAGACAGCAACTACAGTGAGATCAAGAGGATCGGGAGGCTCACCTTGTTGAGGACTCTTAGAATAGGCTGAGAGAACCACTAGGAGTAGTAGAAAGATGTAGTAGAAGTTCATGTCAAGATGATGATGGGAGGAAACAAGGCGGAAAAAGCACAGCCACACACCTGCCGGAGTTCCAAATAGTGAACAAAGTTGCAGGCAGGTTGTATTCACTCATGTGACATGTTTTCCACCTTCAAATTATTCAAAGTCCAAAAACAAAAATGTTTATATTATTATTGCAAATAAATATACTACAAAACAACATTTAGAAGTGAGCCAAAGTAGCTATTTAACTAAGGGAAGAAAGAAAAAGCTCCATGTTTGCAAACACAAGGCGAGAGGGGGGCTGGGGGCCAAATCTGATGAAACCGAGTGCAGAAATGGCAGTGGAGGGCAATGGGGGGAGGTGGTGGGATGAGATGGATAAGGTGGTGGTGGTAGAGGGGCTCTGTATTTGCAAATGCAAGGCAGGAGAGGGGGCTGGGGCCAAATCTGATGAAACTGACCATGATGGTTCGGTTTTGGGCACACCATGTGAAACAGAAGTGGAGGGCAATGGGGGGAGGTGGTGGGATGAGGGGGATAAGGTGGTGGTGGTTGTGGGGTTCTGCATTTGAAAATGTGAGGCAGGAGGGGGGGATGGGGCCAAATCCAATGAAACCAAGTGTGATGGCTCAGTTATGGGTGCACTGTGTGAAATGAAATGGTGGTGGAGGGCAATGGGGGGAGGTGGTGGGACGAGGTGGATAAGGTGATCATGGTTGTGGGGTTCTGCATTTGTGAATGAGATCAATTGGATGATCAAAGCAAGAATCAGCTTGCATCCACATTTGGTGACTTCTGCATGGGGCTCAAAATAACCAGAGGTTCAGCCACATGGTCAGCCAGAATAGGCAGTTACATTGCACCACCTCATGTTCTTGAGCAACATATCCATAAGTTTTGCCCTTGAAACAATCAGGCATGGTGGGGCCGGTTGGAAAGTTTGGGTGCAACTTGAGTGCTTATGTTTGCACTCATGTTTGAGCATACACTGACAGCAGATACATGAGAGTGGAGGAGACAATACAGGATTGTAGTCACATTGAGAACAGTGTACAACCATACTTTGGTTCAGCCAAGTGACCAATCAGTTCAACAACAATATGTTCTAACCCTCATCATCTGATGGGCATTCAGGGCATCCCTCACACTGCTGCGTGGTAACTCCACATACGGCCAACTGCAGATGAGAGTTCTCATTGTCCAGAACCCACTTTCCCTCATCCCCACACATAAAACCATATGTCACTCTATCTCCATGATGCCTGACCTTCAAAACATGTAGATCCATATCCAACAAGACGGAATGGCACATTGTCCAGAACTCAATGCGCTCCAGTCCCATCACCGCATTGGTGAGCATCTGGGGCATGGTCTCCAGGGCTCTCTTTTCATCCATAATCTCAATCTCACAAATGAAAGTTATGGTGCGCACCCATGAACAAACCCTATGTATATATATCTGTTTATTTATGGTGGGGAGGAGTGCTGCAGGATTTTAATATTAATTTAATTTGGGGTGTGATTTCATGTTGGACTGTATGGGTGGAGGGTTACAGGGAGTTGTTTGAGTTTTATTGTAAATTGAAACAGAAAAATGGGAAGGTTTGCAATTTTTTAAGAATTTTGGATGGAAAAATTCTGATTAAATATTAATTCTTTGGTTAGGGCCTTTGGTTTGGTTAGCCTTTAGGATTAGGATATCCATATAGTCCCTTCTGTTGAAGCTATTTAAGAGAGATATCTTTATACATAACTCTCCCAAAATACCCTAACCCTAAGTTGTCTGTTTTCACATCCCTTAGCTCCTTGCTTCACTCATCAATTATTCCCCTCAAAAAATAGGTCCAGAAACAGGTTGAACCATCCAAATTGGAGGAGGTCAAATTTTTAAACTGCCAGGTTTCTGGAGTTTTATATGCACCAGTGGACAAGTCAATGTATGGTGATATATGTCTGGGTAATATTTGGTGACTATCAGCCACTTTTGGCAACCCTCCCTGACTTTGCCCTGTATTTCATTTGTATGGTCCACAGCAGACAAATTAAATTACAGAATATGTTTTATATTGGTTTTCGAGTGCAATGCACATTTAAACCTATTTTTGAAGACAGAATTAAACTGTCAAACAAAGTATTACTGCTCAAACTAGAGTCTATTGCTGTGAGACTTTTGGAATGCTAGCTAGCACTTCTGAAACTAAATTTATACACTCAAATATTGTAGTTATTTGTATTGTAATTATCCATGTTAGGGACATTTATTTATTAATGAAATTCCTTTATTGCTTTACGAAAGGTTTGCCCAAAATGACTATCATTGCAGGGTTACACCTCAATGTGCCTTGCACAACAAGTTACAATATTCTGCTTACTGATTGCTCCATCCATCAGAATTTTTTTAGTTTGCAATTTAAATGTTTGGCAACCTGAACTCAAGGTCACGGATGGTCATTGGAAGTTGCTGACTGGCAGTGACTCACACCAACAGACAGTGTACATGGTCAGTTAGTTGGTGAACATTGGCGTTAGTTGGTGACATTGGCACTGGACAGTTTATTACAGGGTTTCTGTGAGTATTTTGTATCTTACAGCCTAATTAGGAAAGATATCAACTTGGGACCACCAGATTTGGATTCTCCTCAAACATTAACTTGAGAAACCTTTTTGATAATGCTTGGTGATGACTATATTGTATATTTTCAAAATATAGTCTTTGCATGACATAATCACTGTCATGATTGAATTTGCACCAAAAAATGATGCCTGGTGATAACCATATCATATATTTTCAAAATATAGTCTCCAGATGACATAATCACCATTATGACAGAATTTGCACCAAGAAATGGTGTATAACACATATGCATACATATAAAACAACAAATTACCAAATATGGTTAGTCTAATCACAAAATGGACACCACCACCACCACCACCATTGAATTCATATTGAAAAATGGGTCCAGGACATATATCATATGTCCCAATTAAGCCATGGGTTACACATATGGCATAAGTTAGCAAGCTTTAGCAAGCCAGTATGGTGTAATGATTAAGTGTGCTACTATTGGTTCCATGGTTGAAAGCCTGGTTCAATCCCTACTGAGTGCAATTTTTGTGCACAGTCCACATGGGCATTCAAAATCATGCAGAGTCTGCATGGACTGGCTTGGACTCTGCACAGTCTATGCGGAGTGCACACAGACTCCACCAGTCCACTGTAATAAACCATCCAGTGCCAATGATACTGACTAATGCCAATGTTCACTGTCTGCTGGTGTGAGTCACTGCAGTCAGCAACTTCCAATGACCATCTGTGGCCTTGAGTTCAGGTTGCCAAACATTTAAATTGCAAACTAAAAAAATTCTGATGGATGGAGCAATCAGTAAGCAGAATATTGTAACTTGTTGTGCAAGGCACATTGAGGTGTAACCCTGCAATGATAGTCATTTTGGGCAAACCTTTCGTAAAGCAATAAAGGAATTTCATTAATAAATAAATGTCCCTAACATGGATAATTACAATACAAATAACTACAATATTTGAGTGTATAAATTTAGTTTCAGAAGTGCTAGCTAGCATTCCAAAAGTCTCACAGCAATAGACTCTAGTTTGAGCAGTAATACTTTGTTTGACAGTTTAATTCTGTCTTCAAAAATAGGTTTAAATGTGCATTGCACTCGAAAACCAATATAAAACATATTCTGTAATTTAATTTGTCTGCTGTGGACCATACAAATGAAATACAGGGCAAAGTCAGGGAGGGTTGCCAAAAGTGGCTGATAGTCACCAAATATTACCCAGACATACATCACCATACATTGCCATACATAGACTTGTCCACTGGCACACATAAAACTCCCAGTCTGCACGGACTGGTGTGGACCTATGGGGGAGTGTAAATTACTGGGGGTTTGATGGGTGTGTTATTCACAAGGATGAGTTCTTGGGACTAGGATCACTTTTACCAACTGAAATTCTTGATATTGTGGGCCCAAGTGAGAATCATTTCTGGTATGCCAATCCAATACTTTTATATACAATCAATTGGAATTTGGTGTACTCTACACCATCAATTTTACAAATTCACAGACTTTGGAAGTTTTTTTATGGAACGCACTTAAGCTCAAATAAATTTCGGTAGATGATGTGTTACCTTGCAAGTTCTTTTAATTATTTGTCGCCCGTTGCTCAAATATATATTTTGCCACGGAATACATCCTTGAAGACTGAAGTACTACAATTAATGGTCCCTGCGCCACTGGGATATCCACCCCTTCCGAACTAACGTCTCCAAACAACACCTTAGGCCTAACCACCAAACCGCACTTCCCCTCTCCCTTAAAATCCGAGTTCCAAGGCTAACAAAATCCCAGCCTGGTAATCTCGGGAGAGTCCAAGTCATACTGGGCAGCCCATCGTATGAAAGTCATCCCTATGCTACCACCAAGCAATACCACCGACTTGTGCGAGGTGATTTTGGCACCTCGCAGCACTAGTGGAAGCCACAGTAGCCTCGTCCCGGCACAATTCAGGAAACCCAAATCATCGATTGATAAAGTGTCCAAGGATAGCTGAAAATCTGCCAGACTTGCAGAATCCAAATGACTAAGAGTCTGTACCTCCCCGGTCTCGAGATTCCACACGCGTGCTTTGGGCGAATCCGGGGCCGAAGCACGACATACGAGCCTCTTGCCATCCAATGAAAATCTTAGATCATTAATATTGTTGTAGGCACGTCGGGAACTGAGTCCGATTTCGCGCCCACCTTTGATGTCCCACAGGATGACAATGTGTGTTTCGAATTGGTCATAGCGTATACGGGATTCAATAGCAAGGCTTCTTCCATCTGGTGAGAAGGCAACTTGAGGACGGAGCGGCGGATCAAAGACGTTATCCTTGGGCCCTCCGAAGTAATTGCAGACAATCAATTGGATTTGATAGCCAGTTTGAGCATCCCACAACTGCACCGTGTCCTCTTTGGTTATGGTGATTAATTTGTCTCCCTCGGGTGAGAATTGGAATGACTGAATTGCGTCGGTAGTGATTAGAACAGGTCCGACGGCATCTCCAGACTCGGCATCCCATAGCCGTACCGTCTTATCGTCAATCGACAAGGAGGCGAGCTTCCCGCTATCTGGGGTAAATTGTAACTGCACAGCCCAGTGTTGTTTGAGAATGGATTTGTGGCAACCAGTTCCTACATCCATCAATTGTACTGTCTGTGAATCAGCTGAGGAGGCTAATTTCTTCCCATTTGGCGAGAACTTAGCCTGCGACCAGCTAGAATCCGTGGAGCACTCAATTGGGACACCTGGTCTGATCGCTTGACCTGTTTCAACGTCCCATAACTGCACTGTTCTGATCACATTGTCTGTGGGGGGGTCATCACCCCTCATGACATAACTACCTCTGGTTATGGAGACGGCAATGAGGCCATTGGGCGAAAATGTAACGGAATCACAGTATGACACGACCGTATCGACGTGCTGGTCTGGGCTTGAGTGAGTGAATTTATTTCCGTGTGGTGCTCCAATATCCCAGAGCTTGATAGTTTTATACGATGAGACGGCAAGTACTTTTCCATCCGGGGAGAATCTGACGGAGTTAGCCCCAGCAGCATCAGCTACGCGAGACCCAATCGCTTCTCCATTTTCGGCATTCCACAGCCCCACATGATCATTGGATATAGAAGCGATCCTCTTACCCTCAGGAGAAAATACGAGTGACTGGATATAACTGGAGTGACCTGTAGCAACCCGTGCGATCTCGTTGCCTGTATCCGCTTCCCAGATTGTAATCGTTGCGCTGCATGGCGCTGAAGCTAGCATTTTGCCGTCCGGCGACCAAGCAACCCAATCTTGCCGACGCACGGTTATCCAGTCCGATGTGTTGTTGGGACTTTTGAGGGGTAAGCCGACTTTATGGCCAGTCTCAACGTCCCACAGTTGCACTGACCCGTCGAACGATCCAGATGCTATCTGCCTTCCGTCCGGCGAAAATGACACACATGCAACTGTGTCAGTGTGTCCCTCCAGAGGGGACCCAATTTCTTGGCCATTCTCAACATTCCATAGTCGCACCGTTGTGTCTTTTGATGCCGAAGCAAGTTTTGTGCCATCCGGCGAGAGGACAATGTCCGTGATATTTCGTGTGTGGCCTTCAAGAGCATATCCAATTGCCTCGCCGGTGCCTGCTTCCCACAAGCGGATTGTCTTGTTTCCGGATGCAGAAGCAATTTTCTTCCCATCTGGCAAGAATGCGACCAACCAAACATATGAGGGGCGGCTTGTGTAAGTGAACGCTACACTGTGGCTGTCGACATCCCACAGTAGTACCATTCCATCACTCCCTAAAGAAACAAGTTTCTCCCCGTCTGGGGAAAACTCGACGTAAGTGACCGAACCGTTCTGCCTCGCGAGAGGCGGTCCAATGGCTTGGCCAGTCGCAACATCCCACACTCCTATTGTCTGGTCATGCGATGAAGATGCCAGTTTCTTTCCACATGGAGAAAATGTGATGTGTGAGATGAAATCAGTGTGACCTTCAAGGACTCGCGCTGATGCATTCCACCATGGATGCGACGATGTAGTATTTTCTGGCTTCGGTGGGCTAATGGGAGAAAATGTTTGGTAAATTTCGGACCATTTCGGCGTGAAAGATAACGCCGAAATATAAGTGTGCAGGGCAGAAAGACGAATTACACGGCCGAAAGCTATCAAAAAAGTGATGGCTTCGTTGACAATTGTGACGATTTTAATATTTTGACTGGTGAGCTCCTGCATACAGTTCCAATTATCTGCTTCTATGACGAAAGAGCTTCTTCCGCTTACCTTCAGCCAGTTGGCGAGAATGTTCAGAGAGGCCTCAGCCTCGGTAACTTGGTTCAGTAAGCTCATGGCCTCGATCCATTGTAACAGGTGGAGTGAAACAAACTCATCCAGGGCAATCGTCAATAACACCTCTGGGTCTCGCACTTCGATAAGATGCTCTGCAAAGAAACGACAGGCATAACGAAGAGCTGGCGAAATAGAGCTATCAATTCGCTGTGGCAAATTTTCAACCTCCTCGTTGAGTATACTAGAATTAGTGATCTTGCAGATGTCGAGCTTTAGGTCTCTATTCATGGTTGCGAAGCAACGCAGAGCGAGGAGGCTATTTTGTATTGAGAGGTCGATTCGAAATCGCTCGTCCGCGCGGCCGGTTAAGAAATCAAATAAAGACGGGTGTAGCAGTTGGATCACGCCTTCCCTCCCGTTCGACCCCGTAGGATACATCGACAACATGGGCCGGATCTGAGAGATTATCAGAGCGGAAGATGAGAGGCGGATAAGCCAACCTCCGGGTAGGGTCAATGGGTGTTCCGCAAGATCGGGTCCAAGGCCAAGAAGTTGGTCAAGCGCAATACTTGTCAAGGGGTTCTTGACCGCCACGATGCTCCCAGCAACATAATGGAAATTATCTGATGTTTTCCCAGGATAGGCATTTGACAGAATGCCATCATATAGTTCGTCCAACGCCTTCAGCGGAAATGCTGCCTCGCGCTTCCCGGGTTTCGTCACATCCAGCAACAGGTTTAGCTGGATCACAGGATCGCAATCGTCTTCGAATCCCTCAATAAAATTGCATGCCACAGAAGCCCATATGAATATGGACCCAGCGCGGCGGTACATGTCTTGAATTTTGTCGGCTGGGGGCCAATCACGTGGCAAATAAGAATATTGCCTTTTCGTAGCCTCGATGCGATGATCAATGTAATAGGCTATGTCTTCAGCAGTCCGCTCGGCCCTGTCAATGCACAACTCATCCGCACAGGTCGCCAGCGAAGCCCTAATGTCAGCTTCGTCTCGGCTGGTAATTATTACTCTGATACTTGACGGAAGCTGCGCAAGTTGTGCGGCGATGGCAAGTAAAAGAGGTTTACGCAATGCCTTGCTGCCACTCTCATCAAGCGCGTCTATGACGACAACAATCGGCCCAACCAGTCCGGCGCCTTTCGTGGTGTCGACGAGGAGTTTCTTAGCTTGGGTTTGCAAAGAGGAACTGCCAATATTCCCCATTGCATCAATCATATTAAGGGTTTCGCAGCGTAGTCGCTTGTTGAAATGGGAAAGTTGATAGCAGAGATTTCCGAATAAGCCGTCGGGTGAATTGAGTCCAGCTGTATCTCGCTTGAACCGAAAGCATGCTCCAAGCCGATTGAGTCCATCAAAGAGCATCGCGATGCTATTGGCGACGCTAGATTTTCCAGATCCGGCTTGGCCTGACAGCCAAAGAATCCGTTTTGACGGATCGTTTATATCAGAGGACTGCACCCAGACGTGAATATCACGAAGGAGCTGCTGCCTTGTCCCACGCAGGCAAGCGTGATCTTCATCGAACCGGACACCCTTAAGATCCGCTCCCGGCAGCTCTTTCAACCGCCGTTCATTCTCTGCCAGATTGCAAACCTTGAAAAATGGTATAAGTAGATTGAGAGAATAAATTCGCTCACCGAGGTCTTTGAGTGTTTCCAGGGTGGAAGTCAGCTGGGCAACGTTGTTTTCAACATTGTGAACCACAATCCACGTTTGGATGTTGGTGCTGTCGGAAAAAGATGATCTGAGGCGATTAAATTCCTGAGTGAATCGTTGAATACTATCATCTTCTGCGGATGTAAGATTATCGTGGATGACGCGGACTGGAGAGGCCAAGTGCTCAGCAATATTATTTATCTGAAAACAGCCCACTGCAAATACCTATGAGACTCCTCTCCCCATATGTGTGGACAAATACGGCACACTCATATATTTGCTTCATCATTGCAGAAACGGTGTCTTGAAGTATTCTGATCTTAGGTAAAGGCTTGATCTCGTCCAAAAAGCCGAGCATGTCGATGGCAGTCGATAGCAGCGTTTTGATTCTGTCGTCACGGTCTTGCAGTGCTTTGAAAGCCTATTTTCATAGGAAGAACCATTAGTTCGCCTTAAGATCAATATTTTTATACAGAAATCCGAACCTTGTGAGCAATGGTAAGAACGTCCCAGGCAAGCTTGGCATATGGATGAACCTAGAACGGATCCCACGGATATTAACGAACGGAAAATGTGGGGCCGATGCAGAAGAACTCGCCTGAGAAATGGAATCCCCGAACGAGACCAGCTTATCTAAATACTGAAGGATGATGCCGCACATGTCTGAAGACTTTACGGCAATCACTGTGTCCATGATTTCTCCATTATATCCCTTCATCGCATCCGTCGTTTTCGCTGCTCGCTGGATAGCAGAGGATATGAGATCAGTGCCTTCTTCCGCAGGTTGAGCCTAATGAGTAGCGTTAGATGGGATATTGAGCTCTGCAGACGTTGATACGCACGCCAGCACTTTCAGTAGAGGTAATGTCTTTGAAGCGGACAACGATGGCTCCTCGCTCTTGCTTGCCTTTAAATAACTTCAAATTGATATCTGGTTCAAGAGATCCTCAAAATTGGAGAGACAATGGTGAAGGCTAGATCAAACCGTGCGAGGCGCTTGCCTTCTCCGCAAGTGCACGAACCCGTATCGAAGCAACCCCAAGGGAAGTATGGCACAAGGAACCATCATGCATGGCCTGGATTGATAGGGTCGACGACAGATCTTTCGCAATCGAGCTAGATATACATCATAATCCGTAAAAAGAAAAAAATAGACAGGCCCAACGATAACGCACATTTGGAATTCCTCGTTCCAGACAGGATCATTACTGCGCTTTTCGACGTTGGTGCGTACCGAGAAGTCGTCAATTTTTATCTTGACATATGCATTGGGGCTCTTGCCAGACAACACAGATGGCAGTCCGATAGCGTTCACAACTGAAATGGAAATCCCCGTTGATCTTCAACAGCTCTCGCAAAGTCAATAGGCATGTAAATACCATGCAATGAGTAGAAAACAAGATCAGGAGACATTTGAGCCGTGGTTGTAGGATTGAGTGGGGATGGGAATGTGGCATCGATCATCAGCAAAAGAGCCACACCCAGAAATGGAATGACGAAGCCGGGCAATTTTGATCCGGCTATTTGCACGCTGAAATTGTCTGGTCAGATACTCGTAGGGCTGGCGTATACCTGGTCAGCCTCTACCAGGCTGTTGGGACATGGAAAGTCTACAACAGGCTGGTTATGGCATGACCAGGCTCTCATTAGGCTGACCGCCTTCTGACCAGGAGATGACCAGGTTGGTGTTTGCATGACATGGGTATGGTCAGAGTCTCGTCAGACAGGTGTTCTCCTGATATGTGTACAGCAGAATATTGCATCGAAGCCAAGTGTAGTACCTCACGTAGCATAGTTTTATAATATATATGATCCCTGATATTTTATTAGTGCGAAGCGGCAGTGTAAAATAAATAATTCAGCGCTACAAGGTATCATATTCGCCATCGTCATCCAAGTCATCAGGATCCTCTCCGTCTTCGGCGCCCAGACCGTCATCTTCACCACTCTGTTCATCTGTGCTAGCCTCGTCTTCCTCTGCTTCAACTTCGCCCTCGCTCTGATAGCCGTAATCCTCTTCTTCATCTGAATCCCTAACTTCCTCAATCTCCTCATTCTCCTCCGCACCTTCCTCTTCTAATATGCTCCCCTGCTTGGTCTTGTCATTCTTGTCTACGTCCCGATTCGGTTCGGGATCATTCGCTACAATCTCTGAATCTTCGTCATCGAGTATATCTTCCCAATCAGCATCCTTCTCCATGACCTCTATTGTATCGCGTGGCAGCTGGTGTCCAATCCCGCCCCCGCGATACCGCATGAACATATCCCTATCCACCATCCTCGGATAGAAATTAATATGGCTGAAAATTTCGACGAAAGTGTATGACTCACATGTTCACATAGTAGTAGTTCCAATCCAAGTCCTTTTCCCTCGGGTTACGAGCAATTGAGTGACTAAGGAGGTCGCTCGTCTTGCCGTATGTGAATGCTGGAATTAAGTGAACACCTCGAATGACTTCACGAGGGTCGACGAAACCAAATGCATCGGAAGAGTCGATGAACCCTATTCTTGGTAGCCGCTTCGCCTTGAAACCCGAACGGTAAGTGAGATCGCGACCAAACCATCGGACCCATAGGAAATTGACTTGTTGGGAATCGGAAGTTTTCGATGCCGGGCCTGTATGTTTGACACAGGTGTGGAATACGCCAATAATTCGTCCGTACCAATATGGATGCACATTTGAATTGTCATCTGTATCATCCTCGTGAGCTAAAACCATGAAGTCGGCATGGGTACGGGGATTCAGGGAGTCCTGGTTGCGTCGACCATCGTAAGTTGTATGATTGATTCGGATGACCTTGTGACGATAGATTCGGTTACCAACAAAGGTTACTGAACGCAGTTCCTCTTCGGTGAATTGATCTTCATCACCAGTGTAGGGTTTGCTGGTGAGACGTCCAAGGATATGATTTTTAAGCTGCGGAACAAAGTCCTAAACGAATTTCAGATAATATTTGAATTATACAGAGGAGAAATTCTTACTTTCATAGCGGGATCACCCGCATTCCTTCCTATCCATTGAGGCAGGTTTTCGTAGTAGCGCTTGGACTCGGAGATGTGATGGTGAATTCTTGGTGGAGTAAATGGCAAGGGTTCGCTGTCCGCAAACCCAAGTGATGATTTGTTACTGCCATCATCTCTCGTCTTTCCTTTGTCCGCTTTCTTCCGCATGTTATGCAGGATCCGTTCACGACGTTCGTGACGTGCGCACTGTCGAACGAACTGGTTTTTGTTTGTTCGCACAAAGAAGCGTTTGACCCTGCGGTGTTCGCGTTCACCCTATATTCCTTTTATCAGTGCCCGTACAGCAAAAAAAAAAATAGAACTCACGGTCTGTGATGAATATGAATCAGTGGTCCCATGCAGTCGAATACTTCTGAGGTAGTCACCAAGTGCGTGCCACTTATATGTATCAATACGGAAGAACCGCTGGTGCTTTGGACCTGCTTTGGGCTTGGTGGACGAGCTTGATGGGGTCTGTTGCCCCGACTTATTGCTTGCTTTGGCTGCTTTGCGTCGGGTTCGCGCAGCCTTTTCCTTGGGAGTGTCCGTGGTGACAAAGCTCGCACAAACCTTAGATGAAAATGTTCTTATCTGCTGGCCGAGAGATGATGTCGCATTATCGAACTGGTCCAGGGTCGAGTCCGTGTGTTGTCTAAGTTTGGCAAATGACAACCATACCGCAAGATCAAAAAGAAGGTCTTGAACATGAGAGTTGAATGGTTCGGGAAGGAGACCCTCAAAGACAGGCATTGCACACTATCCAGTCAGTAAGACTATTACGTTGTCAAATAGAATGTAAGACCTACCAATAACAAATCTTTGAAGTCTCGTGCGGCCAGTTTTTTCATTGCTGATGCATCATTATGAAATTTCCTTATTGTGTCGCGGCCAAATGTTGGTACTTGTCGAAACCTTCAGCATTGTATGTTAGCATAAATCTGAACAACTTTAACATTTAGCTCACCGTTCATTAAGTTTGGTCACAGCGGCATCCCCGTGGGCGTACAGAATACGAATCAGGTGCGTAAATGTGGCTTTCCATACGCCGAGCTCAAACTCGTGGAGGAAGTCAACCACGAACATTAAATAATAGTTGAAGCCGAATGGAAGGAATCGCTGGGAGAAAGTATTCTGCAATTTGTCAGTGTCATTTTACATGAATATATGTATATACAAAAAAGCCTACCCGTGTAGGAACACGAGATTCCGAATCAAGGCCGATGAAACCGCCCCCTACCTTGCTTCCGTCAACTTTGTAACCTTGGAAAACATGTTTCCTGGCCTTTTCGACGATTTCTTGATCAGCGAGGGTATCAACACGAGCTAACTTGACACGGCGATTGGCATCTCGCTTGGTTCCTAGCTCGTTAATCTGTCCCTTCTTAATAGTGCAACGTGGGCAGGGACATTTGCCGAGGAACTTGATTGTTGCCAAGAGAACCCTGCGTAAAGATAGAAGGTAAACATATAATAATAAAATGAATTAATTGCGCCTACTTCTCAGGATAATCAGCCGAGTATGTTAACAGGCGGGGGAAGATACGCCGCCAGATACCATCGCCACACAAAATACGTATCCCGTGCTCATATGCATGCATAAACTTTTCGTCGAGAAACAGTTCCCAGAGTGCATGCATCAGTTCCCGTTTGAGATGTGTGAGTACAGATGGCGAGGCATTCGTGCCAAATATTTCCTTGTATGCATCTTGAATGTTATCAGGTAACTAAACTTATGATGAGCAATGCGGATGCCATGTAATGGGAATAAATGCTTACTGAGGGAATGTAGGCAAGGTGGTGACTGGCGAAGGCTGTTGGCTTCGCACGAGTATATTTGGATTGGTTCCCGAAATACATGTAAATCGGCCACATTGAGGCATTCCCAAAATTAGCGAGATGCGTTGAGTCAGACCACATCATAAGTCCTGCTACAACACGTTCCAATTTGTCGTCTGGCTCCCGAGGTAAATTTTGAATCTCTTCCCAGGCCTCATAGTATGCATCCGCTGAGTAAGCTTCTCCAAAGACACGGTGAGGTGGTTCATCGGGAGAGTGAAGATGATATTCCTTGTATGGTGTAGTATTGAAACTCAGAAATGTGTCACTTTCGAACGATGATTGGATAACATCGGTGAGATCACGATGAAAGACTCCAGGTACAACAAATTCTGGTGCCTTGCTCTCGGTGCCCGATTTGACTCTCTCGGAGGGTGGTAGTCGGAGTTTCACTGAGGACTCGTGCCAGCCATCAGTAGCTGAAAACGTGGCATCCTTTTTAGCATTGTTCTCGTTAAGGCGTTGTATTTCTCGAGCAGCTCGAAAACCTTCGAGATGCTCCCTCTTGAAGTCGGGCTGAAGGATGACATCCTCGACTAATCTGTCAAGGTCAGCCACAGACTTGGTTACGGAACTGTAGAACCAATTAATTAATCTAAAAACCGTGGCATTCAGGAACGGTGCAAAGACGTTCGTGGTCAGCACTGTATGATTTTGAATCCCAAAGCCTGCTAGAGGATTGGCCGAAGGGGTTGTTGGTGTGTCGATTCCGAAGTTAGGTGAATCACAGACTGCTTCCAGATCTAGCAAGTCATCTGGATCAGATGTTGGCATTTTCGGGTAGATCCTGAACAGGCCGGCATCATTCGGCTCGGTTTGGATTGGAGTCAACTCCACTCGGGTTGCCTCAGGTTCAGGAGAGGCCAATTGACCGGTGGTATCATGAATTTGAGATGTAGGCTTTTGTATGGACGGGATATGGGAAAGACTTGGGGGAACCGGCTGGCAGGGTAAAAAATCCGAATATCCTTTAGAAAATGTCCGGGTGCGTCCAAAACGACTGGTTGATACAGGCTCTGGTGGCACCTCAGGTTGCGGCGAAGGCGGCGCCTCGAATTGTATGTCAGTGTCCATATTCTCCTGATTTCCATCCCATCAGGAAAATCAGAAAAATACTTAAAGTGGCTTAAATCCGGCTTAGTGTGCTTATTGCTCAAATAAGCTCGCTAAGCAAAAATAAGCATAAAT
>KN833019.1:318458-350317 GCA_000827315.1 Piloderma croceum F 1598 | reverse complement strand
CCAGCCAACCTGAACAGCCTGACCAACCTGATGGGACCTGGCGAAGATCAAGCTTCAAGCACATGGTCAGGTATGGCACCAGTCAGACTGGCCGACCTGGTGGGATCTGGTGGGGCTGAAATGGGCTGGTATGGCCTGGTCAGGTTCGTGACTTTTTGCTGATGCCAAGTCTGCCAGATCTAGTAGCAAGCCCGCCCGTCGTGGCACCTCTGCCTGAGGCCGCTCTCTTTCCCTGTTCATCCTAGGAGTTACGAAGGCAGAGCTAGTGGAACAGAGTTCGGTAGAGTCTAGACGAAGATGGACGGCCCTTTGCGTAATTCCGTGAACGCGCCTGTTTGTCCTGCCAAATCAGGTGGCAGCATGTGAGTCAGCCCGTGAGCAATAGATCGACGAGTATTGGCTATGTTTTGACATATTTGGAATATTTTTGAGTAATCCCCGCATACGCATTGCTCTATTTAGAATTTGCCAATACATTTGCACGGATGTACTATGTTTTGACATTATTTTAAGTTTGCCCACGGGCGCTTACCCGCCAACTGATGGATATGCTGAGATTATCTATTGTTCAAAATTGGGTTTAATTATAATGTTCAGGAATATGTATGATAAAATTCTAAATAGGGCAATGGATATCCCAAATATTTTAAATATGTCAAAACATAGCTAATACACATGCATCAATCTATTGCTTGCGGTCTGCTGTGACACTGGTTCCAACAGCTCATTCGGCTTCAAGTTATGAGTCTTTAGTTTTACTAAGGAGTCATCTTTTAACCTGAGGGATGCTGGATCTCATGTCCCAGATTGTTTGCCTGTCACGGGAATGTTGTTTTGTATTGGTTTACTTACCATGGGATTGAGGCTGTGCACATTTTGTAGTCTTCACTTCTGGACTTTGCACGATCACTACTGTGCCACCATTTGGAACATGATCCAGCACGCTTCAGCTGAAGCCTTCCTGATTGGGAAAGCTGTGGCAATCCGCCATGGTCAGTGGTTCATTTCTCCTCATTATTTTTTATACAGTCTCAGACCGGTCCTTGACACAACATTTCATATTTTGTCTCTCAATTGATTCTGAAGTAAATTCTACCAAACTTTTTGTTGTAAAATCAAACTAGATATAGTTTAGATACTAACAGTGATTTTTGGAAGAATTAACCTCATGTGTGAGCAATGCAGCACACTGTTCTTTGGAGTGAGTCCAAAATTGCCATTTCCAGCTCCTTGACACAAGCATCAATTTTCAGCCACAATTTCAGGTTTCTCCATTGTTTGACCTTCCACAAGCTTCATTGAGCATCAACACTTGCATACATCATATCTAAATGTTTACACACTAAAATATTGAAATTACATTTGTATACATGCAGAAAATAGCAAAAATAAGCCTAAAGAGCATAAAAACCAAAGGAAACAATTGATTCTGGAATTCTAACCACTAAATTCACCATCATCAGTGCCACTGGCATCTCCCTCATACTCCTTCTTGTCCTCCTGGTTCACCAGCTCTTTGGCCACATTGGCTTTCAAGGGTCAAGTATTCCTGTTTTGGTCTTGCTCAAGAAGTCTCCACATCTCCAACTGCCTTGTTCACAGTCAATTCTGAGCCAAATCACTCAGGCTAAAAAGCAAATTTGTTGCTTATGTCGTGTGGAATATGTGTGCTATCCAACTCTAAGTGGATTGTGGACAATACACTGTGATATAGGCTGTGGGAAAGTTGAATTTCCCAAAATGGCGGTCAAGTATGTAAAGAATGAAATTCACAAGTAGCCATAGGGCAGCAATTGTGTTGTAAATTTAATACAATGTAGATAATATGTACACCATGTCTAAAAAATATTCTGAAGATGAACGGTCATGAACTGATTGAACACGAACAGTTTGTGTCAAAGACTGGGGCTGTGTCAAGGACCGGTCCGAGACTGTACTAGTATCTGCTGGAATATATGTTAAGGAAATTTTATTGGGGATCCTGCTCATTGATTGGCTGAGAGCATTAATATCTTACTGGCATTGTTACATTAACTCAAACATACTAGGTAAAGGAATATGTCACAGCAGGATATAAAATAGGCACATATGTATTGGCAATTCTTTGGCATATTTAAAATATTTAAATGAATGTGCATTGATCACATATGTGAAATATGTCAATACATTTGCATGTCAGAACTATTTGTGTAAGATAGTTGTTTGGCCCTGGGCAATGATTTTGTCATCAAGAAATAATCTAAATACAGGAAACACTTTTGTTGACCTGACGGAACAATTGGCGCAATTAAATTCTGACAATAGTTATGTCCCTTAAACAAATATGTTATCTAGATTTAGATTATGTATATCCTCTGGATAAATTCTGAATACAGCTTATTCTTTTGTCTGCCTCAAATAATTAATTCCAGAATCTAATTCTCACTTAGGTTATCTCCAGTAGGCAAAAGCATAACAATAATCTATTTATTGTTTGAGGTAGTATTCTAATTTTGTCAAAGGGACAAATGCTGTTATGTCCCAGGTGACAGGGACTTTTATTTTATTTTATCTTAATCAATAAATGTGATACAGGCAAGGACAAAGACGTGGCCGAGCGGTCTACAGCGCCAGACTAGGGACCAGGCTATATTATAGCCATGATGGTCCGAAAGGGCGCAGAGAAGAGAAACTCACATAAATGTGATACATGAGCAGGTGGTAGTATACCAGACAACACATGCATCGTGGGAAATTCACAACTGTATAGTAGTTCTCACGCCCTGCAGTGACACGTTTGCGTCTGATAAAACTCTCTTCCCCTTCGGGGAGTCAGGGATGCGGGTGCCTGACAGGCTGTGACATGTTTGAGTCCGTCACCAAGAAAGGCCCATATCTTGTACTGTTCATTGATCCTTAAAAGAATCCCGAGGCACGAAGGTTGAAAACGTACCGACATCGCGCTCTGTCTTTGGACGTGCACTGACCCAATTAGATCAGTTTAATTTCGCTAAACAGTCAGGTAAGAGTGATTGTACCAAACCTTAGGGCGTCGTATTAATGTTATTGGTCTCTGGAACGTGCGTCGTGCATCATATGCCACAGAGGGAAGACAGAACCCTCCCCGTACTTATCGCCGATCAGGAACAAGCTGGAATGCGCTTACATAAAGACGATGTCGGCGAAATATAGCGAAAAATATCTATGGGAAACGATATGCCACCAATCATGGACAGTGAACCCATAAATAGCCATTCTTCCATCCATTGATATACACTCTAACGTATTTATCGTTCGCTGCTACAACTTAACCATGAAACAAATGATGCATAAGTCGGCAGATTATCGGCACCGGCGTAGGATGGCGGCTATATTTATGTATGATTGCTCGAAGTAAGTAGTGTTTTTTAACCAGCGAAGATGAAGGTCACAAACAGATCCGCGTACAGTGCGATATGGTTACGAAACTTGAGTATCAATCTACCACTGGCACTGGTATTGCAATTACCTGTTTCAGTCCGTACTTATGGAACGAGCGAAAGAGCGCACCAATGATTACACCTTGCGTGTGAAGGTGAGTGACAATGACCAAATGGGGCCACACGAGTTGGATCAGGTACATATTGTACGGAGACAAGAACGAAGAATTTGGGTGAGCTCGGATTTGTCTGTCGGGCTCTCTCTGGCTTTCATATGATCTAGGATTAGGAATATTACATCCAACTGGTCATGGACACGGAAAGCGCAGCCGTTATTGTCCAGCATTTGCAGATCACAAGATATGTTGACGCTGCTGGACTCGTTGTACGTTCCGTCCCTCCATTATTCCGCAATATAAATCCCTATGACAATTGTTTTGGAGTAGTTCCTCTTATACGACCACATTCTGACATTTGATGATGAAGTACGCCTAGTTTGGTCTGCAGACACGAAACTACCCAAGCTGCTTTTCCTCATAAACCGATACTTCGTACCTATCGGTATGATACTCCGAGTAAATGGTACTCTTGTTCCCTTACTTGTTATTTCTTTACCTTATAGTGTTATATCTCCTAAGATTCCAGCGGGTTGACCCTCCTCAAATTGTCAGATAACGTGAGCCTTTGCATGGCTCCTTCTTGAGCCCGATACTGAATATTCATTTTCAGTTGTGAGCCAAAACCGAATTATAGGATCACATCAAGAGGTTAAAATTTGGATCAATAGCTGTAAAGCTGAGCTCATTGCAATACTATTTATCGGTATGATCTCCATTGCAGTCAGTAACTGTAAATACCACTTTCCGTCAGCTGTCTTCTTCTACTTTTATTGATTACTCCAACAGTCCTGGTCTTGCTTCGAATATGGGTATTATGGGATCGAAACAGACAATTAATTGTGAGCTCAGCCGAAACGATTGTCCTTGCTAGTCCACTAAGTAGGTTATGGAGTACTGCACGGGAGCCGCATTCTTGGCGGCTCAGATTTCTGCCTTCACAGTTTACTCAATTGTGGTTTCGAGGATGGCCCGTATGTCTGTCTATCTAACCGTACGGCTGCTTTCCACTCGAAGCTAACTACACATAGCATTTATGATCTACGATCTGGATCTTTTCGCATGTGTTCTCACGGAGAAACCGGGTAACGCAAGTATCGCTAGCTTGTGGATCCCAGGAGTGAGTAGAATTTTATATTCGGTGCACGAAACAATGCGACTCAGTCGGTTTGTTTAGCTTGCATTCGAAGTTTTGGTTTCCGCGGTAGTATGGTGGAATACGCTTGAACGTCCGCGGTTGGAGAGCAACGCCGCATTGACAAAAGTCCTATTTCGTGAAGGAATGATATATTTTTTAGTGCTCACTAGTACGTGTTTAGTCATTTTGAATTCGTGACCACACACATTAACGCTTCCTTCATATCAGGTCTGCGTGTACTGAATTTAGTTTTGGGATTTGTTGCGCCTGTCAGTTCATCTTCAGCGACTGGGAAACTTTACTGACATGTCTTCTTGCAGATATCACTTATATTCATGGGCATGCTGTTTGTATAAGTTTGCCTGATTATCAAAGCTCTCCGATCATTAACTTTTTCCGATAGTTTGATCTGGTGTGCTACTACCGCGACAACGTCGCACTTTATCTTGAGCCTACGGAAATTATCTGTGGATGGACTTAAAGGAAATGCTATCAACATTGAACTCCAGAGCATGGATTTTCCGGAGGTTGGGGATATCACCACCTTGGTTGCAACGGATTTGAAGATGTAGCGGATAGCTGTTGTTGGGAACGGGCGCTGTTGTTCTTGTACTTATTACCTTCAAAAAATCTGACCAGCCTTGTACTCACACCGTCACTGGTTTGACCTTTTAGCATCCGACACTCGCGGGCTGGTTCACGAACATATAGCCGGATGTAGATCGCAGGGAACGCCTCCATAATTTTAAATGATTTTCGACACATCGTCGTTCTTGTCATGGAAGTTAGAATCCTACTCTATGTACAGCGCCTTTAAGATTGGACGACTTGAAACTTCTTGTAAGGTGGACGATCATTTGCCCTTCTTCACTCCATTTATTATGAATCACTTATCGTGATACTTTCCTACATGTCGACTCTCCAAATCTCCAGATGAACATGTTGCAATTATATGCGCGTCATCCAAAATCGGTGCAGTCTACCGTGTATACAGACAGAGAGCCAGGGAACATATAGCGAATGGGAAACAAGATAGTAAGTAAAACGGGATTCGAACTGGCTGCGGGTGGGTATGTAAGCTGAAACTTTGTCGCAGTGTGCCATAGTTACAATATGAAATAGTCTCCGCCAACAGTCAGTGCTTCCTCGTAAAATGGTATAGTTGAAAACATGGGGAGGCATAAACCAAACACGAAACAATGAAGTCCAACCAAGCAACAGCACTAGTATCCCTAGGAAAGCCCGGAAGGTTAGGCTGCTGAGCCTTCACATATTCCGTGGCCGTCCAGGTTGCATCATCCGGTGAAGAGCTGCATTAAGAGCTGCCGCAGCGATCGCACCCACCCAATGCACCCAATGTAAATCCCATCTCCCCTCGGCAGCTAGCAATCCAAAACATCTGGCAGGATGCATACTAGCACCAAAATAGCCAGGCTTAAGGGCACCAGTGACGAAAGTACAGACTCCGAGCGCAAATCCCATCAGTACCGGCCCCATTGCCGGGCCATAGATAGCGCCTCGTCGAGGGTCGAGACCAGCACCATATACAATGAAGATGAGGGCCACACATGTCATTGTTTCGAGGACAGCGGCTTCGCCAGCTGTGACGGCTGATGGATCAATCGAGCAGCCTGGTATAGCACCATTCGGTCTATTGAGAGCGGCTCGCATGAGAAAGCCGGATATTGTAGCGCCGGTAGTTTGACAGAAGACGTAAATGACCGTGCGGGGAAAAGTTGTTAACTGGCTGAAGAAGGTGCTAATGGTGATAAGGGGGTTTATATGTCCCCCAGTGATAGGACAGGTGGCGAAGAGAAGAAGGGAGAGGGAGACTGTATTCATGAGAGCACCAAGAAGTGCAGGAAAGAGGGCGCCGGATGAGAAGTCGCTAAATTGAAGTAGTCAGATCATGCGCTATAATTTATCCGAAACATGAATCACAAACTCACGAAACTCTGGGCACGAGAGAGTACGTTGCTAGTCCAGTAAGCCAAACTAGCATAGCTGTCCCCCAGCCTTCAAAGATTGCCTTTTTCCATGAATCGCCATCCGAAAATCCTCTTAGATCGAATGACTCCTTCCAAGTGAAAAACGACACGGCATCGGGAGTGATTCGAAGCTTTTCATCATAATTTAGATCAGGGACATCGAGGGTAAAAGCTTTATTAACGTCGAGACGATCAACACGATTAGATGCGTGGATGTGTGCCATTATGGAGAAGCTGGGAATAAACTTGTGGGTTAATCTGGCATAGCATGATAATAAACCTTGGGCGGAGCATCCACCAATTCAGGATATAGTCAGCTGGTCAAAGGACGTCAAAATCAGGGGGGGGGGAGGGGTGGGCAAGTGCCTATATTGTGCCAAAATTAACCCACTGCTGTCAAAGACGCAAAGACAGAGGGGTAGTCTTCACCTGAAAATAGGCTGTAACGTTAGCCTACTGATTGCTAATAGTAAAGACAAAGCTGCAGGTTTATCTTACATCTATTTCCGCAGCCCTGTGCAGGTTAAAATGGATCTGCCCCTTGAATTCACTCATATACAGAAAAATAATGGTACGGGAGCATGTTAATTATCGAACAACGCGAATATACAAAATGGTGTTGTGAGTCGGAAGATCTGAACAGCTGTTCAGACTGACGGAAGCCAGCGGAACACAAATCACGTACCAGCGGGAATTTTGCCAATGGCCGCACGCAATCCTTGGGATCTAAAACTGGCATTGTACTCGAGGGAGTGTTTGATCGGAGCGATGGCACGTTTTCTGAAGCCGTCCTTTTGCCTCTTCCTATAGTTAGTCTCGTAGCCTGTCGAGTTTGATGGCAGTTGCCATTACATCACCTGCTTCTCGTTCTGATTCGCTTTCAAATTCAGGGTCGAGTAACCGTGGAGGGCATAGAGAATATATTTACGGGATTTGCCGCTTCTATTACCTACTCGTGATGCGTTTGTATAGCGTCACGGTGCCTTGAGTGCCTAAGCGCTTTTAAGGCAAGGAAATTGAATACGATCATGCCACTGATAACCATCGGCTGTTCGGTTCCAACCTGTCAAAATTGACGTTTCATTTGAGTCTCCAGATGAAAACATCGAAATAAGCAGGTATCTAGGAAGAAAAAGGCACGCACCATGATACTCCAACTGGTTAGTCAAGGGCCATTTGTACATAGAATGTTGCGTTAAAACCGTAAACATTGAGGCCCGTGCGTCAAATTCAGCCCACTTCCGCCGGGACAGGCCCACAGCAAACTTTGGCGTGAGGAATAAGACGAATGTTCATTCATGAGAAGATTAAAACATCGTTGTGAGCGAGAGGAGATGGAGGCGATGCATATTTTCGAATGTTAGGAAGGCGCCTTTAATACTCGAGTATCTAGTAGATGGTGCAGCTAGTGGGTAGTGCTTTCAGTTGCCTGCCTTAGACTTCAGGCTCAAAGGTAAACCGCAAAGATTAGCACCTTTTGAGAGCAAGTCTGAGGTGGATCAGTTATAGCCAGAAGTCGGGGGGTCCGGATGTGAGAACGCTCGGCGGTTGATCCTTTGTAGTCATGTATGCCGAAGCAGTGCACGTCGAATGGCGCTGAATAACATCTGGTGGCACCTGGGCAATGATATCATCAAACTAGATGCACCAAATGCTTGGTCTCAATTCAGAGTAGGAGAGCCGCAAAACTGAAATGCTAACAGTGAATTGGCACACTCAAGGTGGCAGTGGCGTCGCCCTTCGAGAAAAACTTTCGGTCATGAGAAATAGACTAGCGCCTATTAAGCGCCCGAGATTGGCTGACAACGGTTGACTCGCTTTATCAGGGACAAGCCATCAACATCGTGACGACAATCGATGTTCTTGATCTCTCGATCCCACATCCTACCAGTCGGATTGTTTGCTCGATTTCGGACCAGGAAGTGCCTGAGGAGCAAGGGATATCGCGCTGACATTGCTGTGGAAGAGATTATGAATGGCAATATTCAGAGTCTCAGCCCGAGTGACAGGACCTCATCACAGAGTCATCAACCCGAACGATGTTGATGCGATTGTGTCCACCCCATCATTTCGGCTTCCTACTCTGTTGCAGATTGGCCGTGGACAATCTGTTGTCGGGCAGGCGTTTGCACACAGGCGCTTAGTGCCGGGTCTGGTGAAACGCTTGTATCTGTATTTCTGAGCTCAATCTCGAGCAGTCTTATTTCCGTGTACGCCCACGTCCCTCTCTTCTCCATTCCTTTCTTTATGTACCTTGAGGATTGACATTGGTACACCTAGACGTCTATTATTCGGTGATATTGGAATGATCGGCGGCCTCTCCGCGTGTCCCTCAAGTCGAATTCACACCACCCTTCATACCGTCCGAGCAACCCGATCAAACTAAGCCCAGCAAGCCGGCGAGTTACTAAACGCTTATTAGCGATTGCTGTGTTGAAGGTGGACGGGAGGACTCAGAGAACATCGATGTGACTGCCCACGTATTTTTTGTCCGTGTCTGTTTATGCTGACAATTGTTAATCCCATTGTCGACAGGTCTGGCTTTGCGCGCCTCAGTATCAAATCTATCTTCATTCAATCCGACCTGCTCCACCTCGCTCAGTCTTTGTTGTTGCACAGCTCATACCCTGCCTTCCTCACCACAATACCAATTCCCAAAGTCGTATCGTTACTCACTCATGAAAATCCACCCAACTCTTATCCAACCATACCTCCGGGCACATTTTGGACTCCTACCAGGACTCTTGCTAACCAACCAGCGGCTATGCCTTTTTCTAAGTGGAGCATTTTGACGTTCCCTCCTTCGGCTGAGGGCTCCAAACCGGCGGGCGGAGACGATGGTTACCTAATGATGCCAATGGACGAAGAGAAGGAGGCTGTGAGGAAGGCAACTCTCTGATCGATTTCAGCGGCGTCTGTTATGATATTCCATGGTTGAACATCTGTGATCTCAGATATGTTTGAGCGAAATGGAGGAGCTTGGTAATGACAATTCCGCGTGTGCTTTGGAATCCGATGTCTGTCTGCTTATCTCCTGGGTGCGTCAATTAGTCTAAATTCAATTTCGATTACAGCCCACCAAACCTCCGACTTTAACGGGGGCGATCGAGCCTCATGGTCTTCAGTTGTAAAGGCATATTTTATACCAGTTGGACAACTACCACGTTGCTCATCCCTACATAACTAAACGCGGTTATGTTTAGGAAGTATTGATGCGACTAGCCTCTCCCTTTAAAGCGACAGCTCGGACAGAGTTCAGCGACCATTACTCAAGAGTCAAAGACGAAAATATCGTCACTATCAATGCGATAAGTATGTATATTTTCCGCAACACACCCATCTCTGTTCCAGCAACGATGTGATATCAACCACGCCTTTTCACGCAGACCCGAGTTGTCGCTTCTGCGAAATGATCGTAATGGATGTTGACTCCATGTCCCCGATCCAAAGCACGTTGTCGCAATTCCCAGAGCCGAATCTGCTCTCGTAGTCAAGGTTACGTCTCGTGGCTAATCTGTGCGTATCGAAGGCAGTCGGATCTGGCTCGCGAGCATCTGAGGGCGCACATAGGAGTATGCTACTTAAGTAGACTCACTCTACCAGTGTGAAGAATAGAGAACCTGCGAAGAACGAGAGCGCTAGTGATATTGACGATGGTGAGGGACCTAGGGGCGAGTCGAGCGGGAGACGAGGACGAGAAGTTGGCGCAGCAGAAAAACGATAAACTGTCAAGACGGAGTATATGGAGATGATGGGTGAGGAGGACGAGGAGCATGACGAAGATGAGGAAGAGAGCAATAATAAAAAAGAAGCGCACGGTGGAATCTTTCGAGGTTCGTTTATTCTCTCCCTCTTAGTCTTCACTTCTGCTCAACAATACTAATTCGACCCCTTTCGAATCGTGGTCCATCAGAGAACCCGCCGAAAACGGGAGAAATCTCCCTCCGACTATGGACACGATATTGTCCATCGCCACACTCAGTCAGATGTTAGCACCACTTTCTGCCTCAAATTTTGCCAAGATCTCAACACTAATGAATGATCTGCTGTTGGTGAGTGGGTTGTTCTTCGTATGTTTCTATTGGCGGCTGAGAGTCGGGTATAAGTTCAGACAAGGGTTCGTCAGTCAGTATTCCACGCCCAAATCTATATTGAATCGGAGCATGCTACTACATCCATGTCCACGTCACCCTTGCATACTTTTCATTTTACATTCTACATTGGCATTTTGTCAATATCTGTGTCATTAATCTCGCAAAATTGTTTGTCTTGCAATACACATACTTTGTGTGGGAAATACGCAGTAGCAGTGCCAATACGTAGCGTTTACATAGAGACTATTCATACGCCACATTTTAACCCTAACCACAAACACTGACAGCTTGCGGATTCCGGAATTCTCCTTTGCCGTTTCTAGGACTTGGTTACTGTAAGAATTTCACCAAGACAATGAAATCTATCCGCAAGACTGTAGCGGTTATCGGTAAGCTCTTTGGGTCAGTATTCCCTTCCCATGGGAAAGAACTTAAATTGTTATCTTCCTTAGGTGCTGGCTGTAGCGGTCTGACAACTGCCAAGGCTCTTCTCGAAGTTGGGCTTGAGCCACACGTATTTGACCAATCCTATCAGTTGGGCGGCATTTGGGCTCGCGACCCTCCTCTCTCCTGGCCTTCGATGCGTTCAAACGTCTCCAAACACACGTGTAGTTTTTCCGACTTTCCCCATCCCGATCCTACAACATCAAGTTATCTTCATGCTAGCCAACTTGCAGAATATCTTGAAGCCTACGCTGTCAAGTTTGTGACTTCAGATCGCATATCCCTGGGTCATCGGGTAACCTCAGTGAAACGGGAACAGGGAAAGGGAAAGTGGACCGTACATTGGCAGGAGAGATCAGATGATCGTTTTGGAAGTCGGCTGTTTGACTTCGTCGTAGTTGCTACTGGATATTTCGCTAAACCATCGATTCCGAGCATACCTGGACTCGAGACATTTCCGGATGGCAAAGTCATTCACAGCTCTCAATACGAAAATCCATCCGCGTTTCGAGGGAAGAGGGTTGCCGTTATTGGAGCTGGATTCAGTGGTGCAGAGATTGCCGCGGATCTTGCCATTCATGCTGAGGTTTTTCACATTTTCGCCCGCCCTTTCTATGTCCTTCCACGGCATCTACCGGTACTAGATTCTGATCAATCACCAGCGTTTTTGCCGATGGAACTGGTCTTTAATCGACGAACGAACCGTTCCTCCTTTGACGAAATGACGTTACCTGATGCAGCAGAGTTCGCAGAGTCACACAAACTCATCCGCGCCTTCGTAGGCGATCAAGCGGATGTACATCCTGAACTTCACGTCCGAGAAGTCAACGAACCAGCCATGATATCGATATCGGATCATTACGCCGAGCTAGTTCGCTCGCATAAAATCACAATTGTGAAGGGAAAGCTCGCGTCAGTGGAAGGTGCAGCCTTGGCCATAGACTTAGGCACTGTAATTCCCGATGTAGACCGGATCATTCTTTCCACTGGCTATTGTTCATCGTTCCCCTTCCTTGATCCTAATGAGTTGACCGCCTTCTCCTTCCAGTCCAAAGATACCATTGTCCCACTTTTACTGTACCGGAACATGATCCACCCAAATGTCCGCGACATTGCTTTTGTTGGCATCTATCGCGGTCCATACTGGGGGGGCATTGAGCTCCAAGCACGGTATATTGCTGCACTGTTCAGCAATCGGCTCTCCTTTCCCACAGACGACACTTTCCGTCATGGAATAAACAAACAGCGGGTTATTCGGAACTTCCAGCCTCGACTCCAATTCTCGCACCCTGGCTATGTAGGCTTCATGAACTTGCTAGCCCATGATCTAAGCATTACTCCGCTTATTGATCCCCAGTACCCAACCCTCGTCAATGAAATCGTCATTCCTGCTCAGTTTGCCAGCTCTTCTCGCATCTCGCCACGCGAATCATCCTGGGACAATGGATCAAAACTTCTAGACAGCCTTGCCACCACCATCCACTGTTCCAAATCCGGTACGCAGTACATCGCTCCTGCCGTCTTCCGCGCCCTCCACGGTCCCTGGAAACTGGAACGGTTGATAACCAGCAGACTACCAAACTACCCCTCGGGAGTCTTCACAGGAACAGCGACTTTTTCACCTCGTCTGTCCGCCATTAATGATATGTCCTTCACCAGTGAGATTGACGAATACCTGTACAAGGAAGAAGGTACCCTGAGATTGGAACAATCCTTTACAGAGTTAGCGGCTCAAAAATCGTATGTCTATCGCCTACAACAAGTAACCAGAGACAGTGAACCTCACTGCATCGATGTCTTCTTTACGAAGCCGGGTGAGAGTGGCGCGGTGGACACTTTCTTTCACTCAATTTGTTTCGTCAATCAAGTCACGGAGACGGAAAAGAAAGACGGAAAAGAGATGAGGTGGAAGGCAACCGGGGAGCATTTGTGCGCCGATGATATGTACAAGTCGGAATATTGGTTTAACTTCCAGGGGGTACAAATCTCGAGTTTCGGATTTGCATGGGATGTGCGTGGGCCGCAGAAAGATTACCGTGCAGTGTCGAAGTTTGTGCGATAATAGCAGAGTGGCCCGTATATAGTATACAGCAGTTTACAAGGGTTACATGCAACTGCATCAACCTTGATGGCCATACATGCGGGATAGGAGTCTCCTGCCCATTGATTAGGAGTTGCGAACATGATCGAGAAGCGGCACAAATCTCTGCTATGGGAAAAGATGGCAGGCCACCTGCGGCGCCAACACGTTGGTCTCCTTAACACGTTCCTGCACCAAGATACGCCGGCAGGCTGTCGCGTTCACAGGCAATAACGAGAATGTTTCCCTTGCATAGCGGAGAACGGAGATTAGAATTGAAATTACCGTCTAATCATTTGCGCTCATAGTTTTGCGTTTGCTGGGGTATGCGATGTCTGCATTTTGTATGAATTGGTTGCACCAACCCTTGTCTTGGGCTGATTCACAAATATTAATGCCACTATACGACAGAGGAAATCAATACCGCTCTCCCCCTTCAGCCACGTTCCAATACAACCTCGGCGCAGGGTTGAGCAACCCATCCCGGCGTTTCGCCGTCACATATTGCGTGCTCTTCCAATCTCATTTTAGGATTTTGCCTGCAGCATAATGTGGTCATGTACCGAAGTAACTCACCAATATGTCAGTCGGATGCGACCTAAGAATCTGTACCACAGATCCAGTGACGAGTATTGCATAAGGTACAAAAGTGCTCTATAACTATTGTTGCTTTGAATGTATACGAGAAGAAAGGGAATGGAGTTCGAAAATTAGAGCATACCATTTATGGAATAAATCCGGATCTGTAGCTTTCGTGACTATCTCTTCCTAATGGCCAACACAACCCACATCGCCATCCGATAAAATACGATGATGATGATGAGGACTCCCACGTAAAGGCCATCGTTCGCGCCCTCATACCCGAGATTCTAGAATAGTATTGTTTCTTTTTCAATGGCATGCAGCTGATAATTAAGAACAGTTAAATTGACCTTGACAATGTCGTCCCCCGTTAGCGCACACTGGGTAGGAACCAGAGAGCTGGTAAAGGGGCATAGACAGGAACCGTCGATAGTGGGACATTGGAACGTGAGCCCCTTCACATCGCTTCGGACGATAAGTTGGAATGAAAATGTTTGAAAGTCCTGTAAATAGAAATAGGATCAGCCTTACTGGAACGACATATTGATTAATGCTGAACTTACAATCCAATGTGCCCAGTAATACCAGAAACGGGGCAGTGAGGTGGCTCTGATGAAATAGCCTTGGACACACTGATTTACACCCAGGTCAAATTTAGACCGAGGACGAACAAGGTGAAATGCGCACCATCCAAAACCCATTCATGAACGATGCCAGTGCTAGAGCGGCGACAAAAATAGGAATAATTGCAGCAATGAGAATGGACTGACTCTCTGCAGCCATGACTCCGAGGAAGAGGTATAGCGTAAAACGAAAGAACGGTTTTGCGCCAGGATGGAGTCCGATTGCCCAGTAACTTGGCAAATCATAAATAAATAAAATTTAACAACGAACGAGCAGCGACAATCAGTAGCCACTTACCAAATCACGGAGAACAGGATAGTGCATGCAAAAAGAAAGGGCACAACAGCAAATGTGTTGGCTAATACATAAGCACCGGGACCATATAAGCCATTGGATCGTTCGCGGACAAAGACGGCTCGTTCCTGTATATATTTGACAATGAGAGTCACAAAATGATTTTGAGTTATGCATCACGGTCATTTACCTCAAGAAAAGCAGGAATGCCGGCCACGCTCATGAAACCTAAGAAAGCCACAGAGAAGAAACTATAATCCCAGTTCAAATCGTCAGACAGCATCCTTTGGAGACGAAGTGGCAAATCGACATACAAAACTGAAAGGCGATCATTGATCTTGTCGGTACTTGTGCCCAGATGAATCCAAATTGTAGCGAGCATGAGACCCATGCCAACTGCAAAAAAGTGAATAAGGTGGACATTGGACGGACTCTGTCATTTACCATACATCCCCACTGACATCACAAGAGTGTCAGGACAAGTCAGAGCGTTAAATGAAAAGCAACCTTACTCCTGATACCAAATCCTAAGAGGTTGCGAACGTAGTTGACGAAGTTGCGTTGGGTCAAAATGATCGCCTTACGCATAGCATCCCGCGACTCTGACACTTGTTTGACAAGGATTATATCGGATGTATGGTACTGATTGTTATCAGGAATAATGTTATACCGGGATTGATGGGTTATCCAAGCAGATGCGATATTGTCGAGATGCGCTGAGGAAGTAATGTCGTTCTCATTGTCGTAAAATTCAGTATTGACAATGGCGATAGCTTGGTCGACGGGGTTTGTGTGCTGAGGACTTGGATAGCCGATATCGGTAAGGTATTGATCAATATCACCTGCAAAGACATGATCAGGAAAAGATAAATGTATATGTCTAGGAAGGCTGAATATACTAGCTGGTCCATTGTACATGACTCTGCCCGCGGCAAGCAGAGTTAAACGATCGAAGAGAGAAAACACTTCCCAGTTAGGCTGGTGAATGGTCGCAATGCAGACCATGTTTGTCTCTTGTGCGAGACGCTTGACTAATAGGAAATCATTAGATACTCTTAAAAGCCGAAGGAAATTGATACTCACTAGAAGCCATGACCTCTTGCGCTGATCCGCTGTCCAATCCTGAGGTTGGCTCGTCCAGAACGAGAACGCGAGGACGAGCAATGACAGAGCAAGCAATGGTCACTCGGCGTTTCTGTCCTCCGGAGATGCCACGTTGAAGCGGCGTTCCAATTCTGTTATTTGCAACGTCCTGTAGACCAAGAGAACGGAGGGTTGCGTCGATGTGAGCATTTATATTTGGGGTATTGCGTGGCAAACTAAATAAATAAATAAAGGTAACTTAGCAGTCGAAACCATGTCATCGATAACGGCAGATCACGGTTACCTAAGGCGAGCAGCATACGACACTGTCTCACGCACGGTGAGAACACCAAATAGTGCATCATGTTGCTCAACAAAGGAGACCGTTCTTGTAATATCGAAGTCTGGCGAACCATTTAGGAGAATCTATAGGTCAGTCAGGAACAAAAATACCGCCCTTGACAAGTATTAACAAAAGGACAAACTTCTCCGCTTGCGGCTTTGACGCGCTTGCAAAGAACCTTGGTACAAGCTCAGAAACGACAAATGTGAATATTTTTGCATGGAGTACATACGTCGAGAAATGTAGACTTGCCAGCACCTTGTTACCGTTCCATTTCAGCTCTATAGTATTTGTACAAATGTAAAAGAACCTTACCCGAAGGACCCATGACGGCCAGTAGCTGACCGGAGGCAAGTTGTCCACTAACACCATCTAATATGTTCTTTTCCTTTACTCGATATGCGAGATCTGACCAGCTGAGAGTGATGGGCGGAGGAATAAGAAATGGTATTCCATTCTTTTCGATATCGTCGGCATAAGAGTCTGGCATATTGGAGGTAGGCAAGAGATGCAGCATGCTTCTGCGGGAATCTTTTGTATCGCCATTAGGGTGGAGGTACGCCCAGGGGGCAATAGATTCGGCTACTTAGAGACTCCGTTATCACTG
This sequence comes from Piloderma croceum F 1598, assembly GCA_000827315.1. Taxonomy (NCBI): domain Eukaryota; kingdom Fungi; phylum Basidiomycota; class Agaricomycetes; order Atheliales; family Atheliaceae; genus Piloderma; species Piloderma croceum. The sequence continues at coordinate 333,526 of KN833019.1, read as the reverse complement.
GCCATCAGCAAAACCGCTTGGTCGTGCTATGCTCAGCCACCGATTGGGGAAGCGCTGGCAGAATATTTTCCCCTTGAATGTTATACAAGGAATACAAGGCTCTTGTAAAATCATTCGAATACTTATGAGATTGTACGAAGGCCTATAAACTTTTCAACGAATGCGAAAGCCTGGAACGCTGCCAGAGTCCAATCGAGTTTGCCCTAAACCAATGTCACGAGATGTTGAACCGCTCAATTTGAATTTGAATTTGCATCCTTCTTTCAACTTCCGTACACTTCGTCCCCGTTACTCACACGACGACTTTACACTTTCCATCCGCTGATTCATTGCGATGCTCTCGTCATTGTCATTATGAGGACGCTTCTGGGGGTTCAGAACAATATATGATGGGGCAAGAGATCAGTAATACTTTTGTGATAGTTTTGCATCATTATCGAGACCGTTAATACAATACTTTGCATTTTTGCCTTATTTCAGCATTGTATGCCTAATGTGCCTTCGCCGAGTACTTGACTAAGGCTGACTTTGACATGAATTTTCATTTTTACAGAGCTGCCATGGTGACGAGAGAATATTTCCACACTCAACAAGTAGACCCTGATAGATCCAATGATTAGGGGAAATGTAATATAGAAATGTTGCAATATTATGGATTGCAGATCATGAAAATGACTGAATTAAGGTGATGAAGAACTAAAACTATGAACAACACAGCAGACTGTGGTGGATGTAATATGTTCACATAAGGTACACCACCACTTGAACATCCATTAATTTCCGACCCGAATAGGCATACACACACACTATGCTAGACCGGCACAGCCTAGATCAGGAACTGAGCCGGATCTAACATCACCCTTCGGGTATCAACAAGGCACAGCGGACATGCACCAATATAACCACAATGCATATGCTTTCACAATGTATTCACTTATTCTAAATTTGCACGAAAGTATGCATGCACTGCAAAATAATCCACATATTTTAAATATGTAAATAAATAAACAAAGATTCCATATTTTGACCACATGTCAAACAATAAAAGTGTCTAGCATATTCATCCTTGGCAGTTAAGTGCCCAGGCACCAACTTAAAATATGCAGATGGCCATGGGTTCAGCGCAAAATCATTAGTGTATGCTAAATTTGGCAACAGATTTTTTAATGCTGCGCATTGTCTTGCATAAGTTAAATATGCTAATGGATTGTCAATGAATATACATCATTATTATATTGGTGCATGTCTGCCATGAGGGGCATTTCTCTGCATCAGTTTGATGCAGAAAAACAAACCTAAGGAGGATGTCTGTTTGAGGTTAGTCATAGATATGCTCAATTGACTATATAGCTATTTCTCTTGCACCTGTTGGCTTAGAAGGCTTTTTGAGGGATACAATAGTAATTTACATTGCTATGATACATGTTCATATACATAAATAAAGAATAATGCTCCAGACAAAGGCCCCTGCTCAAGGGATGCAATGACTTGGAAGGATTTCAGTTTCATACTAAAATGGAATGTGTGGCCATGCTAGGCTTTGCTTAAATGTAGCCAGAATGCAACCAAAATGCCAGCTCATCACTTCTTTGTCTCATTCCACCACCATCTCCCACCTTTCCCCTCCCTTCTGGCTCATCCCCAGGACTCCCCCCCCCTTTTCTTTCTGTCAATAATTACTGTAGTCCTCATATTGTAGTACTAGTAGGATGTAATTGTGTCAATAAATCAGTTCCTACACATTACTTTATATTGAAATCCTAGCTGACAGATCAATGCTTAATATTTAGCTGCAAGCCCTGGGGCCAATGTTGGATTTCAGCATAGGATCCACCCAGAAATGCTCTACCTCAGATCAGTATCAACCTTTTCATGTCAGCTCAGGCATCAAATCTGGGTCAGCTGAGTGTTTGCCTTTTTTGGCTCAAATTGATGTTTAGTACAAGCGCAAGTGTAGGCCGCATCCATTTTCAACAGGATCACATGATGTGACGGTCACAATATTAATGGCTTGCTGCTAACACATTCACCACAATGTCTTTTGCTACTTGTATCTAGCACATTTCATTCATATCACAGTTATCTACTCTGTGTAATTAAGTAAATAGTCTCTAAATATTATTTACTTTCTCAAAACATTATCTCTGGGAAGCTTGCAATCTTGCTGAAAGCAAAACTAATTGATTGATATACCTTTATTTTATCCTTGAGTCTTATAGCAGGAGGTAATGAATCAATTTGAAGGGAATCCTAGGCAGTGTTATCAGATTGAATATCTTCTCTAACATGATTACTTACATTTTCCTTATCCTCCTCCTTGGATTTCTTGTAAGTAGACAACTTATTGTAGTTTGACCATGAGCCAAGGTTGTCTAGGTTTTTGCACTTCTGTTTTACCATGGTATTTGCTCTAGGGACAGTGTTAGAGATGAATTACCTATTTTGAGCAATGAAATGTATATAACTGGCAAGAATCAAGGTATTTAATGAAGAATTGAGTCCGCAATATCAGTTTGTCAAAGGTGGCCCAGTGTCAAAAGGTGGTTCTGTGATAGTACCGTCATAAAATACAGTAGACAATGTTCCGGAGCTGAAATCACTTACACCAAGTTTTTTCAAACGGCCTCTCAAACTTGGGTTTTCTGGTCCAGTCCATCGGCAATAAGATACCGGTATTAGCTACAGATCTACGCAAGCAAAATTTTATCTAAGTTGTTGTTGGAAGACTTTTTGGCCTGTGATCGTATTTTCTCTCAAAGCACGTGATCCCGCTGAATATGAATGCGGCCTATCTTACATCAAAAATTCTCAACCACTTTTTCAACTGGCTGCTGGTTGAGTCTACTGTGAACTCCACTATTCTTCAGCACATCTGTGCACGTCACTCGCTGATGCTGGGTTAATGCTTACGCGCAGTGCCCGATACCGAGGTGGTAGTGACAGATGCCGTTCTCAACGCGCCCCTCCGAGCTCCCAAAGTCAATTTACATCTTCCACAATCCGCTATTCACTACCGTAGGCTTATGCGTTTATGAAGTGCTGTGACTATGCTGCGTGAAGACGTCGCTAAGCAAGCCGGCCAACTGGGCGAGGGTTCAATTGGAGTCTTAGAGAACGCGATGAAGATGGGCTTGTGTCCCGTCACCGACCTTGCTGGGTTATGCGGCGGATAAGTTGCTACCTTGTCACATGCAGTGCCTTCCGGCGCATACCACAGTAACTCACTCACATGACATGTGGTCGCCCGTGGTGATGCTCACCTAAACTCTGACCCATAGTTCATTGCGTCAACCCCCGGATTCATTCACAGTATATATACCTCCACAGGGATTACGCTGCATCGAATGATACTCGATGTCTTTTTCGGACCCATATACCTGTGCTACAGTCCTGTTCTTCCTGCTTCATGGAGTAATCTCCCGCTGGACGATTTCAACAAGCACACTTGGACGCTTCCTCGAACGACAGGTGATGGAAGGCGAAGGTAGCGAGGAACGCGAGTGGGGCGATGATGGGCTTGATCAATATCGATGCTGCACTTGAGTTCGGCAAAACTTTATCCATTGTTAGGAGAGCGCAGGGCAGACTGAAGGAAAGGATGAACACCAGTGGCGCTAGTGTCAAATTCGTGGTTGAGACTGCCATTGGAGTACAAAATTCCAGGAGCGAATATGGATGTTGAAGATAGCGCCTACCTGACATTGGGCGTAGGATAGCAGACTTCTTCATACTTCTGAAGTAGATGAGGTAGTCGCTCCAATGTCGTACGAGCATTCAAACGGCACGGTACACTTCCACATTGCCTTTGCGTGGGCTGAAATATTCTATGCGAATCTCTGGGTTTGGACACGTTTGGCGCTTCGCATTCTTCATCACCCCTTCGAAGCACGCTACCGCGTTTACTATTCTCGAACGGTCCTTTTCCACATCACGGCTATAATTTGCTTCTTCTTTTTTTTTTTTTTGTTTGACCACGGACACTATTCTTGTTTCACGTTTTACGAACACAGTTGTCTGTCCCTCCTCCTTTACCCCACGGACTTCACTTCTACGTTGTATCACCTTTCTATTATTGCTACTCACAAGGCACTCAAGCTTAGGCGGTAGCAGAAAACACCCTTGGGCGAGGGAATGTTTTTAAAGAGTAACTGATTACAACAAACTTGACAGGTTTGTAATCGCCATGCGACATGGCAGGGCGAAAATAGAGAACGTCCATCGGTATGGGTGGGATCACGGTACCGTAGACAGGCTCTACAAGCGGTGCCAACTAGTACGTGACTGGGCAGCAATCCAACATGACTTATACTGACATACGCCCAATCCTAGGAAGACGCCGCGTAAGACCATCTCCCTGGATAATGAAGGGGAGGAAATGATGGCATTCGTGGACGTTCGGCTCAATTGCGACGACGTGTAAGTGGTACTTATCCTGGTTGTTTTACTCCCCCATCTCACTTACCTTTTCATGTGGCTTGCGCTGCAGACAAGTTCCATTTTGCATATCGATAAGACCGACTACAACATGCTCCTATCCATCCCCATCGATGCGCGGTTAATTTAGGGTATACGTTCCATTGATGCGCTCGTCTGTGAATTCACTGCCGGAGCCAAGGCAGTTGCTAGACGTTTGAACAAACGCAGGTGATCCAATGGTAAGCTTATCCGCTCCTTCGTTGTATTTCTTCTATCTTATTGAGTGCATTCGGTATTGCGGACCATTCACTCTTTTCACCTCTAGCATCGTCTTATGCCTGCCAATGTGTCATTTAGGATGACGGGTGGCTCGAACCGATTCATTTTCACCCCCCTTACCGATTGAAAACAGGAATGGTAGACCAGCCTAGTAGCACATGGCTCCATAACGTGGAACACTACCTACAACAAGCTATCGGGACTCGCGTTGTCTCCCGTGATAGCGTGTAGTCTTCGGTCCTTCAAGCGGTATGTGTTTAATGCATGTGCGGAGGTATGGACGTGACGAATTATTTTCCAAAGGCAGAGCGCATTGTCGCCTTTTCAATATTTGCGTCTCGTGATATTCGCTGGTAGACCAGATCAGCTGGTCACCGAAAACCCCGCATTGGGTCAACTCTATTCATGGTCGAAATTCGTAAAAGTCTGATCTAAGTATGTACAGGTAAAACCAATAATAGTCCAGCTTTCGCTGTAAGACAAGGCCGGATACGAAGAGATATTTGCAATGACTGTATAGAAGGATTAGCGTTGCGCTATTAATGCACACTGTTACTGGAACGCCGCTACTACTTACCATCGAACCTCAATATGCAAGCCGTCAAATTTGTTTCAAGCGGTGTTCCAAATTTATCCTAGGAATCCGCAGCACAGAAAGTGAACTTTCCTTTTGCGGTGTGTAAGTCCGAATGCACCTCGAGCAATTATTTCTCCACATCACGGTTAAAATATATCATTCAATCATTTGCAAATTTGTTTTGCAGTAAGCTATCCGTCCCCGTTCCTTCATAGTTATTCTTCGCGTTTTATTGCTGTCTTCAAGTTGAGTATACGTAATACCGGGGTCAGTATGAGGGTTAAATATACTTAAATCCCGCTGCGGTGCCGCCAAACCACCGAAAACCAACTCCCGAACAGAGTGCGGAATTAAAGTTATTTAAAGCGACACCCATGACTTCCTCTGTTATGAGCAGTCTTTTACTGACGCAAATGCGCTATTACTGGCCGTCTCCGGAAATCTCTCGTCTACATCTCTCAAAGGCATTTTTGATATCGTAAGGACGTAGCACAAATAGGTAGGCCGGCAAGCGCACCTATTAGCTTTCTTCGGTGGGTAAATACATAATTCTTAGTCAAATTTGATTCTGAATTCGCTGTATAACTGAAGACCCGTAAAAATGATGAAACTCGCGCAACGTCAATCATCGATGCGAGAATAGCCAAGAGGAAAAAAACCTCGCATACTGATGCCGTTTTGTGACTATATGACATTTTACTTGGAGTTCTATGTTACTAGTTGGAGTTTGACTCGAAGCAGAGAGTTCCGTGTATGCGGGATGCGATTTGCCGTATCATCCGTACAACAACTCCCGGCATTTACATAATGTTTTATGAAGTAGATTCTGCACTAACTGCCGACGCAATTATAAACGAGCAAGTACTCGGCCACCGATGTGATGAGTGGCTGCCAGTGGCACATTGCCATTTACGTCGCGGACTACCCATAGTTTTTCATCGGACCCTACAATTATGCAACAGATCTGTAATGAGTTTCACAGAAGCGATTCTGCCTAATTGCCGACAAAATGGTCAAATGAGCAGCGTACAACAGCGTACCCAGTCAGAGATGGGGGATAGGTAGCAGATTATTACTTTGGCTTTGCCATTTACATCACACCCATACTTATTCATGACAAAAATAATTTTCGTCAGACGCTGACAGTATTTCTAAGGATTTATATGCAAGGAGACTATTTCTATACAAGAAGACTTCTAATGACAATATGTGAGCTTCGAATTTGGTGGCGTTGCGGGCCACCATTTGTGGCAATAATGTGTTACAGTTTCTATATTGCGATTTTAAATATCTACCCGCCACATTGTCTTTCCCGGAGGCTTCGTCGTACGCACACAATGCCGCTATCCGCCACAGCTATAAAGGTGGGTTGTATTTTACCATCTTATCCCCAGCTCGCCTCACAATCAAAACCTCACAATCACACAATGCGTTTCTTCATTCCTGCCATGCTCTTTGCGTTGATCGCCGCGGTCGCCGCCGATCACCACTGTGGAGGCCACCATAGCAGATGCGAATCGCAATCCGATTGCTGCCACTCTTACCACTGCATTAAGGCATTCGAAAATGGCTTTTCGGGCAAGCTCAGGGTTCGTGTGTTTACCATACCCCTGGATATTATTTTTGCTAATAGATCCAACCTTTAGGGATACAAAACCTGCGAAAACTAATGAGCGATTAGTCGAATATGACATAATTTCAGAAGATGGGCAGCTAGATAAAGATGGCACGAAGGAAGGAAGGGTTTGATGTTATTAGGTGTCTGCGATATTCGGCTTATAATAATTGGGATTGGGCAACTTTTGAGGATGTTCCTCTTTTGATCATGCTGTGATTTGAACGGCGGCTGAGGCTATCTTCCAGTTGAGTTCCGAGTGCCAATATAGAGCCTGATACAGGGAGTAATAGTATCAAGCTAGGCAGTTGAGTTGAATCCATGCAGCTGCCACTTTGCGGCACGGAAATCGAATGGACGTCATCGTAATGTTCGATGGTGATTATGCTGACAGTATGGTTGACAAGACCTGTATTGTGAGAACTTGGGTAATCGATATTGGGCTACGCATCTATCAATATAATACATAGGACGCGATCCGGAATTGAAAATAACCTACAATAACATGGCCGGGGCAAAGGCGCACTGGCTAGGGCATATTGTATACGAATCAGCTGCTACAACCATTTAAGATAGAAAGATCTCCAATAGATGCAACGCATGTCATGTTCACGGTCGATGTGGCGCGCAGGTGCACGTATAATGTTGGCGGCCACGGGAAAGGGCATCCTGGAGGTCAGAAAAGGACATCAAACACTTCGGAGGAAGACGATGATCGCCAAAGAAAAAAAGTGTCGCAAGATAAGACCAGCGATTCAAAGACCGAGGTGTCTGTTTGTAGATACTTCGGAGTTGTCAGGCTTAAAAGTGCGGCTGAATATGACGCGTAAAGTCATGGGACAAGACTAATATGTGATACAGTCCACTCGAAATCACAATCGAATCCGGATTCATCTCGATCATCGTTGGGTCTCGAGAGGTGACATCCATTGCTTGCTTCGTAGTGTCAAATGACAATTACGGCAGCTCTAGCATAACAAAAACATCGTGATAAGTTATAGGGTAAAAATTTCCTGCTCACGTCGTGATTACACAAGTGCAGCGTGGTGGCAGCCGGCTACATAAACTGAAAATTAGTACCGCGGGTTTGCATCATAATTTCGCACGTATGCCTCCACTTGAGACGGACCCACCTCAGCCTGCCTTGACGTGTCCCGATCGACTATATTTTGAAGTTACATGATGGTGGCGCAGAAGAGGTGAAGGCTTATGTAAGTGGGCGATGGACTGCTTTTGGCCTTCAAGATGTGCCAAGTGACAAGTTCAAGTCCCAGACTCCCCACATCCTCGATGTCTTCGCCGAAGCCAGCCAACTCAAGCAGGTAAACCCACCCACTGAGTTTATCCAGGGGCTCTCTCCTATGTGGATCGAACTTTAGCCACACGACCCACGCCAACTCCGGTAACGCAAACTTCGGACTTTTGGATGGGATTTCAACTTGGCGAAATAATATATAAGAAGCCGAGAGTTGAGTATGGCTCGACAGTTCCGTTACCCCTCGACTCGCACCAGTGTTAGCAACCAAGACACCTTAGTAAATAATGAAAGTGCTAGTTTTAGGGTGAGTATTGTCAGACTCTCCTATTTGTACCAAATCCTGATATCTTCTCTCAAAACAGCGCATCTGGCTTCATCGGTCTTCCCGTCGCCCAAGCGCTCATTCGCGCAGGACATGAGGTCTACGGCCAAACTCGCTCTACAGCGAAAGCCAAGCAACTGGCAGCGGATGAAAGTAAACAAATATCTCCCTTCAAATCCATAAACCTGTTTTTAACCGTTTTTGCTTCTAGTTATTCCAATCGTTGGCGAAGTGACCAATCCTGCCCCTTGGCTGCATCTTATCGGCACACTGGACGTCATCATTGACGCAGTAGGCGGAACAGCCGACATCCGTTCCATCTCCGCATCCCTCCTCTCTTCGATCTCCACTGCAGCCAAAAACCTTCGTCCAGCTTCTTCCCCTAAGCTCACTTATATCTATTCGTCCGGGACATGGGTACATGGGGACAACCGCAAGGACATCGTCAGCGACACCACGCCCTGCACTAACCCTGCTCAAGCGGTTGCCTGGCGTGTGGACCAAGAGCAACGCGTCGTGACCGATGCAAACCTGAACGGCATCGTCATACGCCCGGCCCTCCTTTACGGCCGTTCTGCATCCCTGTTAGCTCCTCTATTCAAATCTGCTTCTGAGGGCAAGGTGGCTTGGTACGGAACTCCCGGTGGACGATATGCTATTATCCACGTGGACGATTTGGCAGATTTGTATGTTAAGACGAGTGAGAAAGGGTCGATTGTGGGAGGGAAGATTTTCGATGCCGCGAACGATATGACGGAGAGCGTAGATGACTTCTTGCAGAAGCTTGTGGAGGTTAGCGGGACGGGAAGTGGGTACGAGTATATCAAGCCGACTAATTGTGAGTTCCTTCTGTCGCCCTCGTATGTGCCTTAGCTGATGGGATATATACAGTGTATGAGGAAGCAGTTGCGACTACGTCTTTGATTCGCCCGTACCTTGCTCGTGCATTACTTGGATGGCAGCCAAGGAAGGCGGGACTCGTGGATGGATTGACAACTTACTATGCTGCCTACCTGGCTTCGAGAGAGTGAATAGGAAGAATTCATCTCGCCGGTGGAGCGGTGCGATTTGTTGTTTTATTCAATAAATGATTCCATGTCGTTTCATCTGCGTTCTTCAAATTAGCTCCGTTTGTGGCCTGCTTGACGCTTCACAATCTATGTCTACTACGAAAATACTTCATCCGAACTACACCATGGCATGCGAGTTGTTGTGTTATACTACTATGACTGGATACAATAGTGCTTCGGACTATATTCATTAGAAATTTGCGATGTTGAATCGACAACAATATGATTAAAGCACTTTGATACATGAGTAAGTCTAGAATGGGTATCAGTGTACGAAGTCGATACAGTGTCATGAACAGACGTGTATTGCCGATCCAGTCATCAAACAACCAATCCCTGCCAGGCGAAGCTATCAGCAGACGTATCAGCCTCGGTGAGATGGAAGATATTACTCCGTTAATGTGTATATTCTGACCACTTATCCAAGCAGCCTCAGGGCTAGCCAAGAATGCGATCATGGGTGCAATGTCTGTAGGCAGGCCCATTCGCTTCTGCGGATGAATGTTGGCAATGAACTGGATTTTATGGGTAGGGGCTCCTTCTCGAAGGAGGTCTGTGTCGATAGGACCTGGGGATATGGTGTTGACGGTAATAAAACGGGCACCGAGCTCTTTGGCAAGGGTACGAGCTATTTGGTCGAGGGCACCTTTGGAAGATGCTTGCACGAGGCTGTAGGGCATCACGGTGGACTTCTTTGTGACATAGGATGAGATGAAGATAATACGGCCCCCTATTATGGCGAGTGAGCAAAATGTCGATTTTGAGTAAACGGGACGTTGCGTACCTTCTGCAAGCCGAGGAGCTGCGGATTTGGTAAGGAACAGAGGGCCTTTGACATGGAGATTGAATGCTGCGTCAAAAATGGAGTGGTCTACTTCAGATATAGAGGATTCGACGCTGACTCCCGCATTCAAGACGAGGATATCAAGTCTCCCAAACGCCCTCATGCACTCTTCCAGCAACTTCTCTCCCCCAGCGATGGTTGAGGCATCAGCGTTCACCGCTATAGCAGCTCCGTCTCGGGTAGAGTTGATGGCATTGACGACATTATCAGCCGCCTCTTTGTGCATGAAGTAGTTTACGATGACGCGGGCACCATCTGCGGCCAGTCGTTGTACAATAGCGGCTCCAATGCCACGAGAGGAGCCGGTGACTATGGCGACTCTCCCCTCGAGGGGAGCGGACATGGTAACTTCGGCAATTCCGATATGATGGACGAGGATAAGGCGCAGATTAACAGGGACCCATACTTGATGCCGGAACCGCTATATACAGGTCTGCGGTGCACAATGGCTTTGCTGTGGGTCGGCGAAGCCGCTGCAACAAGAAGTAATACATTCCCACGCCTGAGCCCACTCATTCCCCGACGCCCTCCGTTCGTCCTCATGCAAGTAAACACCGCTGGATGCAGAATTCGGGCTCACTGTCAAGTCGAAGAACGTATAAACATGAATACTAAGGTGCTTTCTCCTTTTTGCAAAGAGAGAAACCATCTGCGGAACCCCGACTCGGCGCTCGTGCTACCTCCTGCTCTTACAAATGCTTCCTTTACTCATGACCTATAGCTAGGTAATCCCCATGGCAGGCCCCGAGCTCCAATAGGTCACTACTGCTCCCTTATGGCTCCTGCGGGTGCCATGACAGGCAGCAGCAGCATTTGCGTTTCGACGATATATACGTGCCCTTGCAAATTACTCCAGCACTTCTGTCGATGTACATCGAATTCAACAGTATACCCGTCTCGTTTCTCCTTGTCACCAGTTCTGCCGCGTGTTGAGGACCTTTCTCTTAATCCTTCTATAGGTATATGGACACCGAACAAAAGCTAATATACTCGCCTTCAATCACCGCTTATTTCAACAAACAGTAAGGGTCTGGGAAGGGGCCGCAAACTCCAATGTCCCGTGGGTCGAACTTGCTCCAAACTTCAAAGTTTTAAAAGACTTGTGGAACATGACGACCAATGTTTGGCTCAAAGAATCTGTCTACAAACGTGTTACTCCTAAAGGGAAAAAAAGCAGGATTCTGGAGTATCATGACCACTGCCTTGATATGTTCTGTTTGGGTGAGCTTAAGTTCCTGACCTTCCCAAGAAACGATATTTTTCATCGTGTTTTCCATCAGCACGGCATTCCCGGTGGCACTTACATGACTTTATTGCTGGGGGGTTTGATAACGGTCCTGAGCTGCCTTTGTCGAACGAACATCCGTCCTATTTTCCTTCCCGCGTTCGGAGCCTCTGAGCCTCTATCAGTCTTTCAACGTGGTTACGATATCATTGGAAACCATACTCACGATCTTATGCCTGAACTACCTAAGCGCATCATTCTTCCTGGGAAGCATCCGTTACACATTACAAGTATGGCAAGCAATGGATTGGTACGGATTCTGGCTTATCTTTGGAGGCCTCGCTTTCTTCTATTCGGGTTCTGGGAAGGCATTGAAGTCCTTCCACCCATCGCAAGTAGCAGGCGCTGATACAATGGGAAGGGAGAGAGTCGACTATGCGGGATCAGATCCCTGGTGGTGTGCCTCCGATCGATGCGGCAGCGAAGGTGGTGAAGAGGAGGTTGGGATTATTGTTGCAATGCGACCTGTGAGCTATAGCTTATTAGGGGTAAGTAGTTCTTCAGGGAATTGGTAAATCTCTCTAATTGCCTCGTGTGGGCCTAACGGGCTTTTTTTAGCATAATAAGGGTGATCGACTATCATCACTAGGGGAGACATGCATTGAGACGGAGAATACGACAGTCATGACGCAAATTTGCAAATTTTAGTACAAATGGTGATCGGCATATTTATTTTGCATGGCAAACACGGCAAGCTAATGTCGCTTTCGAAATCGTCCAATTTCGAATCACCATGAGTTGCCGAACTCTTAGGAACCTCACTCTCGCCCTCAAAGCCCCCGCTTTTTTATATGCATGGAGCCCTAAGATTCTATTTTCCATGAGTACCGAGTCATACAACTACGGATAGAATATGTCTTTCTCCAAGCAAGTTAACTAGAATGTAGAATAATGAGGGATCGAGATAAAATCACGGTCTTAACGACGACAGTTCAGACTTGCATCCCAATCCTCCGATCCAACACCCTCCGTCACGACAAATAAGTCAGCGGGATCGTAAACATTCTTGATGGCCTTCAGTTTGGAGTAATGAGAGCCAAAGAATGTGTTCATTGGATTGGGCTCAAACATGGATGCCTAGAGTCCTAGTGAGTATCTTGGCATGTCCTGCGTTTGCAGTCGGAAGTATACCTCATTGAAGTAGGCACTTGAACCAGCCAATTCGGATACGCGTGTGAGGGACCGTGCGACTACGGCTCTCAATTGTTCAATCTCGCTGAAAGGCGTGCCTTCTTGCCACCCGGTGCCCCAAAGCACGTGGACGAGAGCCTTGCGCCAAGCCGGATTAAGACCAGTGGAATCTGGGTCCACTTGTGCAACGGCACCACCGGCGACCAAACTGTCGGAAGTTAAGTTAGATTCGAGCCAATAGAATTTCTGAATACATACAGCCACCCTGAACTATTCAAAGAGAGGACAGCATCTGCGATCCCACGATGGTTACGTTCGATAACATCACGGCTGACCAATCGCGATGCCAGCTCGTCGCTGCTTCCCACCTGCTGGCCTATTGAACTGGTTGACGTATACCACGAATAAAATGAGGGGTAAGGGACTGTGAGCGCAGTGGCGATATTGAGGCCCTCAGACGTCAGATTCTGGGCGAATGAGAAAAAGGGATCAATCGTCTTGTTGGCCTGTGCTTGCGTCACATTTAGCCCAATGTAAAAGATCTGAATCCCGTTCGATGAAACGAAGGCGTATCCGCTAAAACCAGAATCCGACAGGTTGGGATGAATTCGAACAAATTCGGTGAACAGCGTTCTGAACGTATCGTTGTTGGTTGAGTTCGCTACGAAGTAGAGGGCGGTCAGTGGCATAGATGGATGGGTACGATATGTCACTTCTGTGACAATGCCGTACGTTCCACCGCCTCCACCACGAAGTGCCCAGAACAAGTCGGAGTGACTATGCGAGTTCGCAGTGAGGTATTCTCCCGTTGATGTCACGATCTTCAACTCGATGACATTGTCGACCCCTATAGAGCGAATTGATTAGTACATTCCGTGATCAGACGGCCCGATGACACAACCAAGTCCGTATGACGGGGCAAGTGCACTGTGCCCACCACCTAAAACCCATCCACCCGCAGCTCCGACAGATCCTCCTACTGACATCCCGCCTACCAACGCCCGTCCTTGAGCTTGTGCGGCGTCGTACGCTTCATGCCATTGTACTCCCGCTCCGAGAGTTATTGCTTTAGGTCGAAGTTCTTCAGCGCGTGTAGGGGAGTTTCGAAGAAAACAAAGCCCACCGTTATACAACTCTGTAGGGGGAGCGCCTTCAGGGACGAATGTCGAATTATAGGTGATATTTTTGAGGTGATGAGTCCAAATCATAAATGAACCTCGAGCTGTGCTGCGGCCCAGGTAATCGTGTCTATATTATAAAGTTGTCAGGCAGATGGCATATTGAATGATGGTGGTTAGATATTACCCTGTATTTTTGACTGCCAGACGAAGATTATTCTTTACAGAAAATTTTACTGCTGCTTGAATATCCTCGACAGAGCGGGCGTCAATACCGACGTTTGGGACACTCCCTTGACCACAGGGCACACCCAAGGTAGTGTTCATGTAGCATGCGCTGATCGACCCATTGTCGAAGATGAAGGTCTCGAAATTGGGAGACTGCATGGAACCGGATTGGTTGGAACGCCAGTTACCATCAAACTGGTTCGTCTGTGCGTCTGTGCAATTTCCAGAAGGATGAGAAAGTGGGTAACAAGGTGAAGCAGGAGGCACGGGATGGATGAGAGGTTGTGATAGTTGATTTTGAAGCGAAGAAAATTCAGACTGGCTTGGCCAGCATGGCTGACCGTACAGACAGCGACATTGGGAGGAGGTAACATCCACAACGAAGGAGAATAGCAATGAGAGCTGAAGGACCCCAGTCAGCAGATACATTGCATAGAAACATCGAGAACGACCATCGCGCTCGCTTTTATGATCATGGATGACAGGGTCGTGTCGGCATTTTCGTAAAAGGGATTGATCGAACCTACAAGCGCCGAACAACCATTACACCCACGTGCCCATGAGTCCCCGATGCGCCGGGTCGCCAACGGGTCGCATCCACTGAACGCTATTGACCCAGCAGATCTGGGCGCTGACCCAAATCAGGAGGCCGTTCCCAGAGGCAAAGCCTCTGTGGCCTCTGCGTAATTGACGTGTCAATTGCGTGTCAAATTCTGTTTTCAGGAAAACCCGAAAGAAAACTCTGAACTTGACGCGCTTATTGTACAAATAAGTCGAAAATAAGACAAATTCATCTGGAGACATAGCTTGCTTAATTTGTGACTTAAATCATCTTAATTTGCACTTGATGTACTTGATCAAGTGCATTAAGACAATAAGTCAGCACAAGGCAAATAAGTTTTTTCTGCTTCCTGAGTTCGCCGAG
>KN833019.1:300959-318358 GCA_000827315.1 Piloderma croceum F 1598 | reverse complement strand
ATCTTAATTTGCACTTGATGTACTTGATCAAGTGCATTAAGACAATAAGTCAGCACAAGGCAAATAAGTTTTTTCTGCTTCCTGAGTTCGCCGAGTTGCATGTGCGCCAGGGACAATGAATGGCAGCATTATTCATCGTATCGAAACAGAAGATCGACTTTCGTCACCTCCAGGTGGCTAAGAAATCGGGGAGTCAGAACTTACAACACTTTAACAAGTGTGCAGAATTTACCTGAACTGAAATGAAAAGGCTTCGGCACCTCAAAAAACTCTAAGTAGAGCGTAACTATCCAAGATGTTAGACTCGCACGCCAGTCTGGTTCGCAATAAATAGCTCATCCGCTTTTGGAAGGCAATTTAGGGCGCGGTGAGCTTGCGGTACCGACTGGGATCTCTTGTCGCCCTTTTGGAGGGCGAGATTTTCTCCCTGCCATTATGAATTTGTAAAAACACTTCTTTAAGTTGGTATACATAAAATTAAAATTGAGAAACGGGGATCTAAATGGATATAGGAAGTTTTTACACTTTTTTTTTTTTTTTGAAGAACTTGGTCGTCGTCGTGGGTCTGTGCGTCCGATCAAAAAGTGTGCTCGTCGTAATCAGAAACAAAACTTAATTGGAGTCAAAATTGCGTATCTGGGCTATCTATAGGTACGTTATTGGGATCTCTGTATTGTGACTTGTTTCCGCACACGCGCAATCGCGGCACCTCAGTTTTGCATCATGCACGGACCCTCGACAACGACGGAGTCCACCTCAAAAAAAAGTGCCAAAAATTCCTATATTCATTTAGATCCCCTTTTCTCAATTTTCATTTTATGTATACCAACTTAGACATGATTTTTTACAAATTCATAATGGCAGGCAGAAAATCTCGCCCTCCAAAAGGGCGACAAGACAGCCCAGCCTGTTCTGGATGGTAGTCGAGTCACGCGAGACGTTTGCCTAATCCAGAACAGGGTGGGAACGAGCCTACCAAGATGATTCTAAGATGTCACTGATAAACGTTAAAACTGACAAGCTGTGTAAGTGCGACTTGATCGGGTTTCAAAAGAGCCCGATGTTTTGACCCTAAACTCAAACCCAATCGGTCAAGCCCTGGGCATGGCGGGTTGCCGTGGGGTTGCCGATTCAACACTGCACGTAACTGAAAGGGGTCATCGTGACCGCCTTCGTTAGACCCTATGCATTGCGCAGAGTAGCTTCAAGTCAAACACGTCTAAGTGCACACCCGGTACCTTTAGTATTTGGAACATGGCAGTACGTATTTAAGGCTACCAGAATGCATGGCAACGGCCCTTTGCTTACAAAAAAGAATCAAACTTTTGATCAAACTCATAGATTGCACAAGCATTCATGGACACACTCGATGACCTGTTAGCCGATGAAGCCCGAGTCTTACTGCGCATACAGGCACTGAACGAGTCCCTTCCCGGCATTCGTATTCGTATAGCGGAAAAACGTAACATCAATCGAAATGCTATAACGTATAATCTTCCAAACGAATTATTATCCGCGATTTTCGAGATTGGCCGATCGGAGACTTCACGTCCTCTGCCTGTTTTATGGTTTGATCGGAAACCGTTTGAAATCCTTGTATCATCGGTTTCACGCAGATGGAGGAATGTCGCCTTGCAGACACCGCAATTGTGGACGGACATAAAAATTAATGTTTCTAAGTCGGCGGGCGATCTCCTTGATTTGTATCTTCACAGATCCGTGATATCTTTGCTTGATATTACGCTCAAGGATACTTCAGCCGACGACTCTGATCATGCAGGTATCATCAACTCGGAGAATGTCAAGTATTACGTAGAACGGCTCGTCCCTCATGTCACACGATGGCAGGCGTTTTCCATCCAGAATATTTTCATTGGTTCGTTTTCGCAGGCGTTCTCTTCACTTTCCGACTTGTCCGCTCCAGCTCTTCGAAAGATGCGAATCTCGGTCATTCGCCGTGAATTTGAGCCATCAACCATGGTCATATTCTCTGGAGGCACCCCTCTCCTCTCTGCCTTGGACCTACATGGGGCACTTATCCTACCTCCCCGTGGCAGTGTTAGGTCTCTGGAGTTTGGCCACCGTTTCTGCACATTCACCCTTCAAGGGTTCATGCAGCTAGTGCGGCCCATGCAGTTGTTAATAAATCTCTCAATACGCTCAGATGTGGTATCCGACTCATTCAGTCATTCTCCTATTGCCTTACAATCTGTCCTTTCTTTGGACTTCCACCTTGCAGGCAAACATGTTGGCGTATTGCGTTCCCTCAGGTTACCCTCACTCGAATCTATGACGGTTCACGGACTTGCCGAAACAATTATCACTGCATTCGCTACATACCATCAATCTCACCCGGCTTTACACTCGCTGAAAATAGTATCGTCCAGTCACTACACATCGCCACCAGCTGCCACAACACGGGACTTCGTCCTACTATTCCCCAATGTTCAAAATCTTATATTGAACGGCCACATTCATGTCCTCATCTTGCGAGCACTCCAAACTATTGAATCACTCTGGCCTGAGTTATCTATGATCACCATCATCCCTGAAGATGCTGCCGACTTTGCGTGTAAAAAACGAATGTGGGACAATATCTTTCAAGTCGTTTGGGATCGGCTTGAAATCGGCCATCCTGTTTCGCGAATCAAAATGCCCTCGAGAATATTGATGTGCTTCACTCACAGGCAGCAAGGGAGTCTGAGATCGAAGGTTCTGTTGGAAGAGTGCTGAATGATATTACTGGCTCGAGCTGAGGCGCGATTACTTACTTGGGCGTACCATTGACCGTCTTACGTCATCTCCAGTCCCAACTTGAACTCGCTGAACGCCCCAAATCTCATGCAAGCGTGACTATCACCCGTCTAGCCTTCAGACGACTTCCAAGCCCTCGACAGGTACACAACCCAGACGACTCGGACACAGGGAAGTTGGGAGGCAGCGGAGCGGACAGGGGCATGGGGTGTAGTAATGCACAGAACTTGGCTATTGATGGGAATATTCGGAGTAATGCTGCGGGGCAGGTTGGGGGCAGGCGCCTGTTCTGTATGTCCCCACTCCCTTCCCTCTCTCATTCGACATCGCCACACTTTCCTCCACCAAACCCCATTGGTTTCGACGGTCAACCCTACAAGCTCGTCTTCTCTGACAAATTTGAATTCAAAAAATGCTTCCACCCGGGGACGACCCCTACTTGGAAGCCGTCAACATGAGATGGGCTTGCAGAATAGAAGTAATTATGCTGATATCTCTTTGGCCAATTGAAATGGCTATATCTATTGTTGAGATTCAGAGTTCCCTGAAGAATTCAGATGGTGAGGTGGAACACAAGTATCTGCCAAAACAGTGGATGGGGCTAACATTTGGTGATGGTGATGGTGACTCATCATCATCCATAGAGGTGCTGATCAATTATGGAGAATTAGAAAAATAGATAGAGATCACTGGAGAACAAGAAGCTTGCCAATTTCTTGACATCGCTTCATGGTCATACCTTGAGGATGAAAGCCAAGGGACAAGATTGGGCAGGGAGTAGGACCAGCCACAAGGGTCACACTGTGCACAGACATGGTGAGATAAATAGGAAGACAGGATGTAAGTACGTACAACTATGTATGGTTCACCGTCATGTTCATATAACACTTTTAGAAGTTTACAACAGATCCTACATGCAAAAAGGCTGTATTTTACAGTCCCCCACAGGTTCCCATGGACTGCTCATAGTCCTCATGGAGTGCTCATGGACTCCTCGTGGACTGCTCATAGTCCTTATGGACTCCTCATGGAGTCTTCATGGACTGCTCATGGAGTCTGTGGTAGTGTTGCCAGAGCTATAGCTGGTGTTTTTGCTAACTTTACAAATAAAATGGGTAAAATAACAGAAAAATTAGAGGATGTAGATAAAGCCAAAAGCTGAGGGGTCTCCTGCCAACATTAGTTAATAGGACCAGATGTGGCTGTGTTATTTGAGCGGCTATGCAAGCAGCTACTGTCAGAGGGTAGCTCTATATGTCTAAGACATGACCCAAAAGAGTTTGTAACAATCCTCTGATTATTGCATTTGATAGACGCTCACAGTGCATTATGCAGATTTTGACTGCATATTACTGATTTGCCAAGGAATATATGGCCAATATCACACTGTAATGGAGGTCCACATATCACATCAGATGTTGATAGTATGTTGTCCAATGAGTTTACTTCAGACATCTGAACATTGATGTGCAAAAATATATAACAATGCATAAAAGTCTGAGACAACATTAAGACTTGAACTCACTTTTGCAGCATTATGTACTGGAATGTATATGAACTCAGTCTCAGCACTGATATACACATAAATATGATGTAGGCACATCATTCAAGTGTGATATTGGCCATATATTCCTTGGCAAATCAGTAATATGCAGTCAAAATCTGCATAATGCACTGTGAGCGTCTATCAAATGCAATAATCAGAGGATTGTTACAAACTCTTTTGAGTCATGTATTAGACATATAGAGCTACCCTCTGACAGTAGTTAGAGTGGTTTTAGCAGTTGGAACATTTGCTATATCTGAATTAATATTTTATATTCCAAATTTATACAAATCAGGTTCTAACATATGACACAAATGAAATATTGACATTCTGACTTCAGATTTGGATTCTGGATGAAAATCAGAGCCCAGAGATATATCATATACTATATACTGATGTGGTTTTACTCACTCTGATAATGGCATTGGTCAAAATTACAAAATAGGGTAGTCCAATTACAAAACAAACATCACCGTTGAATTCATATTGAAAAATGAGTCCTGGACATATATGATATGCTTCATATCAACATTCCCAAAATAATTGCCAAATAAGGTAGTCCGATCATGAAACAAACATCACCATTGAATTCACATTGAAAAATGAATCCTGGACATATATGGTATGCTCCATATCAAATGTATTTAAATTTCATCACCCAAATAGGCAGGTGATATATATGGTAAAGGCTACCGTGTGTAATTCACCTCAGCCCACCCATGTGGTACAGGTACAATATTGTGCTGGCCCACCCATGCGGTATGGGTACAATGTAGTGTTGGCTGACTCATGTGGTATGGGAACAATCACCCTTTCAGCTGATGTCAGCTGGCCCATATGGTATGGGAAATGTCACTGAAAGGGCTGGTTGGCCCACCCGTGTGGTATGGGTACATGTAGCATTGGCCCACCCATGCGGTATGGGTACAATGTAGCGTTGGCTGACCCGTGTGGTATGGGAACAATCACTCCTTCAGCTGACATCAGCTGCCCCATATGGATTGGGCCATTGTCAGGTCAGCTGGCCCATATGGTATGAGAAATGTCACTGAAAGGGCTGCATGACATGCAGGCCCAAGGGGTATGTTTTAGCTCAATACAATAAATAATTCTAACATGTTTTTAGTCATTTGGGTTTGCAAAACTCTGGGACAAAGTGAGTGTGATATTTGTTTGCCATTTTGATGCTGTGACATAAGGTTTAATTTAGTTTGAAGGCCCCAAAGACATTATGGGTACAAAGTGTACAGCACTGATGGACCAACTCCTGTCCATGTTTTTCCAGCTGGTTACAAACCACATCACTAAGGATCCCCTGCCACTGAGCCCAGTTTTCTCTCAAGTCCAGGAGGTTCCTATGGAAATTGTCAACACAGTGTCAGACTTGATGGACGAATGAAATCAAATTGCCGTAGCTCAGTACCTTGAGGAGACTGCATATTGAGATGCTGAATGGATTGCATGCAGCAAGTGAGCTTTGATGTGTTTTCTACTGAATTCATGTATGAGTCTACTCATTCACTCACTCACCGTTTAGAGTGTCAAAGGATGTTTCTAAAACCATGAAGAACAAGATTGTTGTTGAATATCAGGAGATTCTTGAACTCAGCATTTCTACCAAGGCATTCAAACCCAAAGATGTCATTCTTGTCAATGATCAGTGGAAATGTATTAGGAAACCCACCGATGGAAGGCATAATAGTATCATTTTGTGGGTGAAGGATAATGAGTTTGATACTACTCCAACAGAAGGCAAGATTGTGAGTTTCCATGTCAATTCTAGCAAGATTTTGTTTTGATGCACATCCAGTTTGGTGTGGCACTATATAATGCACAAGAGGAGACGAAATTCGCTTCTGAGCATACACAGGAACATGTGCAGCTTGAAATGTGTGCCCTGATGCATGATATCCAGTATGTTTGAAAAAATTTGGACATTAAATATTTAATGTATACCCTTGACAGAAACAGTGAGAACTGCAAGTGTGGCATGATGAACTATGGAACACTTGTTAAATCCTCTCTGGGTTTACATGTCACCAACGGTGTGTTGAACCAGCCAGAAATTGTCATTGACCCACTTGGTAAAAATCCACATGTTGCCACCATCAATAAGTTTGGTGCACAGTCATCTCTCAGAATTAGCATCCAGCGGGCTTGCCCAAGTCAGTCATAACATTTTCCATCTAATTAATTATTAACCTATAACTTCCTCAGTCTTACAGGCTTGAAATTTTGCATTCCTGTGGGGGTTTCTGCCTCATTTTGCCAAAGAGCAATTGGTAAATTTTTATAGCTTTGACATGATTGCCAATGCTGAATTTGTGGCAGGTTAAGGCAACTGAAGCAGGTTTGCTTAACCATTATGGAGTTCCAAACACTCAGACCTTTGCTTCTTATGGTTATAGTGCTGCAATACACACTGACCACGATGACTCAGTCACAGTTGGATAGATTTTAGTGTGGTCAAAAAAGGTTGGTCTGTGTTGTCCAGAATATGTAGCTGTACTCACTAGTACCAAATTCTTGACAATGAATCTAACTTTGTATACACTGAATACAAAGTCATCCTGGATTTGGATGTCAATACCCACTTTGTCTGGAATGCCCCCCATGATCTACATGGTACCACGATGAACCGCATCTTCACAAAGCAGCCAAAGTTGTGGAAGACATTTGCTAAATCTCTTGCAAACACTGATTTAGCTCAGTGGGCCTGTGCAGATGTTTTCATGCACAACGCAGTCAGGAGTGCATCAAAAGCCTGACTTTTGACCCACCTGAGGTTTCATAGTGATTTTCTTTCAATTGTACGATACAATAACATGTTGACTGAATAAGAGGGCCTGAAATGAAATATATATGCCAACACAATGGTAG
This sequence comes from Piloderma croceum F 1598, assembly GCA_000827315.1. Classification (NCBI taxonomy): domain Eukaryota; kingdom Fungi; phylum Basidiomycota; class Agaricomycetes; order Atheliales; family Atheliaceae; genus Piloderma; species Piloderma croceum. Next base: position 311,178 of record KN833019.1, on the reverse strand, counting down.
ACAGTATGAAAAAAGTTAACTTCTATGGCATGACTTCTCCCCATTGTTTGGCAAAATCAGGAATACTCGAGACTGGTTGGTCATCTGCAGAACACACCAGGAGTCTCTGATACAGTAGTTTGATTTGCTGCCTATCCACAGTGTCCCACACAAGTTTGTCCACTGTGATCTGTGATGCTTATCATTGTCATTAGGGGTCATTTAGAAAGCAGAGCACAAGGCCATCAGTAGCCCAATTGATAATAACATCAATGCAATGGCTATATGTTTCTCCAGCCTGGATTAGGTGCTTGCACTGGGAGGTAGGCATGGATAGCAATCAGCATAATGGTCTATGTTGTGTTCATATTTCCATGTCAAGGGTTTATGCGCTGTAGCCATTGTCAGTGACAGTCATTTTTTTGGAAACAGATTACGTAAGTTTCCAGAAAATTGAGCTCATTGTCGCTGACAATGAGCACAGGTATTTCTTCAAAACTATTTCATTGCTATAACCCAGTCACACATATGTATGAACTCCTCAAATGGATTCACACTCACTGGACATCATTGTTTCATATGCTCAAATGCATAACAATATTTCATGTGGTTCAATGATATCATGAGTGAGGGTGATCATTGAATTTCTTCATGATTGAAATGATAATCAATGGCAAAGCTGGAAATGAGAGACATGCATACAATTGCAGAAACTCAATACATGCAGCCAAAGAATGTGAGATATAAAATAAGACTAGAGTGGACCAACTAATGCAGAACAGGAAGGAAGATATAAATAATATGACTGAAGGCATCAGACAAGTGAGTGTTTTAGAGGGTTACAAGCTGTCTGAAATCCATAACTGCTTCTGATTTCCTTTTGATTAGACGAGAAAAGCTGTTACTTGTGTTTGACCTGCTATATAACTACAGCGGCCACTATGTCTAAGTTCACGACATCAACTGCAGTTGACAGAGTTGTCATGCACTACATGCATATGAGAACAGTCAGACCAAAAAAAAGGGAGGGAGCTTACTGCATCAAATGGGGGAGGCCTCTGTGCCACATTCTCATGGGTGATTTGAGAGAGGTGCTTTGCACGGTGGTGTGCTGAGCTTGTAATAATAAAGACAACTTGATAGCCAATTCCAGTTGGGTAGATAATGTCATAAGTTGTTGAAATAGCTCATCAATGACAGATTGCTGCTTGTGACTTGAAGACTGAGCCATATCCTGAGCCCTGGTGGTAATATATAGACTACAGTACATGGCTGTTACCAGAAAAAGTGATTGTTTTTTTGTTGGATCTAGCCATGCAGTGGCTGTGCTTGCTGGAAGGGGCATGTACCAGAATAGGACCTGATCAAAAATGGTTGTTTAATATATGAACACATGCACCTCATTGGGAAGATCAAAAGGTCTATTAATAGTGTGGCTGTATCTGTCCTAATTAGGCTGTAAATGCAAAATACTTTTGAAAAGCTGGCGGTTTGAAAATTTGACCTCTTCCAAATTGGATGGTTCAACTTGTATCTGGACACAAAATTGCTGAATTTGGCCTGTGGCACCCACTATGCCCAAAATGGTAATTGGGTACCAAGAGGGGGTCAGATGATGTTCTCCGATTGGGATGGTTTAAATTGTGTCTAGACTCATTTTTTGAGGAGAATAAAAATCTGAATGGGGAAACATAAAATTCTCCCTGTAGCTCCCAATATGGCCAGATCAATGATGGTGGCTGAAATGAGGGTTGGGTGACCTTTTCTGAATGAAGTGGTTCAACCTGTGTCTGGACCAGTTTTTTGAGTAGATTCAGAATCTGGACACGAAATTTTCATAGCTGACCTGTAGCCTCTGCTACAATCAGATTAATCAAAGTATTGGTGAAAGAACACATAAAAGAGTGGTAAAAAGGCTTTGTAGAATGATATCTACAAGTTTCACATTCCATAACACACTTAAAGACTATTTTGTATGTTTCTTCACCAATACTTTGAATTTCTCTATGATTCCTTTTGATTCACACTTTGTACATACTATGGAGTGTGTTTCATGCCTGTGCCTCAAGATTGCTAATGGGATGCACTTATAACAAATGAAATGGTAAAAAGTGCTTGATTTGGTTATATCACAGCAACCAGACCCAAATATATCAAAGTGTATTTTGGAATGTGATTCATACATATATTACTAGTGGATACCAGCAGTACTTAGATTTTTATCAGTTGGAACATCTGCTATGGACAAATCAAGTTTTGCCCATATTGTTTTTCAGAAATATGCATTTATCAGGCCACACAGGTGTAATTTGATGATTCTGACTTCAGATTTGGAATCCCCTCGAAATTTGAACCCAAAAAACATATAGACCTACATATGTGGTGTCACTTTGAGTCAATCTTATTCTAGGGTTAGAATATCAAAACATTCATAGCAAGGGTGACAGGCCAGATATGAAGATTCCCTCTTCAGATCCTCCATCTGCCCATCAGATAGGTCCAGATGATGTATTAATGACATCAGTTGGAAGATGTTACACAATGTCCTTCCTGATAGCTCAGATTAATCTGATTGTAGCAGAGGCTATAGGTCAGCTATGAAAATTTCGTGTCCAGATTCTGAATCTACTCAAAAAACTGGTCCAGACACAGGTTGAACCACTTCATTCAGAAAAGGTCACCCAACCCTCATTTCAGCCACCATCATTGATCTGGCCATATTGGGAGCTACAGGGAGAATTTTATGTTTCCCCATTCAGATTTTTATTCTCCTCAAAAAATGAGTCTAGACACAATTTAAACCATCCCAATCGGAGAACATCATCTGACCCCCTCTTGGTACCCAATTACCATTTTGGGCATAGTGGGTGCCACAGGCCAAATTCAGCAATTTTGTGTCCAGATACAAGTTGAACCATCCAATTTGGAAGAGGTCAAATTTTCAAACCGCCAGCTTTTCAAAAGTATTTTGCATTTACAGCCTAATTAGGACAGATACAGCCACACTATTAATAGACCTTTTGATCTTCCCAATGAGGTGCATGTGTTCATATATTAAACAACCATTTTTGATCAGGTCCTATTCTGGTACATGCCCCTTCCAGCAAGCACAGCCACTGCATGGCTAGATCCAACAAAAAAACAATCACTTTTTCTGGTAACAGCCATGTCTTGAAGTATATCTAGTACACCTAGGAGTGCTTCAAGTGAACCAACTTGCAGACCTTATTTCTCATGAGGACCAATTTCCAAGTTCACTTGGAAGCTTGCCAGATTCCTGCGAGCAACGACTGGAAAAGATGTCACAGAGAAACACCTTGCTGTTTGCTCAGTCTGTACCGTTTTAATTTAATTTAACATTCAGAACTTCTCAGATTATGTCCAGATTCATCAATATCTCTCTGCGCGAATCTGCTTCATGAGTGCTGCACTTATGTATGCCTATCTGCGTGCCACATACAGGTGGAGGAAGCAAGGTATACACTATGACAGTATTTTGATAAATGGATCTGATGGTCCTGAATTTGCTCAAGTATATGGATTTTTTACAGTTACGCTGCATCCCACCATCTATTGGGTAGCACTGATTGTTGTTATCACACCGTAGGACGCGATCTGTCCTCCAACTACCTTCAGCTGGAGGACAAGGATGTCATTGACTTTATCTTTGCAGATACCATTATATGAGCTGCACAGATCCTCCCTCCATCTACTTACAACCATTTTTTGATGGTGCAAGACATGTACTTACTTGGGGGGAGTGGGCCATTGCTATGCATGGCAGGTATGAGTCCCATATTTTATTCATTTCAATTACATCTGTATATTTCTACTATATACTTTATTTTAGATATACCGTATATGAACATAAACAGGTCAACCACTCCAACAGGTCATTTTTGGTTTGTTTGTTTAATACTGCTGTATGTGACTCATAATAAATATTTTTATTTAACTAGTACTACAGTGCCCATCACCACTTCTTGACATGCCAGTTACCATAAAAGGGTGCAACTTTTGCAAACCTAACTACATTTTTAATTCATCTTGTTAAGGCTTAGAAACGGGTTAGGAATGCTTAGAACGACCATAGCTACTTGGCTTGTGGTCCACTAAGCCATCAGTTAAGTATTGATTGAGTTTGAAAATTTTGACATCTCTAAAAAGGGGACACCGAGGGAACATTCCATATATAGTACTGGTGGCCAAATTGAGAATGATAACTTTTATTTATTCTCAGGACTGATCAGGCCACTGCCACCAGGAAGCATCAAAATCAAGCAGGAATGGTTCCCAAAGGTAGTCCAAGAAGTTTGGATGCTGGGATATCATTTCTGAAAATTTATGACCCTTCAGAAAAGTGGACATCATGGGAATACCCTTCCCTATATGAGGTCTCAACATAAAACACATTCTTTTGGTGGGTTTCCTTCCTAAAAGAAAATCAGAAAAAAGTTAGCTTCAAAACTCCAGGCTCAGGAGCACTTGTGAGGACGTGGTGATAGGCACTATATGACACATTTTTATGCATATTACCTAAGAATTAACTGCAAAATTGAATTTGATTGATGACATTCTTCACAGGGCAGGCTGAAAACCATGGCAAAGTCCAATTTTGACATGACTTTATTCTGAGTATTTATGAAAGCTCTTGAGCAATTCTGTTGCAAGTAGTATGACACCCATTGAAGGTTTTCTGATTAATTTGTGGTGGTTTTCTGGAGTTGTGATTTTCATATGCCCAAATCTTTGAGATAAGGCACAGAATGACTTTGTCTCATGGAAACAGATCAATGGCATTTTACAAGTCTGTTACAAAATCTTTGAGAAAATTCAGGTGTATGTACATAAAATGAATAAAATAGGGGACTCATACCTGCCATGCATAGCAATGGCCCACTCCCCCCAAGTATTTATTCTGGAAATTACCAAAAACAGTTATTCTGATTGTTAATAAACATTACAGTATAATTAACATGGAAAAATGGTACAGAATGTATATACATATAAGTAACTTACCAAAATGACCAAAGCAGGTTAGTCCAATCACCAAACAGACATTATAATGGAATTTGTGTTGAAAAATAACACAGAATGCATATAAATACTTATTAATTCTCAAATTTACCAAAACAGGTTAGTCTAATTATCAAATAGACATTATAATGGAATTTGTATTGAAAAATAACGCAGAATGCATATTAATACTTATGAATTCTCAAAATTACCAAAACAGGTTAGTCTAATTATCAAATAGACATCACAGTTGAATTCACATCAAAAAATGGGTCCTGGACATATATATAATACATCTGTGTAGTGCAATAGCTATTGAAATATACTCAAAACAATGTGAATGTGTTATATCAGCTGTTAAAGGCAATAGATGAGAGACCATAGTTGTACATGAGTGTAAACAGATGTAAATAACAATGCACAACACATTTGGATCTTGAGAATATATATTGTAAGAACAAAAACCAGTGAGCAATATTTTTTCTGGAATTTTGACCATTTTGATTTGATTGAATGATATATCCTAATTAGGCAAGTGCCACCACAATGACAAATCAAAACAAACATCTGAGAGGATTTTTGAAAATTTGTATTCAAAATTTTTTTTCCCACAGTAACAAAATCATTAACAATTTTGTTCCCGTGGTACTCAAGAGCAATGCGATGGACCTGAATTTGCCTTAAAACCATGGTCAAAAGAATGAGTCTTGAATAAAAATTCAAGGACTCATAACCATAAACAGATATGTAATTCCCACTATTGGCCTCTTCGGTTCTGTCATTGTTTCCTTCCTCCATTCACAGCTTAGCCATGTCTTTGCTCCCTCCCCAGGATGAGAACACAGATCCAGACACTGGTCAGAAGATACAGAGCAAATCACAGAAATGCAAACAAGAACTGAAGGAAATTAAACAGGTAGGCTTTGTGCGGGGCTCTCATTTCTATTACTTGGGCTTACAATTGTCCCAGGCACTTGAGAAGGTTCAAGAAAATGAAGCCTGTCAGCGACAGATCATTCATGATCAAGCTTTGACAATTGAGAAGCTAAAGGCCTGTGATGATACCCAGCATAGCGATGATTCTAGTAGTAATGATGGGCAAAGACCACACATGAAGAAGAAAAAGAATAATGACGCAGCAAGTACTGACCTTCTGCACAAAGATGCCTTACAATCTGGCAAACAATTTGTGGTTGAATCTTCACTTTGGACCGAACCTGGTGCTGTTCAATATCTCACCCTTCTTAATGGTGATGGTTCAGATGCGGTTCAGGCAAATGAAAAAGAAGACAAAGACATCAGGAAATCGGCGCGGCCCTGGTATGACCAGGCGGAGTTTATAAGCACAGGGCTGTTTGGCAATTTGTGCTCAGACATAATAAAATTATATAATGTCGTATAAATGCTCGTCGGGCCGCCAGTAAATGACCATACAGTACAATTCTGCTTTTGTCTGCTCAGCAATTGTGTTGTAACCAAATGATTGTAACCAAATGGTAATAGTTGATCTTCTACTACCATTCTGATTCTTGCTTGCCAAATAATCATATTTGTGGCTCAATTATTGTAATGAAATGGTAATAGTTGATCTCCCACTACCATTCTGATCCTTGCTTGCCAAATAATTATATTGTGATGGTGGGGGTCAGAGCCCGCTGCTGCCCCACTCATTCAGGCTTGTGCCTGCCTCATTTGTCCGTGCCTGCCGTCATCCTTGTTCATCCGTGCCGCTGTCATCCGTGGGTGCCTACACGTCATTTGTTCGTGCCCGCGTTGGCGCTCATTTGTACGCGCTTGCATTCGTCTGCACCAGCACCCACCTCATGCTTGCTGTCATTGTCTGTATTACACATAGTTAGCACACAAATACTAGTTATCTTACTTATCTTGTCTTGCAATTGAACTGCATGAGTGCCTAAAGACTGTTAAATGGTTAGACAAATAACAAAAACTTACATTTTAAACGGATGTGTGAGATGAAAGCCAGAGTGCGAGAGCGTGTTATGTCACAGTGTGACACATAACACAAATTATGATAAAACAGATAAAATGTGATAAAAATTATTAATGAAATAGGTAAATGCAGGCTCACCTTAATATATATACCTGTGAAATACCCGTAACCGCAGGTACAGGTACGTGGTGTGCCTCGGTGTGCCAAAATCCACTCCTGTACCCGTGTTACCCGTTTTGGGTTCACCTGTACCTGTATTAAAGCCTACACTTGACGAGGGCCAAACGATCGAATTGGACTTGTAGGCATTAGTGGACGTTGCTGCAAAGCGACCTTCAGTCGTTGCCCAGAGATGCGAAGGTCACGGATGGAATGCTATGGAATGATGCGACCCAATCGAGTTATGGTCACGTGCTTGTTGACTTTGCGCACATAAATACTGCACGTTGTTTTGTTTGCCTCTTCTTTTCGTACTTCCATCTACCTCCATCTCCCTCATGTTGGGTGCTCTTGCACCCTCATGTGTCGAATGCCTTAGTCTCACTCCAAGTCCACGTCGTGTGCGGCAGTGCTTTTGCACTCAATTTCTGTGGTTCTCACCAAGCCGTTGAGGCTTTTCTACTTGTGTATCAGCCGATTTGTGGCCTCTGTCTATTTGGTGGTTTTTGGTGAGATGTGACCAGGTTGGTAATAGCCCGCCTTAGGTGTGAGGTGTTTATGGGAGCGGATAGAAGGAATGTGGGAAATCTGTAGGGAAATAGTTGGAGCACAATGTATTTAATATTTAGTATGAGTAATATATATATTTCTTCCGCAATTTGTCAATTAGTTGTTCATGCAAATAAATATTGTTATCCATATTGTCCTGTAGTGGCTTGATGATAGCATCTGGTTATTCCTGCCAGGGCTACCTACCTTTGTAATGGTAGGTACTACAGGTATTCCTTTGTAGTTTATTCACACTGTGGTGTTTCTGGTGATTTCTGTCAATGCTACCGACCTTTATATAGGTAGATACTTGTGGTAGCACTTGTCATTTGCTAAAATTCTGGCAGAAGTTTATAATTACCAGCTTTCTTATGTACTTGGCGGAACCTGTCTACGCTATCGACCTTTTTCTAACCTTACCAGACCACTTGCCAGAATTAGACATATTGTATAAATTATATGTATTTTAAAGCCTTATCTAGCTTTGTCAGAGTCTCCACGATTTCCTGATGGACAAGGATCTGAGATCACAGGCTGAGTTGATTTATGCAAACTTGCCTGCTCATTTGCGTCTGCACATCCAGACAGCTTGGTTCAGGAAATGTGTAAGTTGAATGCTATGCCTTTTGCTATTTTGCACTAAAATTTCATCATCATTGTTTTAACAGTTCCAAGAAGGCAGGAAGTCAATTCGCTCAAACCAGGCACACCACTTAGCCAGGCTCTTTCTAACCTACATATTGTCAGCGACTAGCTGCGAGAGGGGTTGCCCTCAGGTCGTCACTGTCCGCTCAGACAAGGCTAATACTGTTCTAGATATTCTCTAAGGCTGGGATCTTAGAGTTGAGTTGAGTGGAAAGCGGCTAGGAGGATAGACCAGCTTAAGACTGGTGTCTCCGATCGATTCAGAGCTATCTAAATACAATCTGAGATATCGTCTAAGCTAGGATAGGTAATAGGTAATCGCCCAGTCAGAATGCGAGATCAGTAGATAAGCAAGTAGACGGAATATCGGAAGGTAACTAGCCAATAGCAAAAGGGGAGCATAATGCGCAGTAGTACTGCGGAACTGCGGATGGCGTCATAGTGGAGTAATACAGATCCGATAGGATTCCGAATAGATAACAGAAGAAAGGTGAAGTCATGAAGATAGATAAGGTCAGATGTCAGGAAACAAGTGTCACGTGGTTAGTGATGCGAGAATAAAAGATTCATGACATTACCCTCCGATCAAGGCGAGCGTCTCAATCGACTGAATCATAGGAAGATAATGTGTTGTCGTTACTGATATGTTGTTTTCAGAATAGCGTGTCGATCAGCTATTATAGTTTGTGAGAGCACCACGGAGGGGGTGTGTTAAAGGGTAACTCTCGGCAGACATGGCCTTTTTTATTCCATTCGTTTGAGCTTGAACGGAATCAGCGAGGTTCATTACGCTGGAGCAGCTTCCGTAGAAGGTGTTTTATGCGTAACCGTGCATCTCAAATGGGGTAGTAAGCGTTCCAAGCCGTAGTTTTAGGTCAAGTTGCAGACCGAATTTTGCTTCTTCGATTGCGTCATCCCCAGGGCAGGGTCAGCCAGCGAGAAAGTGTGCGCGCTGTCCGAGAATAACCGTTCCCAGAAGACGGGGCTACAAGCATGCCAGGCCGTAGTTTTGCGACATTGCGGTCACGTGTGGTCGGGGTTAAGAGGATATCGCCGTTGATGGTGGTTATTTAAGGAAAAGTTTTCCTTGTCGCTTCTTCTTCTTTAACAACCATCATCCATTTGTTCGACAATGTATCCTGCTGCCCAATCTATCGTTTTGGTTAGGCGTACTCCGCGTAGAGCTCGTCGCGAACGTCGTCTAGTAGTCAAGGATTCGACTAATGCGCGTACTTTTCGGTTCCAAATCGCGCTACCCTTCATGGGTAATCTGCCGGACGTGCCGTTCCGAGTGAGTTTTCTTTCGTTGTTCAATGTTTTCTCGATTTATCGTTCGGGAGCGTAGATTCACGATTTCGTTTTCTGGTGGGAGGAGAATGTCGTTTCGTATGGGTATATTACTGCGTTTTCGCATATGGGTGATGTGAGTGCGATTGTGGTTTTGTTGATTTTCTAGTTTGTTGATCCTTCCTTTGCATAGGATACCATCATTGCTCGTATCAATAGGCATGGGTATTATGCGCATCGACCGGGGGCGATCGTTCTTCTTCCTACTTCGGCGTTGAATAGTCTTGTCCCTTAAACAGATTGTTTAATAAGACCATGAATTTTCGCCTCGGTGAAATCTGCAGTTGTGAATTTTGCAGAAAGACCAATGCATGTTAGCATGTTCTTGCTTGATAGGATTAAAATGACGAGGTGGGGGTCGAGGAGGAGAAGGAGGTGCGTTTTCATCTGGGATGTTCCAATCTTCGATAGGAATAGCGCTCCATGTGATCTCGGGTATTTCATTTTTGATAGGGTGGATTTGAGGTGAAGGAATGGGGATTACTTCTGGTTCAGGAGTAGGTGTTGATTCTTGGAAATTAGGGATAGTGTTTATTCTGAGGGTCCAGCCGTCAGGATTGATCTTTCCAT
>KN833019.1:265182-293497 GCA_000827315.1 Piloderma croceum F 1598 | reverse complement strand
ATCCGATAGGATTCCGAATAGATAACAGAAGAAAGGTGAAGTCATGAAGATAGATAAGGTCAGATGTCAGGAAACAAGTGTCACGTGGTTAGTGACGCGAGAATAAAAGATTCATGACACATATTTTCTGAACTCCCTGCCACATTTTCTGACAAAGCACTGCACCCACATTTGCCTGAAGTCATGGCACTCCTAAAAAACGAGAGGTTTCTCTATGACCATGAGCCAAAGACTTTGAAAGCTGCACTGGAGGGACACCTTCACAATCCTTGTATTCTCAAGGTAATAATAACATTTACCTTGCTTTATCGTCTGCTTATTAGTCAATGTGCGGCAGACTCTGAAGTGTGTTCTGCATGGACCAGCTGCGGTGACGAATGGTAAAAAAAGCCCCAAAGCATGCAGCACAAATGCTCACTTGTGGGGATGCACACAAGTCACCAACAAGATGCTGGCCTTCACTGCAACTCTTGTATGTTCTCCCGTTTAATCACTGAATGCCTTCTTTACTCATTTTGCAATGTTGGCTTATAGGATTACTTTATTCTTTCTGGGAAATCTGAATTCACCGAGCAAGGCGCCAGCCATAATTTCCGGCAATTCTATGATACACGGATCAAGATCTTGCAGAAAGAATCATCAAAAGGTCCAAAGGCTGGTGAACGCCACAAAGACCTTATGAAATATTTCAACGAAAAGCTCTTCCCATCAGATGAGGCACCAGATTCTGACATTGATGAAGAAGCGATGTTGCTGAAGGCCATCTCGGATGAGGAGAATGAAGGTGACAAGAATGAGGTCAACAGGGATGATGAGAATGAGGGCAGGGAGAATGAAGGCGAGAATAGAAATGGAGGTCTGACTTTATTCATTAGATTTTTCAAGAGAGATGCTTTATTTTAGTATGAGACTTTTTATGCAAACACACTATGAGTGAACACCCATGCCAACTAATCAGCAGTAGTGCTACCTTGGCAACCATCTTTTCATAGTGACCACATCCACCACAATGGATAATTTCCCCAACGCAAAAGTGCTGGAGTACCCTGACCTCAGTGCAGTCTAGACACCAACATACGATGAGGCTCCCCCTAGCATAAAGTAAGCCTCAATATTTCTGGCCTTGTTATATCTCTCATTCATCAGAGCAGGGATGTCATGTCCAATGAGCCACACCTGTATCGTGATGTTACTCGCACTGAGGTTTGTCTGCAAGAATGAGTCTCTTGTTCATTCAATGCAGCTGAAGTGCAGAGGGACCAGAATATGTGGAGTGATGAGGTCAGTCTTGTGTTATGATATGGATTTCAAGCACTCATTTGTGCACAGGCTCTTGCTCACTGAAAGATTGAAACAGTTAAAATGGACAAGTATATCATGGCATTATTCTTTCCAGAAGAGGCCTCCTATGGGTTTGTACCATACCAACAGAACGGTGACAAGTGTGCTTTCGAGCTTCCACTGACACAAGTGGTTGATAAGGAAGCTTGGGATGCTGCAAAAGCATGTGATGGCCATCACAAGACACCCAAAGACCTACCTGTCACTGCTTGGGGTGCAGATGTTGACCAGCCCGCATTTGAGATCGCGGAAATGGGCAGTAGGGTGTTGTCAGAGCTTCAAGCAGTGGAGACGGCTGCATATTGATGAGACACAATCATGATGCAGAACATCTTGCAGCATATCAAGTTGCAGATCCAGGCCATTGAAAGTCTCGTCCAGTTGCAGAGGAGGGCAATGGAGAGCGCAAATACTGAGAGCTAGAGAATTTCTATCTCCAATAATTAATACAGATTAATTTGATTGTCAATTGTATGCACTTTGAACAATCCACCTAGCCTCAACTTAATGTGTGGCGTGAGTGTGGCGTGGAAATTCAGCTGCTCCAAAGGTTATTTCATTGTCACAATGATGACGCTCTCAACAATTAAGCTCATCTCCACCCATTAACTACACCCAATCCTGAATCCCACTGGTAGTGGCCAACACACCCAAAGCATGAGGGACAAGGAGCCAAAGACAAATGAATCCTTTGAAGCTCCCATAATGCACCAAGAGTCTGGAATGCAGATCCTGTCTGCACAGTCATATGCACACTAGCAAATGCACTCACCTCACTGTTGCAACTTTTCAGCTCTCAGTGCAAATGTAGTGAATGAGTCCTGGGGTAGCAGGGCATAGCAAGGCCTAATGGAGATCAAAGAAAAAATACAGGTAAGCATGTGGACTGTCACACAGCAGTGTTGTTGACTGTATTCCTTGGGACCAGATGCTATTGTTGTCTGGAGCTGCAGCAGATCGTGGCTATACCATGTGCAAGACCTGATCATGGCATTGATAACACAACTTGCCAGTATGTCTTTCAAGTAGGATCTTAACCTCCCAGTGATATGTCCAGCGATGCTGTATGGTCAGGAAACAACCACACCAACACTATATATAAAGCTGGAAACTGTGAATGATCTAAAAGTATGGAGTCCTGGTATATCTGTTCCTATAACCAATGTACGATATAAAAAGGGATGTAAGGGGTGATATCCGGCTCAAAGGTGATCAGATATGGGTACGTAAGTGATTGTGGGGGTCTGTATACATAGTCCGATGTAGGTAACAAAAGATCAAGCGAGATCGGAGCAAAACTGATAAAACAAAGGAAACGCGATAGGACGAGGTAGAACGCAGTGTGTCGAGGTCGATGTACGAGGGATAGTGTCTGGAAACGCAGGGGAACGCAGTCTGAGTCAGATCGAAGTGATACGAAGTCTTACGAAGGCAGGGGAACAAAGTACAATGTTATTCTGTGTAAAATGGGAGTGGTAGGTAGAATATAAGTAAAAATGACCTCAGAGAGGTCGAAATGGCGTCGGAGGGATCGGATATGACTAATAGTCCGTAGGGATCGGAGTCTGAACCTATAGTAATAGCACAATCAACAGAAACTATAAATAATCGAAACATCAGAATACTGATAACTGCGAAGATAAATAAAGACTGGAAAAGGTCGGACAAGGTCAGAAACACATCGAATAGGTATACTATAGTACGGAAAACGCATAGATAGTCCTTCGATGTAGCAATAAGTCAGATATAAGCAAGGAAACATTGAAAATAGCATAAAAACATCGAAAAAGGTCGAAATGGGTCGGAATGAGGTCGGAAATGATTGGAATGACATCGCGTAACTTGCAAGGGGTTTGAAACACATCCTACTATGTTCTCCAGGTCGTACATTGTTTCTGAAGATCGCACAGATATCACAAATCATCAAAAACAACCAAATACGTGCTTAGAGCGGTAGTGTGCTTATCACCGGTTACAACCCTTGGTGTCCTCATGCATGGTAGGTTTTGCTATATCATCATGAATTGTTGTAACCTAGGTCATCCCAGGATGATATGCATATGGAACCTTTTTGGCACAACTTGAAGCACGAAATTGAGACAGGACACACTTCTAGTGTCGGAATGAAGGTCTGTCCTTTCTTACCTTATGATGATTTATTTCTTTATACTCGCATTTTTTTACTCCTTTCTGATGCACTTAAATTGTACCCTTCTTGACATTAATCCTCATGTAGCATCTTAAGCACTCTTAATCAAGATGTTCCACATCTCCGCAGCCACATTGATTGAGGCATTTGCTTTCTCATTGCACTCGTTCACATACTTGTTCACAGACACTCTCTCACAGCTGGCAATCCAAACCCGCAGATGTCTTTGCCTGTTCACTCAGAAGATATCCAGGACAATTTCCTGAATATGTTATGTCCCTGTGATATATCATTTATCGTTGTCAACTCCTGGCACTGCTTTCCTCCATCAAGTTTAAAAACTAATGATTTTCTCTACTGTCTCAATACTTGAGTACTGGTTTTCGATATGTATTTAATGGCTATAATGGAATGCACTTATTGCTGACAATGTAACTGGCCAAAATGTATCATTAAGACAAATAACTGCTTGCATTACATGCTGTCATGTGTTATACCACGTCACTATGTATCTGAAATGAGTGCATAACAAGCCCTTTCAAGGTTATTTGCTGTTGCAAGATAGCTTCAGTGTGGGGACCCTCAATTACAACAAGCTCTATGTAGACATGATTCAGTCATACCTCCATGTACATAGCATGTCAACCATACTTGATGCATGGGCGCAAATAGCGTATCAGCAAATCCTGGCCAGTCCGCGTACACTACGGCTGGGCTGATGCGTAGAAAATGCATTGGCCCATATATGAGATTTATATTATGGACATAGGTAACGGAATAGCTGAGACGTTGTAAGCGAAATGGCCAGTCAACTTATTGACATAATTAGCTGGGATGGAATATGCGGGCTGGCCAATGTACTGCCCATGCCCTTATGAACAGAATTGGCCAGGATGAAATATATGGGCTGGCCAGGACATGTATTACTAAGTTGTATGTAGGCCAGCTGTGATTGATACGGATGGGCCAGGATTGCTAGCAACAGTATGGCCAATCCCTTTTTATTGGAAAGGCCATAATGTATAAATGGAATGGGCCAGCTACTGCATACCATCTGGGCCCATCACGAAAGCAACGCACTAGCCAAGGGTATCCAACATATGTTCCTTTTTGGGACATAATGTCATTATCCTGGACACTAAAATTAATGTGCCAAGGATATGACATCATATTTTGATGCATGTGGGATCTTGCCCAAAATGAATGATCTGGGTATCACCAGGTGCACCTTGTTGAGTAGATTCTGGATCTGGTGGTTTCATAACCATACCATTGGTCATTAGGCAGGAAAACAGGAAATACTGTTGAAACCCTGGTCTGAAAATGTGACCCCTCCGTTTTGGACGGTTCAACTTACACCTTGACTTGTTGGTCAAGGAGATGATGAATATGGACACAGAAATGCTCATTTTGACCTGTAGCACCTGCTATACCCAAAATAGTGATTAGAGCACCGGGAGAAGGTTAGGTGACCTGCTCCGAATTGAATTGTTCAATTTGTATCTAGACTTATTTTGTGAAGAGATTCTGAATCTAGACAAGGAAATTTAAAATTCCTATTATAGCACTTAATATGGCTAGATCTGTGAAAATCAGGAAATATGATTGGCTCTGTTTGGGATGGTCCAACTTGTATCTAGACTTGTTTTTTGAGGATATTCTGAATCTGGACACGAAATATTCATAGCTGACCTGTAACCCATGCTCCAGCCAAATCAATTTGGAACATCAGGAGATGGTCAGGTTACCTCCTTTAAATGACACGAACCATATATAATCTGGGCCTATTTGATGAGTAGATTCAGGATATGAAGAGGGTATCCTCATATCTTGTCTGTAGCTCTTGATACTGCCATTTTTGTGTTCTAACCCTAGAATAAGGTTGAATAAAGTGACCCCATATGTGATGACTCATATATCATCTGGGCTCAAATTTCAAGGAGATTCTGAATCTGCAGTCATAATTTCCAATTTTTACCTGTGTGGCCTGCTAAAACCATATTTCTGAAAAGTAATATTTGTAAAACTTGATTCAGCCATAGCAGATGTTCCAACGGATAGAAATGTAAGTACTGCCGATATCCACTAGTCCTGTATGTATGAATGATATTCCAAAAGAGACTTTGACATATTTTGGTCTGGTTGTTGTGATATACCCAAATTGAGCTCTTTTTACCATGTTCTTTGTTATAAATGCATCACACTAGCAATCTTGAGGCACAAGGATGAAACACACTCCATAGTATGTACAAAGTATGGATCAAAAGGAATTACAGAGAAATTCAGAGTATTGGTGAAGGGACATACAAAATAGTGGTAGGAAAGCTTTATGTAATGGTACTTGCAAGTTTCACATTCCATACGGTCATGTTATTGTGTCGTTAGTCATAGATTGTGGCTGGACCGAGTGGGAAGTGTCTTCAACATATATAATTGTAATTGATGATGATTAATGAGGTTACTTGCAGTCAATATTGCGCTGGGCTATTTCAAGTGTCTAGAGCTGAGAACAATACAGAGATTATCTCCCCAGCATTGTATGTCTTGTACCTGGATGACTTGGTGGCCACTCATGACATAAATTGCAGTACGGACTTCAATGCATGTCTGCAAACAAGTGATGAAAGTGACCAGCAATATTTTCGCCATATACATATTGAGCTTTAGTTGTAAGATATTGCCTTTAGTACCTGGCTGTAGCCACAATTATTGATACATTCCACAGGGCTCCAGCCATGGCTGTGGCACAGGTGCTTTCCCTGGCCTTTTGGGTTGCGTACCTGGAATAAATTTGTTTTCATACCCAATAAATCCATTATTTTGGTTGCTTCATTGGATGGGTACATATTCATTGGCCACAATATTGCATCGGGCCATGCTCAGGCTTTGTTACCCTTCCACATGGCCTTTTCCACTTGCCTTATAGGTAAAGGGAAGTGTTTGTGTGCCTGGCCATCAAACCCCACCAACAATTGATGTGTTGTGCACATTGGTGGCTGTGCATTTTGTTGGCGCATGCACATGGCTACCAAATCAGGTAGGTATGCAAATGCTTGCTCAAACGGTGGATGCTTATGGTCCCTGCATATCACTCAAGTGCTATCATATTTGTAATAAACTTTTGGAATGTTATTATCACAAACACACAATCCTGGATGCATCCATTTGTTTTTAAATGACATGCACTTGCTGTAAGGAAATTAGAATCTAAAATAAGCAGGCATGCAGACAGGAGAAAGATTTGTATCTATGAGAGCACCCAAACAGTGTGAAAAATCTTGTAAAAAATTAGAACGGGGAAATGAAAGCAGAGTGGAAGAGCTCAGCCGCTTCATCACATCCAAATAAGGCAATTCTGACCATATTTAGTCTTGTGGCTGAATATTTTCTTCAGCCACCCATAACATTGTATGCTTGTTACACTCCCCCCAGCACTCTAAACTCTAATTTCCAGTGCCTAGCATATTTCATGAATGTATATACAGGTTCTAACAGAAGGAATCAAGCCATAGATATCTTGAAGTGGCACCAGGCTGAAATTAACTCAATTCTCCTCCTCTGCTCAGTGCCAATAGACATGGAGGCCAGTCAAGCTTGCCTACTCCTTCTGTTTGTATTGGTAGCTCTCTGGTATTTTATAGCACTACATGAAAGCAAAATTGAATCAAAGGGTACTCCTTATGCCTTCTGCATGCCGAGTCTTTCAACTACATGCAAGGTAAGCTGGATTGACAGTCTGCTAGCTATCCATAATCCAAGATTGGGTTCAGAGAAGTTTTAAGCAATGTAGAAGGTTCAAACAATCACTATCTAACCTTTTTTCAAATATTTCCAAGTGGGTGTAGAATCAGTGTCAAGACCAGCACAAACAACTGTAGCAAACTGTACACATACTTGGAGTTTTGACTGACTGACTGCATATTAGCCAAAATCCAAAATATTGCAAGGAAAAAAATTCAGAGAGCAGAAATACATATCAGTAAATGAATTTGAGAATTTGAGGGTAGATTTGAAGGCAAGTGTGCCCAGGGGCAGGCAATATGTGCTATCCGGAACTATCCAAAACCAATCCAAAACCGTCCAAAACCTGTCCAAACCCAGTCCAAAACCTTATCTTATCAGAGTTGTTTCATTCTAATCTGAATGAATACCCATGCAATAAAGATTTAATTAATTTTCTCCACATAATATACATAGAATATACATTTATGTACAGTATGCAGGCAAAACAATAAGAACTGAGTGCACAATATCACAAACAACACTGAGCAATGCAAAAATGATCAAAACCTCCACAAAAGGAAACTGCAAACTTTGGCCTTGCTCTCTGCACCCACCACCGCTAGCGGCACCAACAATAACAGCCACAACAGGCTTGAATCAACCCTAGGGTTGGTCCCAGAGTATGTAGTAAATTTATCTCTTTTACATTTGCGCTACTAACATTTATTTTAGTTATTATTTATTCACTGGGTGCGTGTGACGTCCGCATGGCCATCTCGCTTTCCTGCATTTTGAGCACGGCAAATTTCTTTCCGTAATTCCCTGGTATTTATTTCATCTACCTATATCAACTTAGCTTTGGATGGATATTGGGAAAAAGTAGAGTCAGAAGGGCGGTTGAGGGGATGGTGGATGCCAGGTCTTTCCACCCACACCACAAGCTGTTTCCACCCCTGGACAATATCGAGCCCATGCGGCTCAATATTCGGCTTTTTGGGTTGAATCCCCCTCCTCCGTGTGATCTCGCCATTCACCCCTCCCACATTTTTAACCATAACATAGGGTCCACCCACCAACCACACAAACTGTTTTCACCCCCCATCAATATTGAGTGCCCTGGCTCAATTTTTTTATTTCGGGGGTCAAAATCCCGTTCCCATCTGATCTCAGCCTCTCTGCCCTCCACAACCACATTCACCCCACACACACCATCTTAGATACTCCCACCATGCCCACCATTGTCAATTTCCATTATGGGCCAGTACCAAATGTGCTGCATTCAGTATTTGGCTTTTGGGGTTGAATTCCTGCCCACACCTGATCTCTTCATCCCTGCCCTCCAACACCGCATACACCCCATGCTCACCTTGGGACCTGCTGCCACTCCTGTTTCTACACCCCCCTATACTCCCCTCCCCTAATCTTCCTTTCTCCTAACCCCCTCCCCCCCCTTATAGTGGATATGTATGGCCTAAAGGCCTTGCATAGTGTTGCCGCGGCTACGGTCAGAAGCCGGCTCTAACCGAAGCCGACAACCAATTATAGCTGTAGTTGATCACGGCTCCTTTACGGAAATGGCCGGTTGCCCAATGACCGACTAGTGTTTTCAGCCAACCCATGACTCGGGCTACAGCCGGTTTGCGTGGTTTGTTCCATGTTCCAGATGGGAGTTCAAATCGTCGCTCTTGCCTCCCACGATGACAAATTCTCCACCCAACCCACCCTGCCTTCAATCTACACCTATAAAACATGGTTTATCGACGATGTACAAGTTTACCACAAATCACAAGTATCGGGAGAAGGAGATGTCGGACATGGGTGATGAAATGAAGGGTTACTTTGTTGGACCCATGCCTGCTACCGAGTTTCTGAACACCTTTTTCCCTAAATCATCCCTGAACACCAGTGCAAGGGCAAAGCAATTCGAGCCTGGATGCTTTGACGATGTCATATCATGCACACTCGAAACAGACACATATCAGCCTTTTGTAGGACCTTTTGTTGTGCCACGCGTTGACGTTAACGATGCAGATTTCTTTCACATCTCAGATTGACAAAGCCAAGCTATTTGCCCCTTCCCTGGAATTTGTCAATTCATCCACATTCACGGACTGTTCTCGCCAAACCGATTTCGCTTTTGACATTAAACCGGATGTTTGTGTTTACCCTAATGAGAGTGGACATCGAGGTCCGACAGATATTGTTCATGCCAATCTCACGATCGAGTTCAAGTGGCACTCGGGTGATGATCCATTTTGCTTACCGTATTCAATCGGTGAAGGTGATAACATGAAGACCTCTTTTCTACATGACACCAAGGGTGGTACCGATACCGCAGGACAAATCACGGCTTATGTCGCAGCTCAGCTAGGCGCCCAATTCCGTACTTGCGCCTACTCAGTTCTTATTGTAAAATCTATCGCAAGACTCATTCAATGGGACAGGACGGGCGCCGTCGTCTCTGAACCCATTGCTTACAATCAGGAGCCGGCGCTTGTGGAGTTCTTTCGTCGATACCACAAAGCACCACAGGAGCTCCGCGGTGTTGACACCACCGTCACGGAGCCGACAGCTGGCGAGAAACGTCTTGCAAGGAAATGCTTAGGGATCGATGATACAACTGTTCTTTTGAAGATGGCTGTGCAAACTCCTAATTCACAACGATGGTATGTTATTCGTGCTCCGATGGCAAACCACTATACCCCCCCTGGACGCGCGACACGTGGATTCGAGGCATATGATATTGAAAGGCGCAGAAAGGTGTTTGTTAAAGACACGTGGCGAGTAGACTTGGCAGGTATCGAGAAAGAGGGGGATACGTATCAGTTGTTGTGGGCAGCCCAAGTTCGAAATCTTGCTGTATGTTCGGCTTCTGGCGACATTGGTGACCAAGCTACGTGCACGCATCTCTACAAAGATGCACCATGGGCTTGTGACACGAAACGTGACCTTGTGCCACACCACCACTATCGGCTGGTGTTGGACACTATTGGACAAAGTCTGACAAAGTTCTCCTCATCACGCGAGATGCTCCGCAGCGTACTGGATGCCATAATCTGTACTTTCTTTCTTTTCTTTTTCCCTAGCCAATTACTTATCTTTAGCATGTTTAGGCCATGATGATGCAGTCCGAGCAGGGGTTCTACACTGTGATATCAGTGCTGGGAATATTTTGATTGTAGACGGAAAGGGGATTTTGATCGATTGGGACCTCTCAAAACGGTTGAACAATTCATCTGCACTTGACGAGGTGAGACAGCCTACACGAACAGTGCGTATAGCTGTCTCTTATTCGATGTTGTCTTGATGACGCTAACTTCCCTATAGGGTACTTGGCAATTCATGTCTGCCGCTCTCATCTGGAACAAGTCTGCACCACACACCTTTGTGGATGATTTGGAGTCCTTTTTTTATGTGATCCTCTGGCTTTCCTTGATGTATTCACCCAATTCCATGTCCCCAGCAGACCTCACATCCTTCATGCAGACAGTCTTGGATCCACAGCAATATGAAGGCACTGGTGGTAGTGGCAAGCGGACTTTTTAAAGGGCCGCTCGATGCTGGATGGTCTAGCATTTCGGGATCGACCATTGCTAAAGCCGTTGCTCAACTCTCTGGCTGTTTTATTTGCAGTTCGCTATGAACCAAAGCCATCTCAAGAGGATGAAGCACTGTTCGTTGCTTTGTCAGAAACGAATATTAAAATGCACTCGGTGGCCTATAGGTACCACACCCGTTCTGCATCGCTCATGTCACATGTATACATTATCAAATTGGTCACCGAGTCGATTGCAACTCCGGAGGTCTGGCCCCGTGATGATCGCGCTACTGAACAACAATTGCTTACTCTGGACAAATCAGGAGGCCGGAGGAAGACAAAAACCAGCTGGGGACTGTCTGATAGGCCATTGAAGAAGCCACAATTGGGAGACTAAGAGGGTTCGAGGTTGACGTGTCACGAGGATATCTGGACAAGTGGCTTGTACAGGGTTTCTGTCTCATCATAGTTATTTTCTCATCATTTGCCCGTCTATAGCACATACTATATTCGCCAGGCCCTATATTACCACATAGCTACTCATGGCTGAGGTTTTGAATACGAGTATATATGCCATATGTTACAATCAATTCGCCTCAACAAGCTCCGGCAGTTCCTCTTCATCAATCTCTTCGTTCTCGGTACCGCTATCATGGACACTAATCTGGCCCCGGATGAACTAAGAAACAAATGAATCACGGAAAGACTAGGTCGATAACATGGCTTACCTCCAGGCGGTCTGCGTAGTGATTGATGACAGTGACAATACTGTGATAATCAGAGACTTGGTCCGCATAACGAATCTCACAGAGAATCTTGTTGGCCTCTGCATGGATGTCACTTGTCAAGATGTCACTACAAGTCGAATACTTGATTAGGAGTAGGATGGTGTGCATGTGGTGCTTGATATAGGACAACCATGATACAGATGAAGCAAACCATCTGGTAGATAGTTGGTTGATGGTATGAGCATGGCAATAGAGGCATTGCGGCATTATGCTGAGATTCTGAGAGCTTACAGCTTTCAATTGTCCAACTACCTTGGCTGGCGAGGCTTTTTATTCAGCGATCAGGGTCCAGGAACTCGGGACTCGGAGCGCATGCAGATTCTAGGATGGAATCCTCACGTTTAATGTTTAGTAATTGTAACATGTGCGTAAATCATTTGCCTCGTGTTACATTACAGCGAGTCTGAGATTTGGTAATCGTGTATAGTACCTAGGCAAACACAGTAATGTTCTGGAGAACTGGCACATCGTCATGTGTAGCCCAATGTATTGGTGGGGATTTTACCTTGGTGTGATAGTTCGAAGCACCAACGAACTTGACATTGATTGCAGAAGGTATGCATATCTGGATCATCTTCAGTCAAGGGCCGATCTAGACACTAACACGTACTCGTCACAGCCTACAGTGCGATATAATCATCTTAGCCCCACCTTGTCGGTCCTCAAAACCTGACTAGATAATAGATCTGCAAGATTGACAGGTTTTGTTGTGATCCTTGTAATTGAAGGTACGTAAGGCATTTGATATCTTAACATTGCGGTGATTACAATATTTGTGCCATCTTTAGCCCTTCGCCTTGTCTAGATATTTCATATTACCTCTACTCCCAGTAGACGAGGTAAACCATTGGAGGCCGCCCATGGTGGAAGTCGTACTCAGATGTCAGCTGGGGGGGGATGTTTGAAGCACATGCGGGAGTGCAACTCATCAATCTTCGGTCATCAATCTTCGGTCATCGTGGTGTACATGCGGGATATGTTACGTTAATCACCAGCCCTTGATGTTTGCCCCATCTTGATGTGAAAAGTTCCTATCTAATTGTTCTAATTGCTTTGCAGGTTACGTCTATGCCTTCTTGCGTGGGCGCCACACAACACGAGGCATCTCTTATATCAAGTTCTCGCTTCCTATACATTAGAGCTGCCATTAGCCCACTCAATTATGAGCCGTAATCGTTGCCAACAACACTCCTCACGTCGGACCGATGCTGACTATAACCCACCTGCTGAACCGGGAGGTAGTGCTCTACGTGGCACTAGTCACCAAACATGGCGAGCAAACAGAGGCCGCGGTGAACGTGAACATATTGATATAACTCTTTCAGACGAAAATTCTGAATCCTCGCAAGAAGTTAACCCTCCAGCCGCCAATTCAAATGCTCCAACTATTGCTACCTCTAATGTTCTTGGCGCTTCAGCTGTACAACCAACACTTGTTCCTAGTTCCCAGGGCAGTGGTTCTCGTAACGTCGCCCACGACATAAACCATTTTTTCCATCGGGGTGCGAAGAATCAACCAGGAGCCAAAACAATATGCAAATCGTGCGAGTGAGTCATTTGAAACTTATCTCGCTTGACAATTTCGAGCAGTCTCATAAATCTCTTTGTAGAAAAACGCACAATGAAGACAGGGCCGCATGGCCTAATCATAATTACAAGTTTTCTCCACAAACCGCCAACGGCTCTTTGCGAAGTCATCTTGAGAAGTTCCACAAAGAAGAATATTTGGAACTGTGCACTCGGAATAAGTGGCGTAATTTGCTTCCGAAGTCACGCAGGGACGATACTGTTGAGACGAGCATTGGTCAAAATACGACAGACTACCGGCCACGACCTCAATTCTCGCAACAGGCATTTCTAAAGCATATCATCAATTTCATTGTCGCGGACGACCAAGTAAGTTTAATACAAATTTGAGATGTTACAGGTATTGTACTCACAGAGCTGTTTTAGAGTCAATCAATGTCATTGAGTGTCGAGAATTCTGTGACCTCCTCCTCCTCCTGCGCGAAGACTTACAGGATAAAGATATCCCTCATCGCACAAAGCTTCGTGAATCTATCATTAAGGCATGGGAGGTCTGGTTCAAGAAACTCAAGGAAGACCTAGTGGTATGTTAGTTCTTCGCCGA
Source organism: Piloderma croceum F 1598 (assembly GCA_000827315.1). Lineage (NCBI taxonomy): Eukaryota > Fungi > Basidiomycota > Agaricomycetes > Atheliales > Atheliaceae > Piloderma > Piloderma croceum. The sequence goes on along the minus strand of KN833019.1, from coordinate 279,827 downwards.
CTTTGGGGCGTGGCTCACGTGGGACTTTTCGTAGCAAGCTACTGGTAAAATAAGTTTCACAGCCGACGTTTGGTCCGACCACAATCGCCGACCATATCTGTGTGTTACTGCCCATTGGATTGCAAAGGACAGCGCGACAGGCTGTCTTCTTTTAAAGGCTGCCCTGCTTGCATTCCATCGGCTTCGTGGAACCCACGACGTCAAGTCGATGGCGGAAACTGTCATTGGGCTCCTAGATCGTGCCAATATTACCACAAATGTACGTTCTTTCAATTCGTTCTCGATTACGTACCATTTTGACCTGCTGGCGATAACATCTTAGGTTGGACATTGGACCCTCGACAATGCTGCCAATAACGGCACCTTTATGGAAGAACTTGCAAAGATCCTTCTAGAGCGAGAAATACCCGGGCCCTTTGATGCCCAAGATAATCGTATAATGTGTTTTCCGCATATCGTCAATATCTGCTGCCAGCACGTGATTCGTAAGTTCACTGATGTAGAGCTCACTGATGGGCCAGAGACAGCCCCGACACCTCTGCCGAGCCATAACAATCAGTCGTACAATGATGCAGTTCGACGAGACCCCATAGCGCTTGGTCAAAACATTGTGCGAGTTCTGCGAGCCTCTGGTCAGCGACGAGATGCATTCGACGAACTTATTAAGGACGGCAATGCCAAAGGATGGTTACGAGTGGGTGACTCAATTGTCGAGCTCCGTCCTCTGCAGTTGTTACGTGATGTCAAGACGCGATGGGATTCGGTCTACTTCATGATCAAGCGCCTCCGTTATCTGCGCCCAGTAAGCCGTTATTATTTCGCCCAGATTGCGCACACGTGATTCAGTTTTGTCAGGCCATAGATCACTTCCTTGCACTCCCTGTCAACAAAGAACTCGCCCTTCATAAGTTGACTGAGCGGGAGTGGTCTGTATTGGCCGATTTCGAGGTCATCCTGGAGGTGCGAGCTTCATTATACACACAGGAATGTGCCTTGACGAAGGAATCAGATTCCTCACCATGTACAACAGGTCATGTCGAGTGAATCGACGCCTACCCTCGCTGGTGCGATCCCTTCCTTGAGATGTTCATGACAAAATGGGAACGACTTGCTACAATGCATCCGAGACTCGCACCATGGATCAATATAGGTATGGAGTATGCGACGGATTATTACAAGCGCATGGATCACACTCGTTCTTATGTAATTGCAATGGGTAAGTTGTCCGCTTCAAGAATTCTCATTTCTACCCTGATGGCTGTTTTCAACAAGTACTCAACCCAACCATTCGCATGAGTTGGATCCGAAAGTACTGGGACCAACAATACATTGAAGATGCTGAGCAGATAGTAAAGGAAATGGTACATTGCATCAAGTTCTTTTTGGCATACAGCTAATAATATGACAACACAAGTTGGCCAAATATCATGAGCGCACCAGGGAGGGGACTCTTCAGGGTTCATCTTCTCCTGTCCGACCTGCTCCTAATCCCACCAGGGAAAATCATCTGCCCGCGTTCCAGTCACTAACCGAGCTTTATGGTTTGGGCGCAGAGATGCCGTTTGCTAGCCCCGGAAATCTTGACGACCAATCAATCGAGCAAGAATATCAGTCTTTTGTGACCGCGCCACTTTCGCCTCAAGGGACCAATACACTGAAGTTCTTGGAAGTGCATGATAGTTGATTCTGACAGTACACGACACTCCAACTGACTATTCGGGGCAACAGTCTAGCCAATTGAGCCTCCCAACATTTTTTGCTATTGCATTGGACTATCTCCCCATTCAGGCATCCGCGGTTCCTTCCGAGCGAGTGTTCTCGTCCAGTGCTGAAACAGACACGAAGAAGCGCAATCACATCAATCCAATCTTAATGGAAGCCCTCCAAATGTTGAAATTTGCTCTGAAGAAGTCTCGCCTGAATTTCACTGACGGCTGGATTACCACAGAGAGTGATATGCAGGAACAAGAACCCGATGGAGACTTACTCGCAATGCTACTTCGGGACAATCGCAAGGATACATTGGACAGAATCATTCGTGCTTTTGGTGAAGATGGATCTGACGACGAGGCGGATGAGGACGATGAGGATGAGGATCAAATGTCTTAATACTCACAATCTTGCGGACTTGCTCATCTCTTTACTACGGACTCTAGAATCACCATAAATGTATCATTGTACTCATCCTTTCATTTCGAACCTACTCAGGCTTTCAAGTTCAGAACTTGGGATTAGCCGACCACGTGTCCTGGTTGATTTGTCTGCACCCTGCACTTACTTCACTTGCTTGCTTTGCCACACCAAACGTTCTTTCTTGTGCATAACTGTAACGTTTACGCAGCGAGTTGCAATTGTATTCACACCGCTTTCTTGAAATCAAGGTCAATATTGCCGACAGCTTCTGCTTCAGCGTTAAACCGACTCTCAGGCCTGCAGCTGTCACTCTTTTTTTGTTTGTTTGGCATAGCTGATGACATGGAGTCAGCAATCGGATCAGATGATAGGCAATTGAATGTTGTTAGGGTTGGTGGCAAATACAGACTGGGCGAGCAGATAGGTTCTGGGTCTTTTGGTGTGTGAATTCCATTCTCCTTCCTTCAGAACTTGCTGAAATCCGTTGTAGGTACTGTTTACAGTGGGGTCAATGTCATTTCGAACGAAGCCATTGCCGTCAAGCTGGAGTCTGTTCAGGCGGAGCACCTTCAGCTTGAACACGAGTACAGGGTGTACAAGAGTACTGTACCATTTCGACCGGGTGTTCAGAGGGTGTGACGCGTTACGCTGAACTTGTATCTTGTCTTCAGTTCAGCGCTGGCTGTGACCCATGACACTGAACACTTCTTGTTCAATGCTAGGGCGCTGAAGATCTCCGACACCAATCTTAGAAAAAAAATTAATATCCAGAGCCTCAAGGCATCTTGGGAAGCAACACCCGACGTGTCCGACAGTGCCAGAACAACATCTAAAACCGTTCATGTAAGAACAATATCCGTCCCCGAATTTTAATTAAATAATGCCAAAACTATTGTAATAAATATTTTCGGTAAATTTCAGTGATTTCTTTGGCATGCTGTTCAATGGGTCTTGTGACCCGTGACAAAACGTATCTGGTGTTCAGTTCAAGGTCACTTGTGACCAGTGACTGAACACCCGGTCGAAATGGTACAGTATCAAGGGCGGCATCGGAATCCCGTCCATTCGCTGGTTTGGAATGGAAGGGGACTGCAATGCTCTGGTACTCACACTCCTTGGCCCATCCCTCGAGGACACATTCAATCGCAGCAATCGCAAGTTTAGCTTAACGGGAGTTTTAATCCTGGCGGACCAGATGGTAAGTGCTGGCTACGGTATACATTGTGTAATGCCGTTCTGAAGCCTGGAATCACTCAGATCTCCTGTATAGAGCATATACACTCATGTCACTTCATTCATGGTGACATCAAGCCTGCTAATTTTCTGATGGGCGTTGGTGAACATGATCATGAAGTTTATCTCATCGATTTCGGTCTTGCAAAGAGGTTCAGGGACCCAAAAACTCATCTCCACATCCCATGTAAAGAACACTGCCCTCCTACTGGAACCGTACCTTACGTCTCAATCAACAATCATCTGGGTCTCGAACGATCACGTCGTGACGATATTGAATCACTCGCCTATATTCTTATATACTTCCTCTGTGGATCTCTTCCCTGGCATGGCATCCGGGCCACAACCAGCGGGCAGGAACACCAAACAATCCTCCAATTGAAGATGAATTTGACTCTCGATCGTCTTTACCCTGCTTGCCCATCTGTGTTTGGCGTTTTTCTCGATTATGCTTGTGGTTTGGCTTTTGACGAAAAACTTGACTACGACTACCTGCGCAGTCTCTTCCGCAAGCTCCTTATAACCGAAGAACAACAATATAGGCACCCATTTGCCAAGTGCATAATGAGTAATAGCCTGTGTGACTGGACCTTTGGAAGTAGAGGAGAGACGAGTAGGTGAAAAGTTTTACAGGAGAAGGATGTACCACTTCTTGACAAGAGGTACGTACATTCTGTCTTCATTCCGTGCTTGCCCTCTGATCACCGCCCATCTAGGTTGCGCTCTCGAAGCTCTCGCACTCGCTGCCATTTAATTACACCAACCACTGATTCCATGCCCTGATCAGCAGCAGGTAGATGGAGATACCCCTTTTTTGTTCGTCAGAAGCCCTCATTGTTGTCATGTACAATTTCTCACAGTTACAAAGTATTTTGAGGATCACCCGTTGAATATTTTGCATAATATTTTTGTATCATACATACCAATTGTTGACATTGCCTAGCATGTACCTGACTTGTTTGCAGTGGTGATTGGGCATTTATGTAGTTTTTGTATTACATGCGGTTATAGCCGATTCATGACCGCGGCTAAGCCGAACTCGCAGTCATGGTTACGGTTACGAGTGACTATAAAGGCCGTTGAAACCGGTTAATTCAGCTATCAGCAACCGGCTCGCGGTTAGCCGAGCCGCGGCAACACTAGCCTCGCATGGGGCGCACATTGATGCAGGAGATGACAAGGCGGAACAAGCTGCCTTGCCACTGCATTTGGCAGACTTTCAAACTCTGGATTTCGACAACGGTTTTAATTTGGATGTCACCCTTTCCGCAGCCTCTCTAAATTCACAAAAATATTAATATAAGCTATTTAGATACATAATAACGCAGCTATGAGTTTATTTTGAGCAATTAGGGGTTTCACTCTCGCTATACTGCAATGTCTTTTCAAAGTTGCAGAAATTCTCTTTTATATCCAGTATCCGCATCAGTTTTGAAATTCAGTTAACCAAGACTTGAAACAAACTTGAAAATACATTTGCACAGTAAGTAAATGGCATTCCCACAGTATATGGTGCTGATCTTAGGATGAGAAAACTGCATAGGAACTCGGGTTAAAAGAACGAGTCTTAAATTGGCATTTAAGGACTCGTAATCAACTATGTTTAAGCCGTGGCGGACAGTTGCCGCATGTCACGTGACATTATTTGGCTGTCGTGCGGGGGGAGATGTACGACACTTGTAGCTTGCTGTAATAGGGTTACGTGTGTCCAGAAATATGCGTGTCTTCAGTGTGCTACAAGAGGAAAGAAGAGTGATAACTGACGAAAGCAGACGCAACAAGTTCAATGGTAAGTACATGTGAAGTACGGCATTCACGAATGAAAACTCTGGGCAACATAGAAGGCGTTAATTGGCGAATCCTTAACTCTCAGACCTTCACAGTACTATATCCGTCGCTGAACAACAGGAATAAGGATGGAACCCCACGTCTCTACCACATCCTTCTCAGGATCGGCATTGGCACGTATATTGTCAAAGGGAGAAGCCTGCGGTACCTTCGAAAAGTCGACGGGCTTGGTCGTGAAAAAAAATTTCAAGAACCCGACATCCACGTCCTGCGTATCTCTGAGCTTATAACTGAATGGTACTGCACCAGCCGATCCGTAACCGATCGCGAGTATTCCCCCGTATTCTTTGAGATGGACGTCCTGTTTGAATTGCCCACTGGGTGGGATGTTATAATAAGGGGCTGACAGAGCCAGTCAGAAAGTGATAAGCGTGACCCGAAATATGATCACTCACTGATGCTCAGATCACTGTTGTCGAAATAGAAAACACTGGTATACAAGTCCCAAGGAGTGTTGTTAGTGATCTTGATGCCGTAAATGGCTTTCTTCCTGACAACGAAGTCAATGACACCATTATGGTAGAGGTTTTGCTCAATTGGAATGAGTTTGGATCGTCCCGCCTCGTCGAATTCGGTTTGAGATTTTTTCAGTTGCATGAATTTGATCTCGACCTTATCCTGGATTAATTGATTGTTTTGTGTACGATTGAGATGCCAATAATAGTGTGCAGCAGCACAAATGATGGGATATAGGTCGTCAACAGTTGGGTTGACGACGAAAGGAATGCGGTTGAGGCCAAAAATAGTGACCCGCTCGTCCAAGATATTGAAGACTACTTTATCACCTTCAACTGTAATCTCCAGCTGAGCGTCGGCCCTTTCGACAAGCGAGATTTTTTTGCACTCCGGGCCTGTGCCCTGCATTTGCTTTAGCAGCCCATCGAAGACGGGGATCAGTCTTTCGTCCAAAGGAACGTGAAGAGCGAGGTCCTCTTCGGCCCCCACCTTCGTTTGCAATGCAAGCGCCCCCTTATCTAGCTGGAAGAGGGACTTTCCTAACGGCAGACTCAAAGTGGTAGAAAATGATGAGATGTCCTCCTGGTCAGCGACTTCAAGTATGCCCAATGGAGGCGACGTCAGGATTGAATCACGATCTTTGAATATCGTGAACTCGGCTCCCTTGGAGATACCGTGCGCAGAGCCGGCATCCATGATGTATTCTCCATCTTCAAGATGTACGGGATAAGAGACTCGTCCCGCGGTAGGAGCTTTGGCGTTGAAGAAGATGCGGTCATGATGGAAACCCTCGCACTGGGGATTCTGACTAAAGAAGAGGTTAGTTGGCTTGTTTTTCCGCCACGTCAATGTTATCAGACCTAGGTATCGCATCCATGCGCTGAAGAACATCCGAGTAACGAAGTTTTTCTACTCCATGACGTCGGAGTAGTGTAAGAAGAGCCTTCGTAAAAACACCCCGACCACCCGTTTCTTTAGCAGTCTCCGTCGAGCTGCACGCTGCCAGTAGGACATGGGACCTAAGGCCAGTGCGAGCGAAGCCTGGAGCAATTTCAGTAGCTCGAGACGCACCACTATCGCTCCAAACCTTTTGATCGAGGTTGACAGGCATGTTACTGGCTAGCTTCACAGTACGAGTCTCATTGTCGTCGTCGTCTCGAGTGCCGGAGCCGGAATGGCAGCAATCAAAAATAACTGTCTAAGAAATTGCTTGGGGAAAGATTATTACAGGAAATTAAATCGAGCTCACGATATTATCGCCTTTCTTCTGGGCGATACCATCGATTAGTGCTCCAAGAGTGCGATCCGGTATCGCATGAACTTCTTGACCGTCGGTTTTGTCGTAATCCTGTGGGACCAGAGTTTGGATCTTACTCCCAGCAGCTCCAGTTTCCCACTCAAGTGGCGCATCCAATTCACTACCGTGACCAGCGTAAAATATCAATATGGGGTCATCCATCTTAATGTCAGGATCATTTTGAAGTTCGTAGAACCCCTGGATGATCGCAGAACGTGTGGCCTCTTTATCCAAAAGAATGCGAATTTGACCGCTTGGAACTTTCAGGTCATTTTCTAGGTATTCTTTTATTGCCTGTGCGTCAGGAGCGGCACCGCTCAATTTCCTCACGGAAGCGTAGTTGTTGATCCCGATGATAAGCGCAAAGAGACGTGGATGTCCGCTGGGACGCCGCAATTTTAGCAAGTACACACTGTTCACTCGAAAGGAAGCTTTCTCACTCGGGGACAGATACTTGTGGGACAGTTACAGGGGTTGCAGTTGTACCGGGCTTGGGTGAGTCTGTCGTAGTCACCGAGGGTGCAGTCGTATTCGTGCTGAAATGCGGAGTCAGTAGCAATTTAGAGAGCGTTGAGAGCGCGGTGTTCGACGTACAGGATAGGTCTGTTGTGGTAAGGGTTTCTATGGTTTTATAAGTTTTACGAGTCAGCAAACAGATGAGGAACATAATATTTGCAATACGTGATGGAGGAGGGGCGTATATATATGCAGGATATGTTAACAATCGAACTAACCTGGACAGCCACCAGAAGAGGTCAATGTAGTTGTAGACATGTACGCTGCAAAAGCGAAGGAACATTGTTATGTAATACACGTACGGGACTTGGAGAGATGTGAGTCCTTCATATCGAGTCTTTTATATAGAGCACTTGGCCTGATCAAGAGGCGACCAGAATCGGAGATATCGATGGTGGATAGCACCAACGCGACCCGGACACTGTCACGGCGGAGATATTGCTGTCCATTGACGCTGTGACCTAGGTGTCATGTCCAGTCACAGCACAAGCTGACAGTCAGCTGTCCATTTGTGAAATGTACCGTCACGCTTAGAACCGCGCAAGGACGGAGAGTTGCGAGTGATGTGGAAAGACGAAGATAGCCTGAGGTGACATCCACTTAGGAAGCGGCATTTGCTTCACGTGACTCAACAAATATGACTTCAAACCATGACACGCCGTCCATAATCGATGATCACGAAGAGTATCTATATGAAAATCAGAGCAGACTCACGACCGCTACGACTTCAACCTTTAGCGTTTTTCACTCGCTACTAGAGATAGCAAATCACCACAAGATCAGTTACCTAGTATAGTAGACGTGTCGTGGACTCGTGTTTTGAATCACATAAGGACCCTAGATATCACATCTAGATAGAACAATATCCAAACTACTGGTTCTGACCCTAGATCATCGGGATGGTCGATTATCTGAACCTTCGGATCCGATGTGCCCAGGGCGCCAAACTGCCATTCGCCCTTGTCTCCTGAATCATCCTAGTCTCAGAGACACTGCGAATGGGTAAAATACTGTTTTGCAATTGGTCGCCAGAGTATTAGGATATAACTTGCAACAGTGACGTGATCATAAGTCGTGAGTGGAACAACAAACAATCAAAAGAAAGCAAGACTACCGAGTCACTATCGTACACGTAGAAAAACAACAGCGAGACGCCGATTGTCACCTCAACACTGGTTAAATCAAGCCAAAAAGGCTGGCAGCATTGGTATTCGGCCGCACTTTCAAGTCAACTTCGGGCAGGGTGAATTTTAGCTTGTCAATAACGTATTCGTCAACCCTTGCAGGAGGTCAACCAAGTTGTAAATCAAAGGAATAAGGCAAAACATACTTGATGTCAACCGATGTTACTTCGATTTTAAGCTTCTGATTCCACAACGCTTTTATCAAGTTGGATACATTCCTCATGATAAGATTGGCCATCAACCGATGGGGAATAGGTTTTTGTTCACCCGCCTAGTATGGGTGAGCAAATAAATTTAAATTGAATTAAATTAAAACGCACCACGGCTGTAAAGTCGACTTTTTTGTTGTTCACGTCAGCTAGCTTAATATTAGCTGGGCCACACGCCATCGCAATAAGACTGAGTCTAGAAACCGCCAATGTGCAGTGAAATGGATTTTCTAAAAACGGGCAACATTATGTACGAAGGATTGCGGGAGACTAAGGAAACAGTACGCACTGATATCGAAACTCACATTGACATCTTTATGTATAAGCCCCAGTCCAACGTGCGCAACAACGTTTTGGATCAATGACTGCGATATGTCGTCCCCAATGATAGTGGTCCGCACTTCGGAAGGCAGTTCGGGGTATTGCATGGAAGATAGGCCCTCAGGCTCATGACGAAGGAGAATGCCGATTGACTCGGTGCTGAAGAAGTACTTTTGAATAAAGTCCCGAACGCCTGCTGTAACCCCTTGCGGCGGCTGAAACTTCCAATCAAAGACATGCTCGTTGCGTCCTTCCCATAAGTCGAGGCCAGTGCACTAGTTGTGGAAAATGTATGAGTAACTTGTCGAAATCAAAAGAGGGGGCTCTGACAACTGCGTAACCAATCTGAAAGCGTTAAATCTGAGGTTAGAAGATAAATGATACCATCTCAAAAAACCAATACCTCGGTCTCATCCCCGTTAGCGACATAAAATATTTTAATTTTGACAAATGTGACGCGTCGAACGCCAACACTTGCAGGAACGTCGAAGGCGGCTTTGATTCGTGCTTGGATATATGACCCCCGTTCATCGCTGGGGTGTACCTGGAGGGTTTTATTGATCAACTTGAAGTTTATGTTAGACATGATGAAGGATAATGTGGGCGTTATGCATATGGATGAAAACTGATCTTACTTATCGTTTATTCTAAGGCATGCGCTAGAAGTCCTGCTGGACTGAACGAAGGTGTTAGAATGTCGGAGTTATCCGGTAATCGCTAGGATATCGAAAAGTTGACGATGCATGCCAGGTGCCTTGCGTCTTGTGCATGTTACTGTACCACGGGTAGCGGACCGCTGCGGACGCGTGACGCGTCAGTGGCTCATTGTCGTTCACGAGCGAAGTTTTGGCCGTGACACTGACAAGCACCTGAGGCACCCGAACTCGTTCAATTTTGACCCACATAGACAACTGAGCCGCAAAATCGACCCAAAATAACTGGTGTCCAATTCGCAGTATGAACACTCGGTCGAAATATTATTATACATTGCCATTCTCCTATCTGGACTGTTGGAAGTTGGAAGGTGATGGTGTTTGTATCTAACTGGATTGTTCTGCGATCAGGGGCTAGTACGGTGAGAGCTTGAAGGAGTTGGATCTTCCCGCGGCGCGAAACTCTGTCGTGCCTCCTTTCAATAGTGCCAATACTCATTACCTCTCCGATCCGCAGCTTTGGAACGCGGTTGATCATGTCAAAAGCATTCGTTAATCAACCCGTGTCAACGACTGTATCAGGAAGATCAGAAACCTATACACCGCAGTCATGGGCCAATAAGCATCTATGGCCCGGGTGTATTTCATTTCGGGTGTCTATACTCCACAATGGCATTCAAAGATGAAGTGCTTCTCGTGCAGCTGATCCAGACGTTGAATATGAGACGAAGGTGCTCGATATTGCTTGATAAATCAGGCAACATTGAAGTTAGAACAGGTTCAATCCATTCCATCAAGAAATCGGCGTAGCGCAGGTAGTCGCCAGTGGTAGTTGGGAGTCGGTGACGGTGGTAAGTGGGCGGCGTATTGGCAACACTGAGCGGTCGGCGAACGTGCGAACGTCGGCGTGACAGTTGTGCATGTGACCACCGGACTGTTGAGCCACCTTGTCGTCACCTTCTTGAAGTCAAGATGCCATGCGCGTGATATGCACTACAGCTTTAAGTTGATGGCATCTCCGTTCTGTGCTTATCGATATATCAGTTAACGGGCGTAACGGGTGATCTGCTGATAACAATCTACGAGACGCCGTTCTATCACTACGACTTAGTCAATAAATACTGCTTTACTATCGTCACGTACCACGATCATGACCGCAGCAAATCTGGAGGAACCCATGTCAGCCACAGGGTCATCATCCACTATATCCTTATTACCTCCCGAGCTCAACGGCCCTCAAGATAACTTCGGGTTTCCAAAAGGATACTTCCGGATTCGCAGCGTTACCTCACAGCTTTACGTCTCGGTCCACGGATGGGCGAGGGATCGGGATGGTCAACCTTTGAGCACTTGGCATTATGCAGCAAGCCAGCAGGCGCAGGCAATTTTTTCTACCTTGCTCGCTAATTCTGTGGCACCTCAATATGTTTATCTCTTTCTGTAGGTATTCTTCATTGACTATGCAGGGGCGCTATGCACCAAAGCCGGAGGTAACGCCATCGATGTTGTAGGTACGTCAATTATTTTGTCGGTCTAGACGAGACGACTGATATCGTATAAGATAATACTCTGGTCGTCCGTCACCGTCATCCAGTGACTGAGCCATGGCCGAATCCATGGTCACACCCACTTCCCATATTCACGTATTCGAAATCTACTAAGCGAATTACGATCACTTTCGCGTGCGACCCAGCACTTACTCACAACTGGCCTCGACCTGACCACGAATGGAAGGGAAGAGAGTATGTGATTGCCGGACCTACCCATAGTGTTATCCGAACCCACAAGCACAAAGATTTGAGTCAGTGGGCGACAACCTCCATGTTCGCCGAGATGATGTCTGCGGACAACGCAAATTGGCAGGCGGGACAATGGAACAGTCTTGGTGTCGAAGATCACGCGACCGATGCCCTGGATATGGGGAGAAAAATGTGGGAGCTTGAGGTGGCTCAAGAAAGATGACGAGAGAGATAATGGATACGTTATCGTATGAAATGATGTAGAAAACATGTTGACATATATACGACTGCAGGAATGATTTTGACGTCGCACTAGCAACTTCGGTGTACGATTATATATTAAATGCCTCACGTAATTATTTCCTATCATGAAAGTGTACATGCAAAGCGAGACACACTGTAGCCAATGCCAATCATCAATAGCATTTGGGAAAAGAAAGAAGATGTAGAAGAATAGTCGTCACGATGAAAGCGCAATGAGTAGGGACCGGAGTTCAGGCAGATAACTCAGGTTGTTCCATATCGGCGCTGAATGAAAGGGATAAGGGTAATGCCCAACGCCTCGACCTCTTCTTTCTCCGGTATATACGTGCCTCGATCGTCACCAAATGGGGAGGACTGGGGTATCCTTGACAGGTCGACGAACTGAGTCGTGAAAAATAATTTCATGAACTCGACATTCACGTCGTACCCATCTGTGAGGAAACAGGAGAACGGCGGCCAACCAGCCGATCCGTAGCCGATAGCAAGTGTTCCTCCATTTGCTTGAAGAGGTACATCCAGTTTGTATGAACCACTAGTAGGTGGTTGATAGTACACGCCTAGCAAAAGAAGTCAGAACAGAAAAATCAAATCGTACTCATAACGAGTGACCCACTGATCTCGAAATCACTGTTCAGAAAGAAGACCGTTGGGAACAAGTCCCATGGCGTATTATTGGTAATTTTCACGCCATACTGAGTACTCTCCTCAACGACGAGGTCAACAATGTCATCAAAATAGAGGTTCGGTCCAACAGGGAATCGGCATGATTCATCCAATCTTGTGACTTCAATCTGCACCTTCTCCTGGATGATGACATTGCTTTGTGTACGATTCAGAATATCGTAGTAGTGTGCAGTGGCACGCAAGGCGGGCAGGATATCATTCACATCCCGGTTGACTCGAAACGTGCGAGAGGGTCCATAAGTTGTGACACGCTTGTCTAAGGTGCTGAAAACCACTTTGTCTTCCTCCGCGTCAATCTTCAAATGGGCTAGACTTGGATTGTCAACAAGTGAGATCTTCCTGACATCAGGCCCCGTGCCTTGCATCTGCAGAAGGAGCGCATCAAAAACAGGTATCAATTTTTCGTCCAAAGGGACACTAAGAGCGATATCTTCTTTGGCTCCTATCTTGGACTGCAGTGCAAGGGCTGGCTTGGCTAGCGCAAAATGAGGTTTTCCTTGAGGTAGCTTCAAAATGGTAGAAAACGGCCTAATTTCGGAAACGACGAGAACACCTAATGGCGTCGTCAGAAGTGATGCCTCATCCGCGTATACGGTGAACTCGGCTCCTGCGGAAATACCGTGGGCAAAACCGGCGGACATAATATACTCATCATCTTCTAGTTGTATCGGATAGGAAAGACGTCTCGCAGGAGGAGCTTTCGCGTCGAAGAATATGCGGTTTTGATAATGGCCCTCACATTGTGGATCCTGACTAGAAGGGAAAGCTTTAGATGATCGTCCCGCTTTGGTGAATGCTAACATACCCGAGAATCTGGTCCATGCGGTATAGAACATCGGAATACACGAGTTTGTCCACTCCCTCCTTTTGAGCTAACGCGAGGAAAGCAGACGTAAAATAACCACCCCTTTCATCCTCTCTGGCTTTCTGCAAAGCGCTGCACGCTGCCAGTAATACATGGGACTTGAGACCTTTCTGAACAAAGCCCGCAGCGATTTTGCTACCTGCGGATGTTTTTCTTTGCCATATGTTTCGGTCAAGGTCTTCGACTAATTTATCTTCGAGCATTACCGTGCGACTACGGTGGCTGACCGTCTTGGACCAGATGGCAGGATTTACAGCGTCTCGCGACAATGATCCAGCGTGGCAGCAGTCAAAAACAACCGTCTGTTAAATTTAATTAACGCGGTAAATAGGGAACGTTGAATGTGTCTCACGATATTGTTGCCTTTGTTCTCAGCAATACCGTCAATAAGCGCGGCAATTGTACGATCCGGTATGCTATGAACTTCGTGACCCATGGCTTCGCCATAATCTTGTGGGATCATCGTCTGGATTAGCCTACCGGGACCTCCAGCTTCCCATCCTTCCGGTGCAGCCAATTCGCCACCATGACCAGCATAAAATATAAAAATGGGCTCGTCCCTTGCGATACGGTCATCGTTTTGAACATCGTGGAATGCCGCAATAATTGCAGAACGTGACGCCTGCTCGTCAAGAAGAACACGAATTTGGCTATCGTGGACATTTAGGCCTTTCTCCAACCAGTCTTTGACCGCTTTCGCATCGGAAACAGCACCGTTCAACTTTTTTAAGTTACTGTAGTTATTGATACCGATGATGAGTGCGTAAAGTGGTGATCGGTTGCTAGATCTGTAAGTTAGTGATGTTTAACAATCACAGGTAATGCTGACTTCGGAACAGGAACTGCTGGAGGGATTGCCACTGGTCTAGGTGGATTCAAGCTGGTATGCCACAAGGTCAGTAGACATGACGCCTATGTGAAAAAAATTCTCGACCTATGGATGTGGGATCCGTTGCTAGTTTAAGAGGTCAGAGAGATATAAGTCACGTTTAAAAGTTCCAGCACACATTGTGGGGTCCAATATCACTTTATCGGAGCTGGCCGACGAGCTAGAAGCTGCTAGTTAGTGAAGTTGGTGTGAGAAGCAAACGTAACGTCCACCTTTGAACGGCGAATCCAGTGTTTTCAGAGAGTCTCCTGATGAGTTAATTATCAGGCCGTACTTTGTAAAGATAGAATACCTCAAACACGTCAGACAAACCATGATAGGTGCCTGAAGAGATCGTTATAATCGTAGCCATTA
>KN833019.1:198500-256448 GCA_000827315.1 Piloderma croceum F 1598 | reverse complement strand
TCTGAGGATTGGCGCACTGTATGGGCAGCTGATCGTGCGAAGAACGCGGAAATGCCGAAACCTTCTGGCATGCAGTGCGATGGCTCGTCCATTGCCGGAGGGCCTCAGTATGATTTGAGGAGTGCACGTGGAGCCAACGACCGCAAATATGACATAGAATGCGCTCAGTGTCGAATTTGCGCACGTCGGTATCCTGAGATAGTATAGCGTTACGCTCTTCAAGGGCAGAGACGTTCGGTTTTGTTCTATTTCACTAATCAGCCGCTACGAACATCGCAAGAAAAAGTCAAATTGCATATTTACACTCTCTTCGACAGACAGCTTTTTCTGTGAGCATCCCATGGAATAGAACAATAGGTAGAATTTGGGCGGAGTCGGATCCATTTGTCGCAAGAACCGCAAAGGACGCGGTAAGCTTCGAACTTTGCAACGTAGGGGTCTTCGCGAAGATATTCGATCCGTTCTGCTTCGTTTCGTTTGGTGCGCCGACGTTTGACAGGCGGGTTTGCAAAAGCGGCGGCCGTACTTTCGGGAGTATGGATAATGGCCTCGGGAGGGTCGTGAGACTGAGATATACTGAGCGAAGACAATGCATAAGCCACCCACTTACGAATAGAGGTATCAGGCGACGTACCATTCTTGCCGGTGTGTATTCCAGTGCCTCAGCGTAAAACCACCAGTTGAATCGTCTCTGAAAGAAATGCCTTCGCCGCAAACCTCGCAAACCACGCGGCCGGTTTCATACTCGCCCCTAGGTATTGTCGGCGAGTCGGCTTGGGAACCAGACGAGCTTCCTTCGTCATCTGAGGCTTTGCGCTTCTGTGGAAATCTGTGGAGCCATGTCAGATGAGCATACTGGATGCGGGTTATGGGAAGACACAGACTTGTTCTGACACATTGCATTCGGCTGTTGTAGACCTTGGTGTCTGGGCAGCAACTGGGTCTGCATCAGCGGATCGTGTGCCGAGAATTTGGCCACAGTTCAGCGGGACCTGTAAGCTGCAGGTGATAGTGCAGCAGCGAGACGGGGAAAGATCACAGCTGAGGGCAGCCAAGGATCTTTCATGAAAAGCATTCTGGGATCCGAACTACAACTCCGCAGGTATGTTTTGGTTTGAAACCGTATGGGATTAGCGTTCCCAAACTAAGGTCAATGTGCCATGGCGGCGGCTCCGAATGGAAATCAGGAACTAGACGCACGCGCTGACAGCGCCACAGCTTCGGAGCTTCCATCTCGTAACGCCGTCTTCTACTTACCCAGAACTCGCACTAAACTTTTGGTCCCAAAGTCCCATTTACACCCTGACCTCTGGACATAGTTCGAGAGTGTGGTGGTACTGTGTCGCCTTGGAGCTGTGTAGACAGATACATGCTACTCAAAGCGGCTCAAATATATGGGGCTGTCGACGGAAAATCCTTGGTCGCATCATGTTCTTGCGAACGACATCTGGTCTAGCGCAAAAAAGGGTTAATATATCACACAAGCATTGTGCTCACCCTCTCTACGATGCCCCTTCCTCGGATCGACGAGTTATTCAAAGTGACATCGGTCTCGCAAAAAGCATATGGTCCCCCTGCATCGTGGCCTGGATAGCCAACATATAGTCTATGCGTTCGCGTGTTTCATGGTATCTCCTTGATATGGAGATCCACTAGAGCTTTAGATTTCGTCATGCACTGGCCCTCAAAGTCCTTATGTCACAGAACCAAGGCAGCTGCAACATTAAGCAATTATGTTTCCTTTCTCTTTCGTAATTAAGCTCTTGCTGACCTCCAATCGCGCCTGCATTTTTTCCGAAAATTGACTCGAAATATGACATAGACCGATATGTGCATACCGCTATCACTTATGTGGGCATTTCTAGCCGTCTCTCCTATTTGTTTTCTGATACGCAAAGAGTTTGCCTCCGATGTCCATTTCGCCCGCAGCATGTGACACAGGTTTTGTGTTATAGCAGGCTGCCGACTCCTATCAGATGACAGGGTGCTAGACTTTCATCTGTCATCCGCTGACATGTTTTGTTGGGAAGGTCCATTCTTGTCTAATCTTAATTCGAGGCAGAAGATGGGAGCTCGACTATTCAAGGTAAGTTGACGGCATTTCAATCCTTGTGGCGTTTCGAAGGACCCGCTGAGCTTAATTAGGGTTCTTTGATACTTTTGGCTTGCTAATAGCGCCTTTTGTTCGGGTTACGTCTTCGCCCGTCTATTGTTGATCTGACAAGAATGGCTAGCTTGTTGTGTGGACTAACGGCCATAGGATATAGTCTGGTTTAAACTGATTCAGCAACTAGTCAACACGATGCACCCTTGTAGAGGCAAGGTCGCGCGCCATGTTCAATCAGCCCCTTCTATTCTACATAGCGGGTATCAAATTGTACAACGGATGGCTATCTATACACATGATTGGAAATCGAACAATTGGAAACACAAGTCCAACAAAGAGCCTTCCCTAAACCTTCCCATAATTCCCTTCGTCCACAAATGCACTGATGCGCTTGACGATGACGTCCAGACCAGCGAGCCATTTGGCCAGTTCGATATCGAGCTTCTCCGTCGAACCGCCTTGTGCGATGCGCTGATAGAAATCGTGACGATATGGAACAGCTCGGATAGCTACCTTATAGTCGGTGCATCAGTAAAAGGAGGTCGAGCAAGTGCAGTAGCATGGATGGACTCACTGTTACCACAGAGCGAATGAGGAATGAATGGTGGTGCTTCAAGACCTCGTCGTATGACCGTTTGAAGCAGACATACAATTCCGCAGATGGGTCTTTCTGCATATGCATTAGGGCGCTGCAAGTGAAGGCGAGGCCTCTAAACGGGACCACCATACGGTAAGTCAGCTCGAAACAAAGCCTAGGAATTGAAGGGTACGCACCTGACAAGCCGTATGAGACAGGCGGTTGCAACTCTACTTCCTCCTTCATTCTCAACTCGTACCAGTTGCTCAAGCGTCACTGAATCTTCGGTCGCAGCTTTGTAGCGCTCACGAACACCCTGGATCGTCATAGGTAAGGGGAAAACATCCGTGGTATAGTGCAATAGACATACCGCTACATTGCTCCGGATGTCATTCTGTACGAAGCCAAAGACTCCAGACCCAAGTAGTTCTATAGTGGTCGACATTAACCTACGTGTCGTCGAAGTATAGCCATCTACATACCAAACATCTGCACGAGTCCATCTGAAGCTTCTAAGAAAGTCTCCGTGTCTACTCCTTCGCGCGTTATCGGAACATCTGCAAAAGACTGAGAGCATAATGTTAGACAATTGTCCGTCGAAAAACAGCGATGACGAACCTTGGCGGTTTCGAAATGGGGTGCCATGGTCGTTGGATTATAAGAAATAACGAGGCGTGCACGATTATTCTAATTTCAGTATCAATATAGATGTCTATAAGGTCAGCGCATGCTGCGGGATGTTGCTGCAACGAAAAGCGGTATGGAGGCCTGCAGGTGAATGTGCGAAACAAGCCGGAGCTAGTGATACGTATGTGCGTGGTCCTTGTTCTGGAGGACACACCTGATCTCCTTTTACGGATTTATGCGGTAAATCGAGAATTACCTTGCACACACCAATTTTCAGCCATTGAAAATATTCATGCAACCAGTAAGTAATTTTAAAATTTATCCCCTGAAGTCATATTGTAAATATGTCTCACCAAACTCGAGCCAGAGACGAAAATGTGGTTGCCGCCACGGCGCGAGCTAATCACCTTCCGAAAACGGAAAGCGCGCTCAAAACCATACATTCCGATGCAAAGAACGGACACATCATATTGGTTCAAGCTAGAGGCGGTATTTTATAAAAATTATTTTCATGGAGAGTCAATTTGAACGGCGAAAGTGTGTTGGGAACGGTAAACTGCAACTTGATGTGGCGCAACAATTTCCTATCCGAAATAGGAAATCAGGTGTGTCGGCTTGGCATCCTGTTCTGGACTTTCATCTCCCACGACACACCAACGCTGTTCCCCCCCCCCCATTTTTTCCTGGCCAAGACATATCTCTGGTATTTCGATATCTGGAATATGTAGGCTGATGACAGAGTGCATTATTCCCAAAGCCAACAGGAAATTGGCTTAATCGCCGAAAATACTGTTTCTGTGATGACTCTGGCCTGGTTCACTCCCACCAACGTCGAACGGCCCGTATGTTCTGACTCTCCTGTGCATCCAGGGGTATGTCGACAACGATTTAGCCCTGAAACAGTTTGAACCTTTCGAAGACCTTACTTGATTCCTGACGCTCTGACCAATTCCAAATACTACTTGGATAATAGGTTTACGCAACTTCCTTTCGACCCTTTCAACGAAGCACGTCAACGACCACGCGACCCAACCCTTAACCTTCACCGTGGTATCGCAGTCTTGGGGTTTGGCTCACAAATGCAGGGGTTATTTGATTTAGCCATACCGCTCTCCTTCGCCGTGGGTGCAATACAGATTACCCTGGTCAACTACCACCACTAGCTTGGGCCCCAGTAACTGTTTGTACACATGACCTCCTCTTTCGAGCGCCCTGAAGTACGTCTTCCAAATATGTTCCGCACCCGTCACCTTCAGGAGACCAGATATATCCAGTGAACCCTTCGAGCCCATTTGGTCCCTTAAGACGAGGTGCTCGAACTTGGTCTCTGTTTCTGACCATGGTCTGTTATCAACTGCCGGATGTATCGCTACAACTACCGTTCCCTTGCCGCCTTATTGCCGCCAGTGGTGTAGCTAGGTATATTCCATCCTCTAATCTACACACAGGCCTGTTTATATGGCTTCGTTTGAAAGCAGGGGATGTCTTCGCATGCTGGATTCAAACCGAGCCTACTCGTCGGCCTGTCCTTCTAAGGCAATGTGCGCTTACGTACTCATTACGTATTTGGATATTTTTGGTCACCACTAACGCAGAAGCATACTCGGGTCTCAGATCTAAGAAATCGTACTTATACTTTCTTGCTCGCTCTTACAAGCCTGTTTTCCATGGCGACACTTGAAACGCAGGGTCGATCGACCTTTTATATTTGCGATCAGGAACCGGAGGAGCCTAATACCTGTGGTCGTGTTTGCTCCTGATGTCCCTGAGATGATGATACCATCGTCAACTGTGCATTGCGTGGCAGTGACGGCTGAAGGTATAGGTAGAACGAGTTGACGCGCTTTGCAATGAAATTTCATCGTCTGGTTTGATTTCTCTATCCCTGACTTCTTAGTTTGGGCTCAGGGCAATGATTAATATTATTGTCTTCTTGTGGTACCTGAGGACAGTACCTGAACGATAAGTTAGAGTTTATGAGCTTTCAGGTCTTCTCTACACTGTTGCAGATTCAGAAGCCGACGGGAAGCATATGATCTTGATAATTCTTTTTTTTTGATGGCAACACGGATGGATGTATTACCAATAGAGTTTTAACTAGATTCGTATTCTTGGATTCCCATGCGTGACGGGAGCAAGAATGTAAAAACCGTGAAGAAGTCAACGGGCACAACCACACTATCCACCTTATCCGCAGCACCTCATGCCGCCCGAGCCAACGAAAGCTGCAAAACGTCGTTCGACCAGACGAGAAACCGACGAGTTCGTGTTCGATGGCGGACATGCACGAGAAATCGAAAGCAAGCGAAGCAGAGGCGAGATAAGGTACGCGCGATCCACGGACTGCTGCTTGTCCCGACTTGACGCACGACATAATCTGTCGATCAGCTGTGCCGAGTGCAGAAGGCTAAAGATCAAGTGTGATAAACAGATTCCATGGTATATTTTGTGTTCGCATCCTCTTTGAAACACACTGACAGGGTCGTCTTCTACAGTCAATCTTGTGTCGTATGTCTTAATTTGTCATAATACAAGGCTGTTAACCAATGTAGGATCATTTTCTGTAGAGGAGGGGATGCGGAAGTCTATGTCCTAATGGTGTGTATCCACATCCCAATTTCGCTTTCAAGTTACTCATTTTTTTCAGGCAGCCTGGCGACTGGACAAGGGACAAGGTATGAGCAACCATCTTGCGGCGCGATCGCAGCTTATCACCTTCGTTAGATTCGTTCTCGCTGCGACGGAGCACCTTCATAAACGGATCGCCAAAATCAGTGAGCGCGTGCGCCAACTGGAAGATGCTCTCGCATCCCTACAAGCGAAACACTCAAATGAGCCGCATCCGCTTCTCCGAGACGATCTGTTGAGCGTTAATGCAGTCCAAGATGACGAGGATGCTGGAAAAGCGGAAGATTCTGGCCCATCTCACCCGCCTGAAATTATGGATGCATTTGGGACGCTGTCGATATCGGATCATGGAGTATCGCGTTTTTTTGGCCCCACTGGAGGCCCTGAGGTACGCAAACCCTTTTTGGCTGCTTAGAGACAGTTTCACTTATATGTATGATCGACTACAGAGTTTACTGACGGTAGTATATCTTCTGATCCCTAATTACACGATGCTCAATGTAAGTTTTGAAAGGGTTCGCAATCTTCTCCTGGTTCGTCCCAAGCAAGCAGCCAATCACCGCAATCTTTACGAGATTCGAAGAGCCCGACACTCCCAAGCGATCTAACCATGTTCTCTCAGTCGTTTCCTTTTACACCCATGGGTCCAGCCGTGGCCGTACAAGAGGTTATCGAAAGCCATCTCCCCAGTTGGGAACATGCGCTCTATCTGGCCGAAACATACCTTGAACAGGCTGCCTGGTTATTCAGGGGTGTTGGCCGGCAGCAGCTTATCGACGAAATGCTGCCTGTGTTCTATAAGAAGCCGATTCCTTATTCGTCAGAGGACCCAGAGGACTATGGTGGACCTCATGATCTTGCTTTGTTGTACATGGTCTTTGCGATCGGTGCCCTCGTTGATCTTCGAGAAGACCCAGCCAATTCTGAGGCGGAACATTACCACCAGATTGCTCGTGCTGCTATCTGCTTGCAGCCCGTTTTGGAGAAGCCATCGTTGGTGACGATTCAGACGCTGCATTTGTTGAGCATATATAATGCGATGAGCAGTAATGAGGTTGGAAATCAGGAGACAAGTATGGAGACGACGTGGTCGTTGATCACGTTAGCTACCCATCTTTCCCAAACTGTGGGTCATCATATGTATTTGCTGTTGATTTCCACCTCTGACTCGGGCATCTTTCCAGATTGGTCTCCGTGGGTGACTTACTGCTTGGCGCAAGGCAATGCTGATCGATTTGCGCAGATCGCGATAGCGCGCGATGGGGACTGTCTGCCAAGATGGTGCAGAGACGCCGAATACTATTCTGGGACCTTTTTGTTGCTGATTCTTGGCAGGTAGGCCGCTCCCTTAGAATATTAATCAAGAGCATTGAATTCATACAATGTCCATAGAGTCTCAACACAGGCCGACCGCCCACCTTTTCTCTTGCTTACATCGACTGCCGCTTTCCTCAAGACACAGAACAAAAACAAAACACGCAAGGTGAAACAGAACCAGGATGTAGGTCCTTTTACTCCTGTATACCACTTCTTCCTGGCTAATTATCGTCACAAAGACGGTTCGTGGGGTTTCCGTTTTGCCATGGAATGTGTGGCGGATGTAGCTGCTAGGACTCTAACGGCAGAAACCCCAAGCTATGCGACTATTATGGACCTAGATCGCAAAGTGCGAGAGTTCCCAATACCCGAGGACGCGTCGGCAGTAGCGGCATCGACTGGACCAATGAATGATGTGCATTTAAGTCCGTCCCTGGCCATGACGCGTTGTGTCTTATCCCACACACGCGAAGTCAGTAAGTATCGCTCTCAACATCGCTTGTCTTCCAGACACGCTGACGTCTATAACAGTCTTGCTATACATTCATCGGAGTTTCTTTGCCCAGGCTATCATTGAGTATCCTGTCAACCCACTTCGAAGTCCGTACGCGGCATCATTCCTGGCTGCCTACCGCGCGTCTGCCACAATACTACGAACCATTCGGGATCAATTCGCCATTCAGCCTGCACTGTGTTCTCGATTCTGGAGCATGTGGACATTTGCATTCTCTGCCGCCGTTAGTTACCGCTCATTTCAATGTCAATCATCTTGCTAACTTCCTGCAGGTTGTGTTCGGGACTATTGTAACTCGAGGTCCACGCTCTCCACTAGCATCGAACGCCATGGCTGAGTTAGACCAGGCTTGCCTGCTGTTCTCTAAGGCAGCCACGCACAGTCATCGTGCTGCCAAGGCCCTTGTGAGTGGTCTCTTCCGATCTGGTAGAAATTAGTACTTATGAGTGTCCTGCAGTCCATCCTGACGAAGCTCAGCGAGAAAGCCCATGCCGCTTTAGCATCTGCCCAAGATGATCAGCCCTCCGCTCTCAAAACCCACGGCTCCCGATGGAACCTGAAACAGGAAGACAGCGAGGACGAATTGGCGATCTTCTCAGGGCGGACAAGGTTCGTATCGTCCAAACGAGGATCACATTCCCCTGCTCGGTTTTCGCCTCAACCGATGGAGATCAACACATCCTCCTATCCCCTTTCCCAGCGCGATCCTCAACCGTTATCCGCTGCTCCGTCATATTATTCGGATGCGTCAATGTCGAGCTCCCCGTCCATGGACCATTGGGCATCCGAACCTCGAAGGGATGAATATATCGAGCCCCGAAGGGAGCAATATATCCCTATGCCTGATCGTCACATTTCTCAGCAGTATCAACCATTGTCTCACTATCGGACACAAGAGCATGCTTCTGTCCCTTCTCCCGTCAGCTACCAGTGGCAACAGGGTCATAACGTACCTGCGCAATATTACGGCGGCCAGATTGAGCAGCCATATGCACCTGCAGCACACCACGACAATTATGGACAGCAGCAGCCCCAGATTTTCCCACCAGGCTTTCAAGGGGATCGTCAGCCGTTGCCGCCTTTATCTGAACTGGCTGACCTTGGACTGGCGGCGAGAGATTCGAGATTGGATGAGAGATGGGGTTCATTCATGCAGGATTCGGGACTTTTGGATGAGGTTCACAACCAGCACCGCAGCCGCTGAACATCAAGATACTTATTGCAATACCGTAACTGTACTATTTAATTTCAGTGCTGTCTAGCCGTACATGTATTCCTAATCAACCCTCACCTTGTAAGTAGGATAGCCGCTATAATTACGTTGCTTGAGCTAATTTAGCCGCGCACTTCACGTTGTTAATGATATGGCGCCGCATGCTGAACCTCGGCAAATTTTCGTACAAGACTACAAATCGTGCCCATATACACAGAGAACAAGGACATCATTTTTCATAATGAAATGTCCTATAGCGAAATTTACAGGGCAATTTGCTCTTGGCGTCTTTGCTACCGTCTTACGTACTGGCGACCGGTCACCAACGCTCGGGCTACAAACACCCCCACCCCCACCCCCATTTCAAAACACTAAAAATACAATTCATGTGCCACATCAGCAACCATTTCATAATTCCTGAACTTACGGCCGAAATGGTACAGTATAAGTACGTTGACTTTTCTCCTCTTTTAAGTTTTTTTTTGTGTCCATCCACAATTCCAACTCTGCCAATATGTCCCCTGGCCAGCACATAATTTACTGGTTGGTTGTAACTCCGAAAGACTTCTACTTAGCCACCCCAATTTTAATTTAATCCAGCGCGTCTAGTCACATGGTTGAGCTAGGGTTAGGGTCACAGCAAAGGCTTCGGCCGATTCGGATGGGTGTTATAAAGTCCGTGGTGCTAGTAGTACGTCATATATGTCTCACTGCCCCACGACTGCGCTATGTTAACTCCAGCTTAGACTAAGACTACGACTACACCTCCTACATGGCAGCCATGTTATCTGTGTTGCTGCTTGCATCTCTGGTTTCTACATGTCACGCACAGTTTAATGACGGTTTTAATAACAACGGCGGTTGGCGTGGGTCATATTCCGCGGGAATTGTGATAGGTATGTGCTGCTCACCATTGTCCGAACATGATACCAACACTCTTTGTTTTTAGCCGCCATCGTAGCGATCATGCTGCTTCTTTCATGCTGCATGATTAGCCGCAGACGTCGTTTTGCTCGCAGTACAAATCCATCAGTCAAGCCTCCCTTATTCGGGACAGCCCCTCCAGGGTATTCTCTGCCATTCTGGAATAACAATAACCAGCGCCAACCGGCTCAGTTTGGAGACGGATATGCATCCGGGGCGACTGGAACGAATCCAGGCGGATATCAGTACCCACCTCCCGCAACCCAAACCCCAAGTGACCCGCCCCCTCCACCGTACGGTAAATCAGGTGAAGAAAATAGAACTTATGCTCCTGTAAGTGTTTTCCAGTTGTGGACATACATGTAGTGATGATGGACTCGTGTGCTTTTTAGCCTCTTGGACCTCCTCCCCAGGCGCACGCTGCTGTACGTCACACTCATGATTCCAAGCTGCCAATTATCCGCTGATTTCCTCGAAGGGCGAAACCGGTCACTTTGTCGGTGGATTCCGGCAGCAGCAAAGCTGAATAGAGTTTATTATATGTGTCTATTGGCTTGTTTACTAGCCCAACGGATGGAATTACTGACGTTGTTGGTGCTTGCGATATACTAGTGTAAACCGTACTTACTGCCCTACTTACATTTCGCTTATCCATTACATGAAAGTTAATCCCCTGCTGTTGCGCTTATCTACGGATACAATACAATACAATATGTTGTTTACGGTCACTTACAAGTATGTGTATCCTCGCAGATGCGATACTATCGTCGTCGTGGGACGCTATATCAAAGATCCAGAAAGGAAGTGTGTGAGAGGGCTGATCAACGATTGAAAATCGTGGAAGTTTAGGAAGTCGAAGTCAAAAAAAACATTGTAGTTCTACTTTGTAGCTCGCACAGGCCATTATTTGGTTTCTTGAATATCTGGGTCGCAACTTGAGACTATCGATCATTACTTTCGTGATCGAACCTATACGGTGGCTTTTAAAAAGCATCGGTGTACTGCAGTTTCATATTTTGAGGATCTGAGGTATTTCGTGATAGGTCTCTTTTTTCGGGGCCGGAGTACAAAATGAATATATCCGAGCCAACATGCGATATACAGAATCCGACTATAGCTCGTGAACGCAAAATGACGAGTTCAAAATGGCACAATCGGGGCCTAGTTTTAGCCTGGGCACCTGGCTTGATTCTCTGTAATATATTCAAAGATTTCAAAAAGGTAATAAAAATTCCAACAGCCAGAGACTTGGGCTTCATCCACCCGAATCAACGGAAAATACGACGTAGTTATGTGTATCATGTACCCAACTTGTCGATAATTAAAACGTGAGAGGTCCGAGACGAGGAAAAGGATGTAGTCTTCCGCAAAACCTGACAACAGTATAGCCGTTTACACGACTTGTACACGGTACGGAGCGGAGTCCCGTGAGGTTATGGATTTGTGGCGCCGATTAATAAATCTGGTTTTGCGTCCCTGTTACACGTCTGATAATCTAGCACTTATGAAACCGAAAGAGAAGATGCTGAGGGCTTTCATTCAAATAATAGTTTCAAAGAATTGACGACTGACTGGCCGTCGCGAGAGTTGACTGTCAGCTTGTTGTCAGCCACCAATTTAACCCAAAAGGTAATGCAAGATCAGCGATTAGGGTTTTGGCGATCGATCAGGAACACAACTTTGTCAGCAACCATGCCGCCGGGTTTTTTCTGGTCCGCTCCTGTCGGCATGAGCAGAGCCTTGCAGCAGTGTTTGAGGAAGCTGGTAGGCTGGGAAAGTACACGAGCATGCAAATCTTTTTTACAGCTACAACAAACACACAGGGCCTACACACAGAATCAGATGCAAAGTAGATGTCAGAAATGCGGGTCCATGGACCCAGTCTTTGACTATCAAACGAACAGGTTTGTCGTCGGAAAATTTGAAACACGCTTGATAGAGCGAGAGCAGCTGGGTGTCCGGACAACAAACGGCAACCCGATGGTAATTTCTTGTGTCTTGCTGCGGACAATACGGATGCAATGCATGTACAATCGATTTCCTTTGTAGGCCACATTTCCAACAAGTTGGTGAAAGGGTGGTGGATTTGTGCGAGACGATGTAATGCACAAGGAGAGGGAGTCGGTGGCGGAGAAAAGGAATGATAGTCAAATATTGAATCGGCGAATTCGATGCCGAAGACAAGTATCGAATGGCCTTTGTGAAGGACTTGTCGACCGACTCCATCTCATTCCCTTCGACATCTCCTTCATTGACTGTCGCTCGTCCATAGTCCTGTAGGCCAGAAGTTTCCAACATGGGTCGCAGAAAGATCGAGATACAACCTATCACGGTAAGTTTGTACCACTCGTCCTATTCCGTCCGGCCATTTTCTGGTCGCTCGTTTGTGCTAAAGGCATTGTTCATTGTCGACAGCACGAACGCAACCGTTCAGTTACCTTTTTAAAGGCAAGTTCTATGCATCGCTATTTTTGAGACAAGGGCTTGGCACTTATTTTCGTCCTTGCTTTCGATTCCTCAGCGTAAGAATGGGTTGTTTAAAAAGGCTTACGAGCTTGGTGTGTTGTGCTCGGTCGATGTCGCTGTTATTATCTTCGGTGCGTGTATTCCTCCTTCTTGTCGCAATAGGCTAAGCAACTCCTATTAATGCATTTGTCTATTCGTCTATTTATATATCGCAGAGGAACGCCCTGGACATCATGTCAAGCTGTACCAATACTGCTCTGGGAATATCGATGAGATAGCACAAAGGCATTCGAGGGTGTGTATTATACCATCTTAACAACGCTTACTGTACTCACTCCTGTGCAGTACGATGGGGAGAAAGATACCCGCACCCCGCACGACTTCATCAATCACTCAAACACGAAACACGACGATGTAATCGAAGGTGAGGATGACGAACCAGAGGATGAAGACCCAGAGCCAGCCTTAGCTAGGGGCGATGGAATCATGAAAAGAGGCGGGAACACAGTACCGAAAATTGAACCTGGAGTCACCGTGAAGCAATCTCCCAACGGCAGTAATGGTATATCCATGCCAAACGTATGAGCATCAATTCATCGGTGCAATAGCGCATGATCTCATTTACCTTCACTAGATGGACTACCTTGTTCAGCGTACCGTGACATCTCCAAGTGCGCCTTTGCCTACTGCAATACCCATTTCTGGAGAGCGACAGTCAACAGCGCGGATGTCGTCTGCAGGTGGGATGCAAAATGGGGGGCATAACAAGAAGCATCGCCTTGTTCCCGGTGTAACCAGTGACCAATGGTCGCAGGAAGACATCGGTCGGCCGGTGTCTGGCAGTGGTTATGGTTACCATCCTGTGTCTGTGCCTCCTGCATACCGTAGTCCACCTCAATCATCGCCGTACTTTCCGGGATCGACGGCGACGCAAGCCTTCACATCGGAGAACGGATTTGACTACCATCCGCGGGGCCAATTTCGACCGATGAATTGCGCAGGTCGTTCTATGCCAACTTATAATCAGCAAGCGGACGCACAGCAGTTCAGACGGGTTGCGACACAACAGTATCAACAGCAACAACATAGTTATCAGCCATTGGCATCCCCGCATCAACAACATCAGCACCAGCCACAACGTACCGGCGATATATTCGCTGCAATATTAGATGGAGAACCAAGGCAGCAGGGCGGGTCAGGTTTCGGATCGATCGACTGGCCTGTGCATTCGCCCGCACAAGGGGGGAGACCTGAACAGGGTAGGTTGGCGTTCTTCAGTCTAATTCTGTGCTGGGTAACAACTAGTTTATCAGGTGATCCGAACGATGCTTCATGGCTCGATTTCCTATCTGGACCCCCTGCTCCGTCGAGTGGCCTGATGCAAGCGTCCCCTCCCCTGCCTGAGAGTGGTAGAGAAGGCGTTTCCTGGCAGAGAGACGGGCCGGCTACGGTAAACGGAACCATATCGTTGGAACCTGCGTCGAGGTCGCCATCATTAGAGTCCAGTCCCAAAGTGAAGTCGAACAAACGGTCGAGAGCTGCATCGGCGCTAGATGATCGATCAGCAAACGAGTTGATGGAGGATGATATGACACCGCCCGCCTCTGGAAGGAAGGGCAATAAAGCGCCGAGAATCGGACATGTCGACATAGAGCGGGACATTCACATAAAGAGGGATGAAGATCTGTAGCCTTTGACTGACGTTTGTATTGACCTTTGAAATCGGGACTGGTGGCTTTGTTTGTATGTATGTGGGATATTGGTTTTATATATTTATTCCTACTCTCCTGTGGAACCAAGACTCGGTTAGTATTTACACCATTCTGTGGTACGTAGCAGGATTTGTATTTTTCTGCTGATATCGATAGCGTGCATACATGCATATAGATACCACCAATATCGCGAATATCTAGCAGTATGTAAGTAGACCGGTGGAGTATTATAGAAATTCTGGGGAGGTCCGATTAAGGCACGATCGTACTAGATGCATTGGATGAGCTGCTATCTATGATCCGGAACCGGGAGGGTGTTAATTATGAAACCGGCCGAGGTGTCGAATCACTGCCACCGCCGATCATCGTCTGCCATCCTCATGATCTTTTATCGCGACAAATCAAGCTGACACTTGTACATTACGATATAATTGCACCGGCCCTATCATCATTACCGTCGTCGTTTATTACCGAAAGGAATTCAAATATCTCCTGTAAGAGCTCTTCGCTACTCTCCTCCGCAATGAAATGTCCGCACTCCATACTGCGCCCCGTAACCTCCACTAGATCATTATGGCATACCTTCCTCCATTCCGCAACGATGTCATCATACTTTGCAATCATTCCCTTCGTGCCCCATAGAACCCGAAGAGCTGGAATCGATATCTTGTGGTTATTGATGAGATCTGCACGGTCGTGGTCCAGATCAATGCTCGCCGATGCGCGGTAGTCTTCGCATGTCTACAAGCAAGGAAAAAGCTGAGTGTTGTCATTTTCGGATGATACACACTGGACTGAGCCTCACAGCATGAACGGTTTCTGAGTTGAAGAAGGCCGACTGGTATTTATCTATCGCTTGAGGGGTATGTACAACACTGCTGTAAGTTGCTCTGCTGGTTAATCCATCCCAGTAGGCCTGTGGATTAGACATGATGATATTTTCCTACGTCAGATATTTAGCATTGCGCAATTACATCCGTTTCGAGGTTGGAGGTCACCTCACCGGGTGAGGAAAAGGGATAATATTGAAGAACCAGTGCCAGTATCCGGCAGCCTATTTAAAAGCGTAAATTTAAAAGACAGTAAGATACTTGAAATGACATGGTCCTCACAAATTTCACGTCGGTCGTTTCGTACATCATGAGCGTGGGACAGATGTCAAGTAACATCATTTTTTTGACCGTAGAGGGATAATCCACTGCCAACCTATGGGCAACTCTTGCACCACGATCATGTGCCACAATAAAAAATTCGGAGAACCCGATGGTTTGCCTATGGCAAAATGAATATTAAATGTCCCCGAGAGGATTCTGCAACTTTTTCCCGAAAATGCTTACATGAGACCGACCTGGTCCGCTGCCATTTCTTTCTTTGAGTATTCAATGTGATTTTCAGAGCCTCGCGGCTTTGATGAATCTCCATACCCTGAAGCCTCCCGGTCATGTAACGAAATGTGAGTGAATCTGTGAGCAGGCTTACCCCGTAAGTCTGCGGCTACGACTGTAAACTTCGACGCTAAGTCGTCGGCAATCATATGCCACATGCTAAGAGCATTGGAAACTGTTCATATGTCATGACAATAATGCACGAATCTCAGCTCACAAGTGCGTTTGGGGATATCCGTGAAGCAGTAGTAGCGGAGGACCCTCTCCTCCGATCATGCAGTGGATGAAGACGTTGTCGTCAAGAACAGCACTTTTGACTGCGATATCATGGCTAGTGAATTTTGTGAAAGGCATGATGCAAAAGGCAATTCAATGCTTCGCAATCGTTCGGAGGCAAACGACTCGGAGTCGGTGCTTGTGGCGGAAACTTCCGACTCAAAAGACGTCCATGCCGCACGCTCTTCGTATTGAGGTTTATAACGAATAGCTAGAACGACAGATTTTTATATGCGAAAACAGCTACGCTCACTATGTGCTCTGGTGAGACATATACTTAGTCCAGCTGGAGCCATCTGGCATCGTGACTATTTGACCGACATCCCCACGCTGGTTCATTTCTATGTGTTGTGACTGGCCAATTTGTACTCGGTGATCAACGCAGAAGACAATTGCCCATTGTCGCCGGTATCCCTGTTGCCTCATCCTTTAGTGTAGCAGCGTACGCCTATTATGCACGTGTTGTCACACTTTTCAGGTTGGTATTTATATTCTACACATAATAGCACGCGACCTACGTTTCTAATGGATGCGCATCTACCTCAGTGTTGGAATGTGTGTGTTATCTCTTAGAGCCTCTACGATAGACATTCTTGGAGCAGGAAGTGTTTATTTTGGGTGGACGGCGTAGGCAAGGCTACGCGTTCTGGATATCCAAGTTTGCGCTCCGCACGAGTAGGGACAGTTACTGCCATCGACTTTTGTGATATTCTCCTTGTAAGTTCAGTTCATCCCCCTTGTTCATACCTGATGTCTAATGGCTAATGGAGGATAGTTAG
Source organism: Piloderma croceum F 1598 (assembly GCA_000827315.1). Taxonomy (NCBI): domain Eukaryota; kingdom Fungi; phylum Basidiomycota; class Agaricomycetes; order Atheliales; family Atheliaceae; genus Piloderma; species Piloderma croceum. The sequence continues at coordinate 239,923 of KN833019.1, read as the reverse complement.
CGGTGCGAAAATCGGTGCGAATAATGATGTTATAAACCCATCAGTCACGATTGTCCTACGACATCTGTATCTCTGTTTCTGGATGGCCTTCCATGTCCACTCCAGTTTCTCCTGTCGGTTAACTCGTCTTTGTCGGTCGAGTTGAATAGCCACATCCATGTTGGACTTTTTTGTTGTTGTTGCTGAATCATGACCTTTAGGACCCGGTTTCAAAGCTACGAGAGGATTTTCTACATGAGTGCATGGATTATTCGTTATCACCCTTTCCCTTACACAACATATTCCTTACAGAATTCACCCACCGTCGGCGGTATTTTGCTGTATTGGTATGCCATTGTCATCTCAGTCGTTACATTTGCACTGATGCTCCAGTGGTTACTGTTTTACACATCCACAGATATATTTCTTAGTTTCTCAATCTGAACGCTTCCTCCATCTCTAGATTTTATCGCGCGGACTTCTCCAAATTGGCGTCTCCCCTCCATAGGTTACCCCCGGCTTTGAAGTTGTTCGTCGGTGTTGTGAAGCCGCGCTTCTATCGTTCAATAACATGATCTGGTTTTCTGCGCGGCCCACATTGTGCTCTGACACAGGCTATTTAAACTCGGCATATTTTGTATCATTATTACGCAATGAATTCCACGGTTGACCAGAATATTACGTATATTTTGTGCGTTGCCGAATTGGGTCGAGTTAGCGCCCAAATGGAAGTAGGACCACTTTTGTTTGCCAGGATCGCAACATGGCCTATTATCCACCCGACCACCACCACGGCAGCCCGCCAGCAATTGCCATGCCCACCGCGTCCCCGACGTTGTCTGACACTCAGCCCTCAGTCTCAGTCTCAAGCGTCGCACCCCATGCAGATAGGGAGCGCAAGGTCTCAGGCCGGGCCAGCACCCATCTCAAGACAAGCGGTCTTTCGGTCGGCAGACTGGGCTCCAGGTCTCCAAATTCAATCCCGAGCAGTCCTACATCTATGTATGTTCGCCTTTTGTCTTCGTTCTCTATGTTCCTTATCTGTGTTGCTATAGCCATTCGTCATCATCTGCAATCTTCGAACGCGATATCGAGCCCATAACCTGTCCATCTCCGCCACATTTCCACCATCCCCCTAACCCACACCGCACCCCGCGCTCAAAAGCGACTGAACAACTCGACCAGAGCGTTCCTTCCGTCCTAGACAGCGCTGCCACCATACTCGCTTCTTCAGCCAACACTCTGGAGGATGATCGGATCAGCGTTGTTGCTCCTGCTCCTTCCTCTGCAATCTTCGGCGGGTTGGGCACTAGAAGCGGTGTCGCCAGCCCGATTGGAACTGGAAGCTATAGGAGCAGGAGTCCGAGCCCTACGATGGGGAACGTGGCTAAGAGGACCAGTTTGCTTTTAAATATCCCGTTGCAGACCAACTTGCCCCCCGCTACTATTATACCGCAGACAATCTCGCCTTCTGGAATGACCAAAGCAGCTTTGCCAGTGCATACGCACCCCAATGTATCGACACCGTCGATCGTTACGCCAACATCTGCGTATTATTCTGTGGCAGAGAGCAGTGAAGGCTCGGGACCGACAACGACAATTGTCGAACACCCGCCGTCTTCGTTCCCAGCTCCTTCACGATCACAACCGCATTCCCCGGCGGCATTCTCCACTGTCCCACTCAACCTCTCCCATCCTCCGTCCCCAATCGCTTCATCGTCTGCAGGCGGTCTAGCGAGCTCGAACGCGGACAAACGTCTATCATTTATGGCTTACTCTGACCTCCTAGCCTCAACACCCGCGTCCCTCCAGCCCCTTACTTCGCTGACAACATCAGCATCCTCTGAACCACCGCCCCATATCCCCAGCGTATCAGGAATGACCCAGGCATCCGCATCCGCTCAACAAGCGCAGATCCATAGTCAGATGCATTCGCCGAGCCATTCCCCGATGAGCGGGTCTAGTTTGATGCGAGCTGCGGGTGTGATCGAAGGACGTGGGTTGGGCGTGGGGGACAGAGATAGCGTGGGCATTTTTGACGATGTAGGAGGGGAGTGGGAGAGGGAAGGGATGGGCGGCGGACTGGAGGAGAGGTTGGAGGCGTTGCTTGCTGCTGATGCGGGTCTCAATGGGCTAACGACGCCTGTTCGTTGAAGGGTATTCGAGTTGGTTGTAGTCTTGCCAAAGAGTGCTTGTGTGGAACATATATGCTTGCCGTGTCCTTCCGTTCGTTCTTCAATTCCTACATTACTCATTGTATTTAAGGCAGTCTGGGTGTCATACATATATTACTTGAAATTCGGTTGAAATCAGGGGGATCTTTCAATGTTATTTTTGTTCGCGGAACTTTGCCCCATGCTTTCTAGGAAATCTACCCCAGGGACTTGGACATATACGTATAGGTCGCCGATCCATGGACTCCTTCAAAACACATGATGCTTGACTTGATCTGATCGGTCTATTGATATCGAAGACGAGCATTAATATTCCGACGATGACGAGCAAACGGATGGAATTACAAATATTTCTATGCTTCTCGCCACTTATTAGAATGCCTGGACTAAAGCTAAACATCCCGATGTAAACAGACGTCTTTATTTCTTCTCAACCCTGCCATTCGTTGAAGAACATTCGATGGTGGCAGATCGGTCAAGGTGCACTATCGCCGAGTTTACACCATCCTGTGTTGTTTAACGTGTGGTAGACTTTGGCCCTGCTGATCCATAGTATGTTACTCGTATATGTCGATGGATGCGCCTTCGGGCTCGAAAAGTGAATTCGATTGCGACTGCGAATATTAGGTTTGTCGCGTGATTCCGTTCGTCGTATAGATACCGCCTGTTTACTGATGTGATCGCAGCAACTGATGGCAGGCATGCTGTAACATGAAACGAGCCAACTGAGTGCTCGGTATGCCACCAAGCCCGAGACGTAGTTAGTTTCAACTGTTGCGTATTCCAAGCTACGGTTAGCATCGTATACCTTACTACCAGCAGGAATTCAGATTTCCAAGGAGTATGCAAAGAACGGCTCCTATGATCATCTATTGAGCCCTAGACTTGCCATGATCAGAGTGCATTCGGGATTAGAGGATTGCTCGCGAAAGATGGAAGATGCTGTTGAATCGTTCGAATCCTGTACAGCAGCCACCTATGGGAAGCTAATGTTCCTAACGAGTTGGGAAGACCCAAAGCGCTGGATCGGAATGATAAGTTCAGCAACGCACGCCTATGAGCAATTGAACACAGGAGTTTGCGAAATACCTACTAGATTCGAGTTGATTAAACAGCCTGTGAGTCTGGCTGTACGATTCAAAACGGCGACGCAATTGGGTAGAGTGTTCGGACATGGATCCCGTCGTTAAGCGTATCAGGGGCGGCTTTCCGGTGTCAACAGCATTGGGTATTTTGATCAGGGTCATGCTCCAGGGTGGGTCCCAAATTGCCTTGGGTTATGTCATGCTGAAGACTTTGAACTGGTTAGTGATTACTGAGAACGATTGGGAACTTGGAGAGCTCGACGGAGATCCCAATGAATTTGTCGATTTTTAAAAGTCTGCGTTCCTGAAATGCCAGGAGCCATGCGGATCAATTCGTTGTGGCGCATCATTTTTGATAGGTTAGTTGCTGATTCATGCTGGTCAGGTTACCTTGCGGCTAATAGCTTACCATGGGATTTACCTCGCCGGTGGCGGGTATCATGCTGGTAAAACAGTCTTGGACTTGGTTATGCTCATACACTCTAGCAGCAGCTGTAGGTTCCTCACTCACCCGGATAATCTCGAAGGTCTCAAGCACGTTAGTCCAATGGTTCGTCTTGCCACTCACTGGATTCTGATCTAAACTCTGGCAATCTGGGGAGCTTCGCTTACTCGTGTGGAGGTTTCCCAAAGAGGTTCGGATTTTGGAGATACCTGGCATTGCAATGTGTCCTAGCTGAGAAGTTGAGCCTATTGCAGCGGTGATCCGCTATCAAGTAGTACGGCCAAATTTAAAGAAATGGCACATGCGAGCAACACCTGACAATGACACTTTGGCAGCGCGGGAGAAAATGCGAGAAAATGTTGGGAAAAGACGGAAAAGAAAAAGACGAACGGTTTGCTGCTGCCAAAGTCACGAACGTGCAAGGCACCAGATAGAGCTAAATTGGAAATTGCACGATGGCTTGGCTTGTGGCGCAAATGGATTTGATGGCTCTGTAGCCGAATTAGGAAACATTTCGGTGATGTCCGCAAAAGAAGCAAATTTTATCAGGACGAGGGCGCAACACCAGATCTAAACCGCGATGCAAGCGACTGGACAACTATGTCCTCAGTAATACGTCCGCTATGTCTCGCTTAAAGAGCCGGCTTTCTCAGACAACCCTGACCGGTCCTCTCATCCTTCACTGTGACCATCATGAACCAGGACAAGGCTTCTAGCAATGGTTCTTACCCCCATGGACAGAAGAGAGACGACGTGGCCTATGTGCTTGATGAGCGCCGTCGTGCAGCTCTGGCTGATGTAGACAATGCCGAATTCTCGTATGTATTCTCAATGCTGTCCCTTTATCCCATCTCATATTTTTGCAGTTGGTTCCACGTCAAAGTGTGCCTTGTTGCTGGTGTTGGCTTCTTCACAGATGCGTGAGTCATACAGACACGGTCTTAGCGTTTGCCGAAACATTAATCGCATTTTAGCTATGACATCTTTGCGATCAACATCGCCTCTACGATGCTTGGGTATGTGTATGGAAAAGGTACTGTGTAGCCTCCAATTTTTTGCCGCCATCACTGATTGATTAATCGCACCCAGGTCAAAAATTGAACACCAACCAAGATCTTGGGGTCAAAGTTGCGACGCCAGTTGGCACACTTGTAGGCCAACTTTTGTTCGGCTGGTTGGCAGATGTTGTCGGTCGTAAACGCATGTGTAAGCATCACTGTCGAGGGAGACTTTGCCTAGTATAGATCACTGACCCACCTGGCCCCCTCAGATGGTGTTGAGTTGATGATTATTATTACCGGCACATTTGCACAAGCTCTCGCAGGAGATGGACACGCGGTCGGCATCATCGGTGTTCTCGTCGTCTGGCGCTTTATCACTGGCGTTGGTATCGGTGGTGACTACCCCCTAAGCGCCGTCATCTCCTCTGAGTTTGCGACAACTCGGACACGTGGCCGCCTGATGACCGCCGTCTTTGCTGCGCAAGGATGGGGTAACTTTAGTATGTTACGTTAACTTCCGACAACGATTTATTTCCTCACCGATACACCTTCCAGCTGCTGCCTTGGTGGCGTACATCATCGTTGCTGCCTACAAACCTCTCCTTCTCAAAGACTCGCCCGCCCAGCTTAACCACGTTGACTACATGTGGCGTTTGCTCATTGGTTTGGGCTGTGTGCCAGGGGTGATTGCTTTGTACTTCCGGTTAACCATCCCCGAAACGCCTCGCTTTACGATGGACATCGAGCGCAACGTCAGACAGGCCTCGCAAGATATTGGCAACGTGTTGACCACCGGCAAATTTGTTGTAGATCCTGACGCCGTTGTTCAACGTGTCCAGGCACCGAAAGCGAGTCGCAGAGATTTTTTCGCATATTTTTCGAAGTGGGAGAACGGCAAAATACTTCTTGGGACCGCATACTCTTGGTTTGCACTTGACGTACGTGGTAGTGACTAAGGACAGCTGAGGGCAATGCTAACCTTGTGCCCTCATGGTTAGATCGCATTTTACGGACTTGGTCTCAATTCGAGCATCATCTTACAAGCAATCGGTTTCGGTACTCCCCCAGCCAAGGGCATCTTAGGCGTCTATGAAAAGTTAAAGAATGTCTGTGTCGGAAATCTCATCCTTTCTGCTGCTGGTCTTGTCCCCGGATATTATGCATCATTCCTTTTCATTGACTCTTGGGGACGAAAGCCAATTCAACTTATGGGCTTCAGCATACTCACAGTTCTGTTCGCTACCATGGGTAATTTCATGATTTGTCTTACTTATGCCATCGACTAACGCGAGCCTTGCATAGGTTTTGGTTACGATAAACTCACCTCCACACCCGCTGCGGTTAAAGGTTTCGTCGTGCTTTATTGCTTTGCCAACTTCTTCCAGAACTTTGGACCTAATACCACTACCTTCGTCATTCCTGGAGAGGCATTCCCCACCCGTTATCGTTCTACTGCCCATGGCATCTCAGCTGCTAGCGGTAAGCTCGGAGCCATCGTCGCACAAGTTGGCTTCGCTCGTATGGTAAACATTGGTGGCACCAACAACTTCGTCAAACACATGTGTGTTCTATCTTTCCCTCGAACCGTGAATCTTATCTGAAAGGTTACTGCCTTCTAGCCTTGAGATATTCTCCTTCTTCATGTTAACTGGTATCGGCTCAACCCTTCTGTTGCCCGAGACGAAGCAGAGAACTCTCGAGGAGATCTCCAACGAGAACCAGGACGGTTTCATTGAGGGTGTTGCTGGACGCCCTGACGAGGAGCTTATCGCACCGACGCTTGCACACAACGAGAAATAAATTCTGGGATTTTCGATCTATCTTTCTCATTTCATGGTGCGTTCTGTTCACGCAATCGACTTGTTGATATAGGGAATTGACTCTTGGATGTTTCACCGTCGGTCCTGCCTACTATTCTTCAGCTTTCTGATGACTCGCAATCCTCACTAACTGCTGCACCTTTCATCAACGACGCTACCTGCAAGTGGCAAACAGCTCAGACAACTCAATATGACGTCGATGTGCTTCGCCTTTTGCGCGCTCATATGCGCTTTCCCATATCTCTTTCTGTTACTACATATCGATGTATCATGGTATATTAGTGATCACGATGCTAATCATTCTACTGTTAACAAATGGGGTGCGTCTGGCCAACGCCGCTGTCAGGCAAAATCTAGATTGGGAAATTGTTTCGGACGCCGAGCTAATCGCTATTGAACTTGGATGCTAAAGTTATATGGTGCGGTTCACTTAGAGGCCGCCTAATTTGTACAACCGCCAATTTGGTCCGGAAGACAAATTTCAAAAAATATTATTTGAGCATCGGACTTGGCGGCACAACTGCCCAAAGATGCTCTGGTGTGCTGAACAATAATTCTGAGGCTGCCAGACTGACAAAAATATTATAACTGATGACCATTTTAGGGAATTAATCACGTGTATGTATGCTATATATGGTAATCCGCCAATTTGAGGTGGGACCGAATAATTTACTCCATTAATTTTGACTTATAGGACTATCACTTCAGAGGAAATGTTCCTCACATCAAAAGGAACATTTCTACTGAAGGGATAAGAAATCTGTGAGAAACTCAACTTCCTAATTTGGTGCACAGCTTAGGTGGCCTCTAAGTGAACTGCACCATAGCATACACCTTAATCAGCTTGAGGGGACAAAAGGGACTTGATCACGAACTAACAAGACTATGTGCATTTATTGGTCACAAAGGATGGAGCCATACTCCACCTAAGAGAAAGGTAAGCCTTTTCTAAAGGGGTGTGGTGGGAGTGGAGTTCGAGTCTGAGAGACTCCTAATCAGCATTGTGTGAGTCATTCTCTCATACAATCAATTGATAACCCAAGGAACTTACCTCACTATGTTGTTGAAACAGGACTTGAAAAGCAGACAAATCGAAATTTGTCATATACTTGTTATGAATGCACCTGAGAACCTCTCTGGATTTCTCTGGATAGAAAACACTCAAATGTAAAACTCACAATTCTTATCAAGCCCAGAGTGAATTTAGACAAGTTATTATTATAAGAGACAAAGAAGATTACATGGGGGATGAGGGGGGGGGAGGGGTAGTGTTGCCACAGTCGCGACCATGGCAACACTAGGGGGGGGGGAATAACTAAAGAGTGTTTGTCTGAGAAAGGAACCTAAAGCCCACATGTAAACAAGGATCAACAACATGTGCCCGTGACATGTCATAGACCATTGGCTTACACCCTCACAGCCTTTAAAACAAAAACTATGGAATAAGTAAAATCAAATTTAGGAATTTGCATCAACCAAAGGCACACAATCAGGTGGCATTAAAAAACCCAATGGGAAGAAGCTACCAAGTGGCTATGCTCATACCTGAGCCGTTGTCCAGCCATACATTGAGCATGGCACATTCTTGAAAAGCAGATCTGGTGAGCCATTGGTTGTGTTCTGGGCCATAGCCTGTACAACACACCAAGTACTGCCAACTGTTTCCATGTCTATGGGAGTTGATGATTTCTTGAACTAGATATTCCTCAAGACCATCAGAAGTTATGACTGGTTGTGGCTAAGATAGTTCATGGCCCAGGAATAGCACAGCATCGTTAGCTAAAAACAGTTTAAGTTCATATGTGTGGTATGTAGGGTAGGTGTTTGGAGAATTAGGCAATTTGAGTGTGTAGTTGGATGTCTCTGTATGTATGTCAATAATGTCATATGGTCCATCATAATGCAGGAAAAACTTAGCTGCTCATTTTTCACCCTTCTTTTTGAATTCTTGATGATGGTGTAATGTTGACAACATCACCTTGTCACCAACTTTGAAGGGAATATCAGGCGACCTGTTTTGATTAGCATAGAATGTTTGAAATACTTTTTCCTGGAAAAGATTGTCTTTCACTTCTGCAATGTCAGTTTGCAACTTCTCAATAACCCTTTTTGCACATGTGGCATCTGTGTCGTCTGAAACTGGTGAAGCAACAGTCACAGGGACAATTGGAGGAATTAGGCATGCTGATTGACCGAGACAAATCTGGAAATTAGAGAATCCAATTGAAGCATTATAGCTGATTTCATCGACATGTGGAATCACAAAATTTTTCGCGCACACACTCCGGCTCTGTAGGTAGAAATAAAATTCAGTCAGCTAAATCATTCGATTTTCGGAATTTTACCCGTGATCAAATATGGAACATTTCACATGATTCTGCTGTGTTGGGAATCTGTCAGAGCTGAGTTATAGTTCTGAGCTCACTGTTGGCCACAGTGAGCTCAAATATTGGGCCCATTTTTCGACATTTTGGCATATAAATTTTTTCATTTATGTGCACACATAATACACAAGATTTGAGACTCTAAGAATGGTTTTAAATTGCTCCAATCCCTCATCAAAAAACCGTCTCTCCATCATGAATCTGCCATGGTGACATTTTTCTATGAAGGGTTGGAAGACCATCCAAGCCATTGTGAGCTTCTAAAATACAATGTATTATATGTGTAGCTAAGTGAAAAAAATCATATGCCAAAATGTCGAAAAATGGGCCCAATATTTGAGCTCACTGTGGCCAACAGTGAGCTCAGAACTATAACTCAGCTCTGACAGATTCCCGACACAGCGGAATCATGTGAAACATTCCATATTTGATCATGGGTAAAATTCTGAAAATCAAACGATTTAGCTGACTAAATTTTATTTCTACCTACAGAGCCCGAGTGTGTGCGTGAAAATTTTTGCAATTCCACAAGTCAATGAAATTGGCTGTAACAGAGTTTGTAATGTCAAAATGTATTCATGGCAATGCACGCATGCACCCCTTTTGGTTGCGGCAAATGTGATAACGGATGCATTGGTTAATGGTTTTATTGGAACGCTCACTAGATCCGTCAGTTTTGGGGTAGTACACAGAGGAAAGTTTGAGTTTAACTCCACTTAGTTTATGCAAAGCACACCAAAATTTGAAGACAAAAAGCTTGTCTCAGTCAGAAATGATCTCTTTTGGTAAACCATTCTTGCAGTACTGGTGATTAAAGAATAGAATAGCCAATTCTTCAGCCATGATGTCTATCTGGGTAGGCACGATTCACATGTTGGAACCCAAATGATCTGTCATTGACAGGATGCAGTGAAATTCGTCATCGTGAGGTAAAGGTCTGATGAAGTCTATGGCCATGCTGCCACCTCTATCATTGGGGATTGGAAGAGAATGTAGGGGTCCAGTTGGTTTATGCATGGTAGATTTGTTGCATAAGCAATCTGTACACGATGGAATATACACCTTTTCTAAATCCTGATGCATATTTGGCCAATAATATGCATCCTGTAGTGTTGTGTATGATTTGTCAGCCCCAAAATGGCCAGAAACATCATGTGCCAAACAGAACAATTCTTCCCTGATATTTCTGTAATGTGGTATCAGCAACCTGTCCTCAATATACCAAAGGCTGTTGGATGTGGTGACCCCCAGGGTTGATGCTGGAGCTTTGATGAGTTTTTGACAAAACTCATTTGACTCATAGCCATCTTGGATCATTCTCAGTACAGTGGGGTCTGTCATAATCGAAAGGATTGTGTGAATACCTGGAGCTTTGAATGTAACATTATCTCATCGCTGCTGTCCTTGGCTTCTCCCACAATCCAGTGGCTTACATTGCATCCAATGCCTCCAGTGTACTTGAGAGGAGCCTTGATGGTGACTCCAACAGCAGCAGTTCTCAGACTGTGAGTGATCCATCCTTGCAAAGTGTGATTAAGCCTCTCAAGGAGGCCTTGCCGTTACATGTGGAGCACTTATATTGGTGCTGCCTTACAAGCAGAAACACTGATGAATTCCCTGTGACCTTTGATGCCTTGATTGACCATGGCTCACCGGCAGTCTTAATCTCCAAAGACTATGCCTTGAAACTTGGCCTCTGTCAAAAATGTCTTCATAAACCATATATTGATAATTGCTGAACTTGCCATGGAAAAGAATGGACAGAAAACCAAATTTGAATTTTCTGAATACATAAAACTACAGTTACATGATCCCTCTTCATACTGGTCTTCAAAAACAATCTGTGCAATTGCCACGCCTGGACTATGTTTGCCTACGATTCTCAGCCTTTCTTTCTTGTCACATAATGATATTGTAGTCAACACTTCTGCATGTACAGCCATAGACAAAAAATGTGACTTCGATTTGTTACACCCAAGACCACCCCCCATATGACCTGTAAAGAAGAAACTCAAAGAATTCTTTAAGGAGATGCAACAGGATCAAAAACTTATGGTTGGAGAATTAAACATGGTTTGCAATGACCAATTATGATACACCAGCTACAAGTTTGAAAAAGTCAAACCAGTAGACCCCGTGGCTTCTATTAGACAATATATTGAGGTATTGGCTGCGCAGAAGGAACTGGAAAAACTTGGAGTGCAAATGAAATCCAAATTCGAAGACATTTTCTTGGCAATTCCCCACATAGACAAACTTCCCACAGATGTTTATTGCCAAATACAGCTCAAAAACACCTCAAAGACACCTCAAAGTGTGTACAAATGTGTACATATAGCACCCCATGAAAGTACCGGGAAGTGTGGGCCACATTGATTCAGCAGCACTTAGATGCTGGTCATATACACCCATCTAACTCTGCCAATGCTTCTCCCACATTTATAGTCCTAAAGTCTGACGAAACAGTTCTACCACATTGGGTAAATGATTACCAAATCTTAAATGCCAACATGATTCTCAATGCCCATCCACTCTTACACGTGAATGACATACTCGCTGATTGTGCGAAAGGGAAAATCTGGAGTAAACTGGACATGACAGACTCATTTTTCCAAACTAGGGTACACCCGGACAACATCCACCTTATGGCGGTCACAACCCCCTTTGGGTTATATGAGTGGCTTGCAATGCCTATGGGTCTACAAAATTCACCGCTAATCCATCAGTGGTGAATGACAGCAGCATTATGCAAACTATTAGGCAAAATTTGCCATATCTACTTAGATGATATTGTCATATGGTCAGATACAGTCAAACAGCATACTGAGCATGTTTGTCTTGTGCTGGAAACTCTTTGAAAAGCAAAAATATACTGTAATCTGAAGAAATGTCATTTTTACTTACTCAAAATGGATTTCCTCAGTCATCACATTTCCACCTGTGGTATTGAGGCAAATACATCTAAGGTTGATAAAATTTTGCAATGGCCCACTCCATGGAATACCACAGATGTCCATTTGTTTTTGGGATTAGTCCAATACATCTCCTTGTTTTTGCTGAGGCCGGCAGACTTTACCTGTATACTCACGTGACTGACAATGATTGATCACATCAACATGGGCAATGACAAAGTTTTTGTTGCCAGTGACACCAGTGACTGGTGCACAGGAGCCACACTTAGTGTGGGCAGCTCCTGGGAACTTGCAAGACCAGTTGCCTTTGATTCAATGCAACTGAAAGAACTGGAGAAAAATTATCCAGTGCACAAAAAGGAATTATTAGCCATCATCCACACACTGAAGAAATGGTGGTCCAACTTACTTGGCATTCCTATTTTAGAAAATTTTGATACATAGCGTGACCTCTCACACCGTCAATTATGTTGGGAGGAGTTCATGTTGCAGTATGATATGATGATCATATATATTCAAGGCAAAGATAACACAGTAGCAGATGCATTGTCACATGTACCCAATGGCGCATATCCTGGTGAAACATTGGACATGGATGTGAGGTTCCATCAGAGGAGGACGAGGTGTCAGGAGGAGACATAGTTGTTATGGTGGCTATGTGTTTTCCACAAGTACGTCTAGCATGGTCCACGTCCACTTGCATAAGGGTGGGTTTTATATGTGGTGGGATTCAAGAAGTTGTTGGGGCAGTTAGCTGCATGGTGGTTTTCAAAGGAATTACAACATTTAACACAACCTTTGTTATTGTTCAAGAGTTTACGCTCAGAGTCAAGGAGTTTAGGGCATTGTTTTTGTGGTTCAGAGGAAATGGCAGGGGCAACGGCAGAGGCACCAGTAGCAGGAAGGTTGTTGGTATATGGGGTGTGGTGAGAGGGAGGATTGTTGGAGTAATTTGCACAATGGAAAGACTCATGATTGTCCCTAGCAATTCTCTCATACTCTTCCCTTTCTGCACGAAGTCCTTCATCGCAGCTTCGGACTTCATTAAGCCATTTATGAAAATCTGCAACTTTGTTCACTTTCTTTGAAGACAATTTCTTTGATAGCCTGTCTTCCATACTGGCATTAATTTGATGATGTAGATTATTGTCAGGCAGGTGTGAAGTCGTACCATGAAGAAGGGAGTTCTTATTTTGGACCGCAACTGCAAAGTCCCAGAAGGAGGTATTGGCACCTTGAGTCATGGAGAGAAGGTCACAAAGTGTGTCCTCTTCCCAATCCTCAGCAAGGTAGTAGGTGTGAAAAATGATCATAAACACATTGAAAGAAAGGGCAATCAGATGATCATGCTTGGTACTGATCCAGTCGCTCACACGGCTGTCAAGAATGCCTCCAATGATGAGTGAGACTTGATCATCTGCAATGATCTTCTTATGGATAAAATAGTTCCTGCAACTGTGCTTGAACTGATGCATGACAGCAGGGGATATATTGCCAGCCGTGAGGATGGGGACTTTGGTTGGGAAGCTCTGCTTGACTGCGGCCATTGGGGTTTTACTTGGAGGCATGATACACAGGAGTCTGAATGGGCAGGTAACGAAAGTGATTAACTTTGGATTCAGAGACGTGTTTGTGTTCACAAAGATGCATTGTGTCAGAGGGGACAATGGTCACTTACAATTCATGTCAGGTTGCTTCACCACAAACAGACACTGAAGTCTGGCATCAAATGTCAGTGTTAGTCCCAAACAGGTAATATAAGACATTATTCAAATTTCACAAGCCTGAGTTTTTTGACACACCATTTGGCAGTGTTCAAAAAAGCTACACCAACTGATGTACACATTTTAATGTCCTATAACTCAATGGGCAGGATGTATTTGTCTTCAAGACACACCTAAACATCAACCATGTTCCAGTAGTTGGTCACACATGAACACCAACCAAATAGGCTGAAATTGAAAACCGAGTTGTTCATTGATTGTGTACCAAATTTACAAAGGTAAACTCACTTTGAGTACTTTCACACTCAATCCAATTAACTCTGTTCATGCTCTGGCTGACAGCAGGTTGACTTCCTTGTGAAATAGGTCAGGTTAGGTTTAAAAACACTGATATTTGAAATGCATGATGTGAGTGTGACTCCATTTTATGCATTTATGGTTTTGCTATTACCTTTCTGATTGTATATCTGCATACTTGACCACAATGTATCAAAGCCCAGGCTTGAGCCTTGGGCTCAAAATCTGAAGCCAAGCCTGAGCCCACTGCAAGCCCTTGTCAGGGCCCAGCTGGGCTTGGGCTTGAATGGGCTTGGATCAGCAGGCTCAGCCTCTCAGGGCTTGAGGCCCAGCCCAGCACATCACTGGTTGTGCAGTATATGGTCAAGGGCCATGGATCACAGATTACCCTGAACAAGTCTGGCTAGCTGGTATTGTTCAAGGGTGGTGTCTGAAGTGAGCTCCATGATAGATACCTGAGTTCCTTGTTCTCGCACTGATTGTTTGCAGGTGTGATGCACATCCTAAGAACCTGGATGCAGCTGCAAGCTGGTGCTTGCCGTCAGACACATGCAAAAACAGATTTCCTCATCAGTTCTTGGGATCTCAGCACCCTATGGACAGATTTCAGTATTCATGCTGACATTGTGGTAAGTTTCATGTATCATGTGTTAGTATGCTGGTAAAATTAACTTCACATCACAGCCATTCACTCATAGTTTCCCTCGAGTTGATATCCATGACCTCCTATTGCCTGACCTACTTCATCAGGTCATCAAAGGAACCTTCAAAGATCATATTGTGATGTGGGTCAATCAATATCTTATGGATGAATGTGGTGAGGCTGGTGCACATGCAATTATTGCAGACATTGACCACTGGCATGTGATTCTTTTGATCTCATTAAATTGTTGCTTATGATTTATTTTAGGATCTGTGCTGCTCTTGCCTATCCTGGATTACAATGCTTTCCTGATGGTCACGATTTCACACAGTAGACAGGAGATGATTTGAAGGTTATGAAGGTAATTTGCTCATGTAGACATGATATAATATGCTCAATAATTACTTAGGTGTATCTTGTGGCTGTTGCTGGACATGTACCATCAGAGATGGTCAAGTACCTTGCTGGGTGTCTTTATTTTTGTTACATCACATGATGCAATACAATTACCACTGATGACCTCGATGAGCTTGAGGATGCTCTTGCCTGTTTTCATATTCATCAGGAGGTTTTTGTTGGTACAGCTGGAGTTAATGGACACTGCCCCATCACCATGCTCTCCTCCATTATCTTTGCTCAATTCGCCTTTTTGCCTCCCCAAATGGACTTTGCTCATCAATCACTGAATCCAAGCATATTAAAGCAGTTAAGGAACCTTAGCGGCAGTCAAGTCATTTTGAAGCCCTCATGCAGATTTTGCTGACCAACACACGGATGGACAAGTTAGATGCAGTGAATCAGGCATTTGCTGAGCTCAGGATGATGGATGGCACAATGTCCTCATATACGGCGATGGTACTTAATGGTAAACAGCCACAGCCAGACAATGGCTGCCAATGATGACAATGAAGACAACAACAGTGGCCCCATTACTGGCCCGAAGTCAAAGTCATTGTCATCTATCAAGTTGGTGTGCATACCTGGTATGCTCTCCTTGTCTTTTTCTCTTCATGAACTAACAGTACCTGGTTCATCAGCACAAGGATATCCATCTTCTGTTGAAGCTCTCACCAATCACATTCATCAGCCTCAGTTTCCTTGCTTATTGCAGTGGTTTCTGTACAATCAAGGCAATCCTAATGCAGATATACCATCCAACAAGGTGCCTATTGAGGATTGACCCTTCTTTTCTGGACATATCTCAGTGTATCACTCTGCGGTAGCCCAGTTCTATGCACCCAGTGATCTTTGCGGCGCTGGTGGAATGTATCAAGAACAAATTCAGTCTAATCCAAAGTGGCATGATGAATATGCACAATATGACACAATGTTCATTGAAACCGATGCTACATTACATGACATGGAAGGGATGGGAATCAGATGCGCTTTCCTTCTGTTTTCTTTCAAGTCTGAAAACTGATACTATCCCTGTGCTCTGGTTAATTGGTTTGTCCAAGGCAATGAACCAGATGATGATACAGGCATGTGAGTGGTGCAACCAGAGTTTGGGGGCAATGGACAATGGACTCTTGCTGTTGATACATCCAGCAATGCTGTATGGTCAGGAAACAACCACACCAACACTATATAAATATAAGCTGGAAACTGTATGATCTAAAAGTGCGGAGTCCTGGTATATCTGTTCCTATGGCCAATGTACGATGTAGTAAGGGATGTAAGGGGTGATATCTGGCTCAAAGGTGGTTGGATAAGGGTATGTGAGTGATTGTGGGGGTCTGTATACGCAGTCCGATGTAGGTGACAAAATATTGAGCGAGATCAGAGTGAAACGCGAGCTAAAACGAAGAAATGTGATATAACAAGGTAGAACGCAGTGTGTTGAGGTCGATGTATGAGGGATAATGTCTGGGAATGCAGGGGAACGCAGTCTGAGTCAGATCGAAGTGATACAAAGTCTTACGAAGGCGAGGGAACAAAGTACAATGTTATTCTGTGTAAAATGGGAGTGATGGGTAAATATAAGTAAAAATGACCTCGGAGAGGTCGAAATGGCGTTGGAGAGATCGGATATGACTAATAGTCTGTAGGGATCGGAGTCCGAACCTATAGTAATAGCACAATCAACAGAAACTATAAATAATTGAAACATTGGAGTACTGATAACTGCGAAGATAAATAAAGACTGGAAAAGGTCGGACAAGGTCGGAAACACATCGAATAGGTATACAATAGTATGGGGAACACCTAGATAGTCCGTCGATGTAGCAATAAGTCAGATATAAGCAAGGAAACATCAAAAATAGCATAAAAACATTGAAAAGGTCGAAAAGGGTCAAAATGAGGTCGGAAATGATCAGAATGACATCGCGTAACTTGCAAGGGGTTCGAAACACATCCTACTATGGTCTCCAGGTCGCACATTGTGTCCGAAGATCGCGCAGATATCAAAAATCATTGAAAATGACCAAATACGTGCTTAGAGCGGTAGCGTGCATATCACCGTTATTCATCTTGACTGTGTGGCCAGAGGGGCACGTCTCCTTCCTTTGTATGGGTCATCTTTTGTTCCTGAAGACCTACATTTTTCTGATTCTCTTAATGTATTCCATGCCTATTTTGTAAACCACTACATTGATCATCACAGTCATGACTTTTTAACATAAATTTTCGGACCACATAAAGTACATATATTACCTATACTCTGAGTCTATGTGACTTGTAGCCTTGTCAGACTTGTTATTCTTGTAATGCCTTGCTGGCTTGCCAACAAGTGCAAAAGTGTTTGCAAGTGGCAAAAAGTTGAAAAGAATGTTGTAGTTTTGCTGATGTGTTATCATACAATTATGACCTGGTGAAGATACTACTTTAAATGTCACTTATCCTGGACTTTTATTATTATTGTAAATTTATTCAATATCAATTTATTGTCTCCATTCTACCTAACATTCTACATACACCAGAGCGAAGCAAAGAATATCTTGTTGATATTAACAGGGTGCTAATGGGGGGGGTAATGAACCTCAAGTGATGTGGTGATGACTGGTAGTGAACTCGGGCATCATGATGGAAGCGCAAGTTGGATGAAAGCGGTTACAAGTTCTTAGTTTTCACTAAGGGATCATCTTTAATCCGAGCTCTACGCAAGATCTCGATTGAAGGATTGAGCAACTTTTTTTTCCTAATTTGGCTTTGGTGCTGTATAGTTTTAACTATTGAGATTCTTGGATCTTACATTGGTGATGTGGGAATCATATTTTGTATTTGTTTTGTTACTGTGGGAGCATTGCCACAGCAGAGCTGTGGTGGATATTATATGTACACATATTAGCTATCCTTTAGAATATTTAAAATATCTAAATAAATATGCAAAAGGATAGCTAATACATACGTGTGTATATCATATTCACTGTGGTCTGCTGTGTGCGGTGCATGTTTTGAAGACTTGACTTATGGACTTTGCACATATAATTTCCGGATGTGCGTCACTGAGTTGGAACAATTACGGAATTCAGTGCTGACACTGGAGACATGAGAGATTATTTCCCTTGAAAATGTTTTGATTATCTCCCCAAGAAATAAACTAACTAAGGTTTACCCTGTGTACATGGTAAATAAATAATTACACAATCAGATTTTGTCTATTGTTTTGTCCTCCGAGTTCAATCTGATTATGACAATTAAATTATCATTTGAGGAAATAATAATAAAATTATTCTCACAAGGTAAGTAGGTTAAGACAGAAGATGTAATTAGTTATTTTTTGAGAAAATAATCAATGAAAATGTGATTCCAGGTATCTCTCTCAATTGTAATCCATCTCCAGCACTACAATGAATCTGTAGGTGAGATAAAGGCCTACCATTTCAGATATGGAGGATTTTAGTCCTGGTAAAATTAGAACAGTGGTGTCAGGCTTGGTTTCCATTGATTATTTCCTGGGGAAATAATTAATTACAGAATCTGATTCTATCTTAGCCTATTTACCTTGTCCATAATTAGAATAATTTTTTATGTCAGAATTTAACTATTTCCTCAATTGATAATCTAATTGTCTTTTGCAAACATAATCAGATTGAACTCAGAGGATAAAACAATAGACAAAATCTTATTTTGTGATTACTTATGTACCATGTACACAGAGAAAACCTTAACCAGTATTTCTTGGGCAGATAATCAAAATAAATCACTCACTTTAATTTTTGTCTTTTGGCTCCTGTCAGATCTCTCAGATTTTGCAAATGCACTGCTGAAGTTGTGGGAGTTATCCTTTGCCTTCAGTTTCTTGCTATGGTATTTTGTTTTGAACACCTGGGACATAGCGACTTTGTCTTTGTCTGTTATTAGATTGCATCACTAAGAAATAAGTGGTGGGCTGCCCCAGCCAGGCCACTCAGGAATGTCTTACTTAACACAGTCTAATAACAGGTGAGGATAATAATCAGATTATGTTTGATAGTCAGGATAATTACCAGAATCAGATTTCATCAATAATTGTGTACCTCAAAAATAAACCAATTTTGGAATTTTATTATTTCCTCTCAAGAAAATCTAAATATGTAATTCTGGAATCTAATTCCATCTTTAGATATCTCTCTCCCATTACCAAAAACATTGTATTATATGCACACAAAACATAAAGAGTATGAAAGTCACTAAATAGTATGTTTATTTGTATTTTTCAGTTTTGTCTAATCAAGGCCAAGGACTCGTTTTGCCGTGTGAAGCATCGGCCCTCTTCCAGCAAGTATACTAGTATAAACGACGATTTGAAAGCAATATATCCTCATACGGTGTTGAATGCCGATCCACCGGCCATGAGCATTCAGCTTCGACGACTTCAGGAATCATCCAGGCCCATCAATCACTTCAAAGAAGCATTCAGGACTAGAGGAGCCGATCCGATAATCAAGCAAAGAACCCCCGTGAGGTAGATTATCCGATGTATATATAGGACAGAAAGCCTACTCAACCCCCTTTATGGTGAAGAGAAGTCGGTGGTTGCGTGGTGGCTCGGATGCTGTGCACAGCAGCCACACATAGAACGACGAAGGAAACTGGCCCGGGAAGGATGTTAACCAGGTGAGAGCATAAAGCTTAAAGAAGAAGTTGTGATCGTACTGATAATCGTGGCGCTCATTTGTTCCACTTCCTTTGTCGTGAAGGTGTCAAGGCCCTCAAAATGAAATTCACGAGAACCTGAAAAAGAGATCAGAAGTTCCGGTCATCTACGTGCAATTTGCATCTACCAGCAAAATTTAATGCTTGCCCGTGGTGTCGGTGTGAGAGCCGCGACGGGTTGATTCAAGTCCTCGAGTCTTGATGCCTTCCATAATGAGTCCCTGGATCCACCACGAGTTTGAGTCGCAAAATGCCCTCTACTTGTGCAGAGTTGGTGCAACCTATGATGATGACGTTTGAGTCACCTGGTCGTGCGTCTTGTGAACAGCAGCGCAGATACGGGTGACGAATTCTTCTCGCGATACGAATTGCTTTCCGGGTAAATGTCCGCAGCGTGTAGTCTGTACCTGAGTCCCGGTGTGCGCTCCGTGACACCGGCCCTGGCATATTGAGTGACAGTGCGAGCGGTGCACCAAAGCGATTTCAGGAAAATGTTGAGCAAGCACAAGTGTGATTATGGAGAACCTGTTGACCCGGTGTCCGGCGTCAGCAATGACCGGCGGACATCTGCGCGTCCATATTGTACACCATTTGTACACCCTGAACAAAGTCATTCAATGCAGCGACAACCAAATCAGATTTCCCGGACCACGAGGCAGTGGTGCAATCCACCGAACACAAATAATTAATGTATTATTTTGTTACGGCGCTTTGTACCGCCCACCACTGATACAAACAGTCAAATCCTGCTTCGATTGCACATCGTGAACTGACTCCGTCACAAACGCCAGGGGCAACCTATGATTGTGAAATTAGCATCCCCATCGAGAGATTTAGCGCCATGCATCACGTACGACGACACCAGGATGAACAAGCGTTTGGCGGAGATGCAGGTAAAAGGGTTCCATGGAGGAAGACCGTCGAGGGAATTCTGTAGATCTGGACAGGGGATATAGTCTACATCAGGATCTCAAGGATGGAGTGTCTCTTAAGGTGATGATGCGCTGCTTTCTTGGCTATCACCGCTGATAAGACGTCCACAATAACCGAGGTTCGATGATAAGGTTCAACCTCCTTGCATTTCGTTACTATAAATAAAATCCAGATACGATTGAAATAAGTGAATTGAGGTAGTTTATGATTGGACGGACAATGTAAATGAGTCTGAACACGCAATATTGATAGCAAATCTGTTGGCTGGCATTCTATAAGAGCATCTCATGCGATCATCATGATAGCGAAAAGAAAATATCAACGAACTTTTACTATGACCTATGGTCAGACCCTGAGTCTCGTATCTGATGGCATAACGGTGATGTGAGGCGCCAATCAAATATTCTTGTTGCTATAATAGTACTAGCACTCTGGCTTGATTGGAGTCCTCACGAAATTTCGAAGGCCTGTTCAGTCAAGCTGTCACCCGGAATGTCATGCCAGATGGTTCGATAGATCTTTGAGTCTGGGTCTTTCTCATCCGTAATTATGTTGCTGTGGTGATAATTGGCTTCCAGTCTGCTAGCTGGTAACAAACTGAATTATAACAAGGAATTGGGTAAAAGTGGAATTGATACATTACGTGAAAAAGCTTGTTTTTACAACTACATGGCACATCAGCTACAAAAGATATATTTACCCCTCGCCCTCTCCGGCGAAGTGATGGGTTTAAGGCTTTTCTACACTCACAGCCCAGTTGACTTATATTTTCTTTTTGACACATCCAAACCAATGCATATGTTCAGCTGTATGATCGCATACAATATGAGGGAAATCACTTACTCAGATGCGGCACAATCGAGAGACCTAGCGACGCTTCAAACTGAATTTACCAGTTCTCGCTCGACCATCTTGGGGTGAATCATGCCACTCTCCGGAAATTCGATTGTTGTCTTTGTGAACAGTCCCTATGAAACACCAAACCTGACCAGGCCACCGCGTGTACGTTTGCAAAAATGTGACAATGCCAACATAGTCAGCAGTTGACAAATAGGTGAATTGTGCCGACTGAATGCTGAATTCGCCATTCCTGTCAAACCCGCGTCCATTTGTTGTGCTGCCGGTAATAAATGGCTCGAACGATACTGTTAAGCCTACACCCGGCGGACCGGATGGGTAAACGAGATCACCAGACCATTCACCCGCGAGTGAAGGAAGGGCGATGGAAGGTAAGGTCATTGGTGCAGAAAGCCTAGGCAGCTGCTAAGCATGGTGTCTCAACCAGCGCACGAGAATTCACGTACCGAACACTTTGGGAGACACCCTCCAAATTGAATTTACCAGTTCTCGCTCGACCATCTTGTGGTGAATCATGCCACTCTCCGAAAATTCGATTGTTGTCTTTGCGAACAGTCCCTACAAAATACCAAAGCTGACCAGGCCACCTCGAATATATTTGCAAAAATGTAACCATGCCAACGTAGTCAGCGGTCGACAAATAGGTGAATTGTGCCGACTGGATACTGAATTCGCCATTCTTGTCAAGCCCGCTTCCATTCGTTGTCTTCCCGATAATAAATGGCTCGAACGATACTGTTACGTCCACCCCTGGGGGACCGGATGGGTAAACGAGATCGCCCGACCATTGTCCTTGGGGTGAAGAGAGTGAGAAAGGAATTATTGGTTGGAGAGTCGTGCCAACAATATTGTCCACCTAAATGTATCGAGTTCAAAGTCGTTAAACGGTAGGAGGGAGAAAAAGACTAACCCGATCCGTGACCGCGCAACCGCTACGGAGCGGGATATATTCTCCCCTGCGAAAAATGTGTTAGTTCAAGCGTAAAATGTGTGCAAGTTGAGATCCACTTAGTCTCCGTGGCGAAATTTGTGTACCATTCCACAGCTCTCTGAGAAGAAAATCTGAGCAAGCGACGGAAGAAAGGAGCTCGTGCAGTCGTACCTTGTATTGGTTGATTGTGGGGTTGCAGCCCACGACAGTCTGCATCAGGGGCGTCAAACGGAGCAATGAAAGGGGATTCAGGAGCGTACAAGGAGAGTCTTCGTCGTCTTAAAACTCTGGCGGATGCTATCGGGAGTCAAGGCTGTCACAATGTAAGCATGAGAGAGGAATGAGATGAGGTAGTTTGCTCACCTCCAGGGTGACTCGCGGGAACAACGTCACCAGGTTCACCGATGCCGTGCGGGGGAGAGTCGGTGATGAGGATGACAATCCTCTTCGCGTCCCGCCTCCAAGACGAGCGGAGGGCGGCATCGAGCGCGACAATCTGCGCCTCCGGGCTATCACCGCCTCCCGACACGACGAGGGCGTCCAACTGCCGCTTCAAGACGGCGGGATCCTTGGTGAATGGGTTCGAGTCAAGCACGGTCCACAAATCGCCTTGCTCCCGATGGTCGCGAAAGGGGATAACACGGTAGCGCGCATCGCCGCCATTCATAATTGCCCCGTTTTGGATATCGCGGATCCTGTTATTGACAAACTGGCGCGTGTCGTCGATGTAAGGCTGCAGGCTGCCGGTGGCATCGTGAACAAATACAACATCACTGGATAAAATCGTCAGACTGCTGCACAAACTCGTCACCAAAAAAGCCATACACGTTGTGATTATTGCTTGGAACACTAATATTAGGATTGCCTGGCATATTGCTGAAACTGAGCGCGCTGCGGCTGATGCTGATGCTGAGCGTGCGGTAAGCTTATATACCTTTTCTCCCATAAAAGTATCACTCCCAAATCAAGTGCGACATTCGGAGCCTGGTCTATCCCGGTAGCTTCTGAGCCAATTCAGCTGTAAAGATCTATCAGACGTTCGTCCGGCAAAGTATACCACCGAGAGATGAAGATGGTAACGAACTCATCACGCTGAGATGTAGGTCTCCTCATCGATTCGGTCATCTGGCGTCAATCCTTCTGTGTAGCATGAAAATTGAAGTATATGATGTTATAGGGAGGATTGGATGGTATAAGCGGATAATTAGGAACCGTGCTGTCCAAGTACACTGCGAGACGCTAACTGTTAACAAAGTGATCGTGGGAAAACTGTGTACAAATACGGGTTCCTCAGGAACTTGATGCCTAGCCCGAGCATCGACTAAGGCCTCGGCCACAGGAACATAACAGTCCCATGTCTCCCAACAACTTATCGGACTCCGAGATGCAAGTATGGGGGTGCTTCTGTGATTGATCAGGGACGCGTTATCTTCCGAGCGAGCTGTCGGTCACCAACCAAGCGAAGCTCCATCTGGTGACCAGAGGCACAAATTCTTCAATCGCGTCGATATCCGATCGGTACGACCAAATCCCGTTGGATACAGAGGTATAATATCCCCCCGGACTTCGTGTTTTTTTACATTGACCCCCACCCCTCAGACTTCAACTCCCACCGACGCGACACTGTTATTCATCGTACTGTCATGGCGCCTAGCAGAACACAGCTTGCGGCTCTCTGGCCCAATCCTGGCCCTTCCTTAACAACGGACACGCCTGCTCTATGGCCTGGAAGCACCCCCACATCCACCGCAGCCGCGCGAGGATA
Source organism: Piloderma croceum F 1598 (assembly GCA_000827315.1). Classification (NCBI taxonomy): domain Eukaryota; kingdom Fungi; phylum Basidiomycota; class Agaricomycetes; order Atheliales; family Atheliaceae; genus Piloderma; species Piloderma croceum. The sequence goes on along the minus strand of KN833019.1, from coordinate 215,893 downwards.
TCTGCAGCAAGACTTTGAGCGACACCATGGGTATGCACAGTTTTTTCACATCCACATTCGATGGACCATCTAATCGCAATGCAGGTTCTACAACTACAGGGGCTTCCACAACCACACACCCTTCCATATACTCGTCGAGTGGGCGTTGGGAGGGACCGAGAAACATCTGGAGGCGATTTGGGACCAACACGTCGCCCTCGAGCGACCCGCGTACCAAACACCGGCTCCCATCACCGCACAGACGTTTTCCAACCATCTGGGCGATGAGGATTACTACCAGGGGTACCTCTACTTCTTCTCCGATCTTGTGCTCAAAGGGCCTGTTCACGCTGTGGTTGAGGAGTGGATTTTCTCGTCCAAGGCGAATTTTGAGAGCTATAACGGGCGCCAGCCTGAGATGCTGAACCGGTTACTGGCGGGCATCCTGCACCCGATGCTTTATCTCGGCTATGGACTCGAGTTCAGGTACATTACTATTCTCTTTGGCTCTCATCGTGCTCAACCCTCGTTTCGCAGCCTGCCCGGTCTTGTCGCTGAGGGTACGTGTATCCCTATTCTCTACGGCGAGAAAGTGTTAAGAAATGATGATGCCAACAGGACTCGCACAAGCCGCTGTACACAAAGTCGGGTCGTCAGCGCTGTTACCGAAAAACATGTTCGACATGTCGACCACGTGTCAGTCAGGAACACACGCATTCAGTATCGTCTCGCGTATCATTCGTGATCGCAGGTTCAACAACTTCGTCGGGTCGTTCGACGATGTGCAGTCGAAACATGGCGATGTCATACAACGTTATGCGGCGGAGTGGACTGTGGACGGGACAAATCCCAAAGAGGTTGCCAAGAAGGTCCGAGAGCTGAGTTTCCTGAACGTAATGATATATGCCGTGGGCGGATGGCGCGACGGGGAAGGATTCCATAATGCTGAATTTACATTGTGAGTTCTTCCACGACAAGAAACAAACAAACGTATGCTGATATCGTCTTATGCAGAATGCACCTTGTTACCAGCTCGCTGACCTTAACATCGTACATGGCGGTCCTCACATGCCCGATGGCGAAATCACTCCTCCTCCGCGCATACTTCACGCGTTCGCTTGCCTACTACATTTCCCGTGGCCGACCTAACTTGCCTGTCCGCTCCTTCTTTTCATCACCAATCCTCACAGAGTTCCCAGGCCCCAGGCCTTACCCATCCGAGTCTGTATACCCCGAACCTACTTCCCCATTCGCGCTCGCTCCGAACGTCTGGCTGCAGATCATCCAGTCTGCACTAGTCCACCCCGACGATCATCTATCTAAAGTCCAACGCACGCTAGCGCATTACGGGAGATTGTACGGCAACATTCCCCCCGGAGAATTCAAAGATACGGAGTTGGGAGGTAGTGAGTTTATCGATGGAACATTGTTTGTGAGGACTGCTGCGTTGACAATGGAATGGATGGGGAGGGTTCGGGAGGGTGAGCCGGCTAGGTATTGGGGTGACGATCCTAATTACCCTGAGTCCGAGATTTCGTGAGGGACCCCCCCCTTCTTGGTCACTCCAGAAGTCCAGCAGGACCGGGCTGGTCATTTACGAACGAGCTGAGTGTTATGTATTCCATTCCCCTTGTATCTTCTCGATTTGTCAGTCTGTAAAACTTATAGGGCCCAAATACATTCATTAATTATTCCAAGGGGTAGCCAAAATAAAGTTCTCTTCCTCCCTACTCGTAGAACGTTCAAACAACCTGTAACCTACGTTTTGAAGCTTTCGCTACATGCAGGACCCAAAATCTGCGGCATTCGGATTTTCAGTTTTCGCAGGCGAGTTGACTGCGCCTATTACTCGAGAGGTTCCATTTGAGCTTGGATTGGAATTGGGTACGCTCAAATGAATGTATTGACTTTCGTGTTGCTTATTGCCATGCTAGATACTGGTGACAATCATATTCTCCAGCAAATCTGGCATCATTTAATTCAGAAATGGTCCACTGTTTCGAGCAGAAATAGCGCTATCATTGAACAACAAGTGCAACTACTGGCAAGCTATCAAAACTATTCAACATCTCCCATGCACTTGCACGAAGACCACCCCTGCAAATCAGTCTCATTGAAGCAATCCCGCACGATAGCTGCAATGCTGCAGCATCTGCATAAGTGCTCTTAAAAGTTTCCGCCTATTGTTTTCGCTGTCAGGCTGATGATCCTTTTATAACCAACTCTGTGCTATCTGCGACGAACCTCTCGATAAGGGAGTATCTGGTGCACATCGCGATTCGCAGCTGTAAACAAGTTAAGACCACTCGCCATTACCGTGTCCCTGGAGTCCAAACGATATAGCGTGGGTTTTCTCCCCTGCCCTCGTTATGTACATCTTGTTACCTGGCTCGTCGTCATTCCTTGCTGATATCAAACTCTCAGGTTTACTGCAAGGCCTGTCCATACGTTTGATTCATACCACCACCACCCAAATAAAACCGTCCGCATCAATGCATTTCCCCCATCCTCCTAGTACCAAATCTCAAATCTCAATAACGCCTACAACTCCGGCATTGACCTTGATTATACCGTCTGCCATGAGCGATCGTAGTCTGCGTGCCACAGAACCCTCGGAAGAGGAGGTATTCGGTTCATCTGCAAGTTCCTATCATTTCAATACATCATCCATTCGATCTAATCTATCTCTTATGCATATCGGGCAACTAATCATATCAACGAGTACACACAAATGGCTCTCTGGCTCGAAAGACGGGAGAAAATCTACCGACATCAAGATTGCATCTCGTGGCTTCTCGCTGGAAAGCCTCCGCCTGTGGAGTGGCATCCTCCCGACCTGTTCCAACGACTAAGGCTTCAGATGACCAAGCACCCATTGCACTATCCCGTTCTATTGGGAGGCATCGTTAATAACTATGATGCCACATACTTCTACGATGCTTTCGCAACCTACTCTTCACAGGACGATTTCGGTACCGAGCTCCAGTCGGATTAGTCGGAGCTGGGAGAGTCCAAACCATTCCGAATCACTTGTTAACTCAGTCATTTTCATTCCGGTCACCGTGCGTTACTCCATATTGGATCCCGGGAAACTGCGGCTAGACATCGGGAACACTCGGTCTGACGAAAAGTGGTACCAATTATAGGGGTGCCCACACCACTTAAATAACGAAATCCTGTGTTGCGCTCCCATCTGCCAGTAAATGCATTTCTTCCAATTGACATCCCTCATGCTTGCCTTAGCCGCAGAAGGCTTTGCAACAACCCTTAGGTGAGTGCGATAGCTGTATACAAGTTTTTTGGTGAATAACATCAGCACTCAGCACACAGGCAGGCAAATACCGTTGCCTGTGTTTGTCCATTGAAGGGAGCTTAACCGAGTGGACTCATCACTGCTGCCATGCGCAACGGACAGACAAAAACCATATTCATTACGATGAAAGCACGGAAACGGTTTGTCGAGTTCATCGTTATAGTTTCTTCCGACCGGATACCCAATGACTAAACTCGCGGATAGTGCATTAGTCATCTCAATAATATTGACCCCAATGCTTACAACGCATGCTGTAAGAGTTTTATAGGTGCTGATGCTATAGCTGCATGCCAGTGACCGTTGGAGTGGTGTTGTTCACTGTGAACATAGATAGGACTGGTTTCCTGGGTAGAGATGTGTTGAAGAGCACGAAACAATCTACCCATATTATGAATTTTCGAATGTTGCATTTCAAATTGTTGTGCAACCGACGACCATTCATTGTTACTACTAGGCTAGCCAAGCGCAAAATCATGGCAGCGTTTGAGTATTGGACCTCGAACGTGACTTGAACCCATGACATCATGTGTTGTGCGCAAGTGCACAAGCCCAAGTTCGCAAAAGAGGATGATAGATTCACGGATCCAGAACCCATAAATTATTGGATATAGAAATGCAAAACCTATTTTGTTATTATACATCCTACTCTTCTGGCATTGTTCTTTTGCCTTTCTTGATTGTTGACGCCTCAAATTTCGATATACATAAGTTGTGTTTACAAAATGTGGAAGTATCAATTGAAAACAAAGTCTATTTTGCTATAATCGGTGCACAAAAATGTGTTCATTTCTATCAACTTCAGCCATCACTTTCATTCTTTCTAGGCCCTCCATCTCAGACTCGCGTGAGTCACCAGAGGCGACTGGGGTCATGATGGCCCCTCGGTGACTACACTCAGCTCATGCACATATCTGGCCAGTTCGGTGCTCAAGACCGCAATCATTCCCTAATAGTATACTTCGTAGAATCTAGCTCCAGTTCCGATGCATGCTCACACACCGATTTCGGGCACCATCGACTACAGCGCCGCTATTGACTCAATTTCAAACAAAGTTCGACCCGCTTGATGCGAACTGAGGGAAAGACCGGCTTTAATGGACTTACGCGCAGTGACTTAACATAGACATGGTTGACGCACCATCCCGAAAGCTACCCGAATTCCGATGAGCTGACACCCGACGCGTTTTCATCCCCCACTTCCTAAAAGTAGATCGTTAGTCGGAAGGAGGGGGTGAGGGGGTCGGAGTCGGAAGTCATATAAAACTGGGGGATCGTGATTGAAGGAGAAGCGAAGGAAGGGGTAGAGAGTTGGGCGCGGGTTACTAATGTGGTCTAGGACTGACGAAATAAAGTTATTACAGGCCCGTAATATATACAATAAGATGGACTTACCACCACCATACAACAGCGATCACCGTTTTGGTCAAGGTGGGATAGCCGCCAATCCCGACCTGATAGAGAAATCTGTCTCCATTTACCAGGCCGATCTGGCAGCAGCACCCTATACCCACTTCCACTCGGACTTCGACCGAGAGTCAATACGTTGTATCAATGCCGTGGAGTTCTACAGCAAATGTTGTTGAGAGGCAGCGCCCACGGCTTCTACTTATGTCGGCTGCATGTGCATAGTAGCGTCTGGTGGTAGAGCGCATAAAGTTGAAAAGAGGCATATCAGGACGTGTCGAAACCGCTTGAGTTGCGTGGCGCTAATGTGTAACTGATTTTCAGTCGAGTTGGATGAGAATGAGGATTTTTATGTAGGGCTCTATAAGCGGCTGTTTGATATCCTGTAGATACAGTCAACATATGAGACGTTTCGATGAAGACCAGTGGAAAGCGGGCTGTAATTACTCACCAGTCAGAAATCGATTTATCAGTCTGCTTGTGCTTCGTCTTGCAGTCGTTCTCCTCGCAGTGCTGTGGTTCCTGACCCGCAACCTGTTTTTCGTCCTCGTCTTCAACTCTCCTCAGTTTGTGGAGGAAAACCGGATGCTCCTTATGCCATCGTCATCCAATCCCGCACTAGCACCCCAAATTCGTCTTCCTGCTCTCGCCGTCTCTTTCCCACTCCAGCCCGGGAACTCGAGCATCGTGCCTGGATGTATTTTCGACTAGCTACCTCGACGGGCTGCGAAGATACATTTGAGGATGCGTACGTTATTGACATGACTGCCGAGTGAGGTCGGGTATGCGGAGCTGTGTTGGGAGGCCAGCAAGGGTGGGTGTCTAGGTGTGGATATGGTTATGCCACTCGAGCTCGTGACATCTTTGACGAAGATCTACTTGGGACGGTGAGAAATAAAAAACGAAAAACATATAGTTCAGCAACGCACCTTCCCGGGCATCTGTATACTGGATTATCTAGCGATGGGTGGAGTTGTCACAACCAGAATATTGTGCTTCGGTGAGATCGCGCAGTTTGACACCGGTTGTACCATTTTTTTAACATCTCTCATTGCAATCGGTACACGAGACCTCCCAGCCTGGGAACTCAGAGTGCGGGAGTGTAAAAGAGATAGCACACATACATAGAGTTAGACTAAAAAGAACCGGAGAATAGCGATGTGAAGGTGGTCGTTGTGTTGTCGTCGCCAACAAGATCGATCGGATGTGGCTGTGCAGTTGAACTATGTCGTCCGAGTAAAAGGACCGCAGGCTTCGCCAAAACCAGGGGAGGGAGCCACGAAATAAGTGATGCGACTGGCTCCAATTCAGGCTATTGGTCTTAGGAAAAACATTATCTCTTAATCCAGATTGCTATGTGCGCATTACCTACTTGCGGATTGAGCGGATTCACTTGTGGACCCGACGGATCACTGTAAGTCCAAGAATCCCGATCGCTTGCTAAGGATCTATCAACAGTAGCCTTCTTGGCGCCATCCGTCGTGGTGGTATGGGCGGATGATGGATTGGTCATGAAGGACGGTGCCGTACTCCACCGATGAGAAATGTATGAAAAAGGATCCGGCAGCTGAACAGAAGGGTATGTTAGGAACGACCGGACAGATCCAAATACAACGAATAACCCACCTTTCACAGCCGCCAGATTTTGTGTTAAAGTTGTCAGGGACTCAGGGTGGTAGCGGCTTCATACCAAACCGTGTGGGCGGGTTCAGTATACAATACCAATTGGCCGTCTGTATGGCACTCACCCAATATGCCGTGTCATTTTCACAGTCCAGCCGTATAACCTCGATCACGCTCCTAACCCTCTTCTCATAAATGCTCAATATCCCGCTTCACTGCCTTTGGCATCACAGTGTGCCAAATACACGAATGTGTTCCACTTGCAAGTCGTGATAGACAGTGTATACAGCGAAGGCAGCGTTTTTGCGGATGTAGGGGTGATGATGTTCCAGGCAGGAACGACAGATCGGGACCAGCAGCTCGAGGAGTTCGGCGTCTTCGGAAACTTGCGCTGCGGATATATATGTTTGGATGTTGCTGGAGATAATCACCATAAGACTAGAGGAAGAGGAATACGGTTCCATATAACACTTACAAGATCATTTCATATTGTGTTACTATATGTGTGATCAACAGAGAGTCGTGGACTCGTGGTAGTTGGATAAATTAGATACGTACACGGTACACCATCAATAGCATCTCCTATTTATTTATTTGCTCGATAGTCAGTGTACGGATACACCCACGATCGAGTCCAAGGAGCGATTTTATCCATCATCTACTAACCATTTGTTAGATGCTCGCAGGGGCACATTTGACAAACCACACCAAGTCCTTATATAGCCTTTATCGCCGCAACGCCCGCTGGCCAATTTCGTTCATCAGTGTCTAATAATACTTTCTACGCCTTTGATCGCATGGTTCATTCCACGTCGTTGTAGGTTTTGGTTCAAGCAATCTGGAATCAGGGCATACTGTCTATTGTCAACTAATTACATGCAGGCTGTGTCGCAGCAGACACAATCTCAAGTTTACCCTGTTCCATTCCCCAGCCGGTTCACTGCAATTCCCAGAAGAACCAACCTGGCTATTCGTAGTGTTTATTGGATGTCAGCATTACATGTAGTGATGGTGATCCAAGGAGTTCGTAATTCATATTTTGTGGCCACCGGTGATCGTCTTGTCGGTTTGCAGTACTATGAGCCTGTCCTGCATACCAGGCAATGTTGCTGTCTATCACGAGTTTTTCGCCACTGTACTCAAAACGCCAAGGGGTTGGTTTCGACACTTCTGAATTATCGACGGGTTTGGTTTTCTTCTATTCCCCCACTCTTGACATAACTGACCACACAACAGATGTGATTTAAGGGTCAATCACCTTGTGACCTGCCAGCGCTCATAACGGGCATCGAGTACTCTAAATCTGCCCCGGAATCTGAGGGTTCCTTATCTGTCTCCGCTTTATTGCCAGGAGACAATAGGAAGACTCATTTGTCGCTTTCTTCCACAACCATCATAGGAAATGATTGCCAACCTGAAACTCCTGGCTCTTATCTTCGTTGCCGCGCTAGCAGTGAACGCAGCATCCTCGAGTAGTACCAACACCAGTACTGCTCCGGTGCCTAGCAGCACTGCTGCGATTCCTGCTTGTGTCGCTAACTGCCTCGGCAACGCTACTTCATCTGCGCCTGGTGGATGTACCAGCCCGTAAGTTACCAATCATAATACTGCCTGCATTCGCAAATTATTAATGCGCATTTTGTGCCCACTAGCACTAATGTTACCTGCGTGTGCACAAGCACCGAATTTCAAGAGGCAGCTCAAAAGTGCCTGAAAGCAAACTGTAGCGCTGCCGACCAAGCCACAGCTAATGCTCTCGGACAGTCACAATGTCCTAATAGTTAGTATCTATCTAGAGTCTCGTATGTTCTGCATTGCGCTGATATAATTTTGCTTTGGGGTTATAGCCACCTCCACCTCTTCGACTTTGACGTCGGCCACATCGCCCGCCTCCGCAACTACATCCAAGGGGGCTGGAATGGTAAAAGCTCAATTGGGATATGGAGAGATGGTTGGGGCTGTTATTGCCTTGTTCGGGGTAGTCGTTGGTAGCGGTCTGGTTTTCTAAGGCTATCGTCTATCTTTTTGTTCATTCCATGTTCCTCAATAAAGATTGCTTGTTCTTCCGCACCTATTGACAACGGGTTTGCTTACAGCAGTCGTTGCAATTATTAAGTTCATTTTATGCATTGCCTACAGGCACCCATAGGCTTTTTGATTATCTTTTGTTCTTCTTTTAATTAAATACCGTGTTTTCAACGCATCCTGGACTTCAGCAATGCTTATTCGTCACAACGAGCAATGCTGCAAGCTTTAAGTTCAACAAGCACAAGAGTGATCTGTCCTTGGTCCAAAATCTGTTGATGTAGCCACACATGTAATAATATTCCATAAGCATTGAATACGAACATAATTCCGCTTCGTATTAATATGGTGTGTGTATATATGCATGCATCAGGAAAATCAAAAACCCGAAGGGGAAGAGGATTTTGTCAGACGGAAATGCCTCAGGCACCCTACAACGCTCTTGCAGGGGTGAGTGAGAACAACTGTATAGTTGACAATTTCTCACAATGTGAAAATAGTTGTGCATGTGTTTTTCTTCGGTTTTCGGTCTTTGGTCTCTTACTTGTCTTTGTCATTGCTTGAATCAAATTTATATGAGTTGTTTTACTGCAGTACTTTTTTTCCAAGTGCTTTATAGGCTTTTATTCATAAGTGGCCATGCAAAGTATGGATTGGAATTGACTTGTTAGATAAACTACCGTTAATATTGTTTCCATGATCCCTTTGACTGATTCTGAATCTCTGTACATATTGCTCATACTTCCCGTGACCCATTGACTGAATCACTTCTGTGCATTGCTACTTACACCATGACTGCTGAGCACTTGGTACGAGTTGGCCATATTTGGAATTATAGGTTTGATTAAGATAAGATAAAATAAAAGTTCCTCTCAAGCTGACAAGGTGTGAGTGCGGAGTTGGGGACTGGCATTTAGCACTGCTACATATATATGTGTGCATCAGGAAAATCAAAAAGTTCTTAATCAGTACTTAGTGAACTTATTGCCAAGTAAGTAAAATAAGAAAGAATTATGTAGAAGACCCTACTTGTGGGCACTTAAAAGCATCTTATTTGCAACTTAATCCGCTTATTTTGTACTTAAAAACTGAAATAAGTGCTGTTAAGTGCTCACAAGTAGCTTAGTTCATGGCAGACTGCAGTGGATATAACTTGTTCACATATGCAATAACAATCCTTTTACATATTTATAATAGTTTATTTAATATGAGATATTTACAAATCCTTCTGCATATTTAAAGTTTGCAAAACAAAGTTGATGTCCGCACATGCAATGGACAATTGAAAATATGTGGGCCTTTCATATTTGACCAGATGGTACTCCATTTGGTAACTATTACTAAGTGGAGTACCGTCCGGTCAAATATGAAAGGCCCACATATTTTCAATTGTCCATTGCATATACAGAAGGATATGTAAATATCTCATATTAATTAAACTATTACAAATATGTAAAAGGATTGCTAATGCATATGCAAACAAGTTATATCCACCACAGTCTGCTGTGGTTTGCACTTAGTTTGCACTTAATTTTACTTATTTGGTAATAACTTTGCTAAGTCCAATTAATAATTTTTTTGATTTTCCTGATGTGCATGTGCACAGCAAGATGTTTAGCAACCCGATGAGCAGAAGAAAAGCCAATTTTCTTGTTGTCTGCATGGATTCCAAAAGGGGGCATTGCTCACAAATTGTTCTCAACAAAAGAGACAAACAGGTGTAAGTCATGATTACCTCTTGTTAACATGCATAGTGGGTGACTTGGAATGCTTAGAACAGGGAATACAGTATCATCAATTTTGAAGATCTGCACAAGCTTAAACATTTTCAGGAAGACTTATCACAGGGAGAGCGACAATTTGGGCCAGACTCCTCACAGATGTCACAGACAGAGTCTGGAACATATTGTGGTATACAAGCATCAGGAAAATCGGAAAAAAACTTAATCCTTAATCCTTATAACCTTTCTAATGCAACTCAAAGCAGTCAACCATGATTCCATTTGGTAAGTCGAAAATAGGGGACTTCCCAATGGGTATTCAAATAATCAACTGGGATCCCAGAAAGGAACCAATGGGACCCCATTGGGAAGTTCCTTAAGGCTTAGATCATGGGATCCCAAAATGGGGCCCCCCAGTCAATTTTAATAGGACTTCCCTAGCTATCTACTTTCAGGAAGTGGGGGATACAAGCACATCAGGTGCATCAACACATCAGGTGGCATTCAAGATGGTGTGTCAACTGTGTCTTTGTTCTTGCTTTGTTCTATCACTATGTGCCAGGGTGGTTATAATCAATTGTTTCCCTCAGTATGCATCAAAACAGGTCAATCAGTGCATGATAAGGTAGGCCACATCCACACTCTGCTTGATCACATGATTTGACTGAAAATCTCATTGCTGGCTCAAGGGTCTTTCATCAACAGCTTTTGTAAAATTCTGTTCACACAGATTGATAGATAGTACACTTTTTAATGGATCTGTGCATCCACTTTGTCTGATTTTGGAATATTGCTTAAGGAGATAGCTTTTTCATTACACAACTTACAAATGAGGCAGGTGGCTGAAAATTGTAGAGAAAAAACCTATCTCTTCACTCATTTTTTTTGGAAATCACAATATTTTATTAGGGTAATAGTTTTATAAATGTCCATTCCACAAATCTGTGCAAACAGAATTTCATAAAGGCCATTGATGAAAGTCCCTGGGGCCAGTGATGATATATTCTGTCAAATCACGTGATTGAGCAGAGTGTGGATGCAGCCTACCTTATTGTGTGGGCATACATTGGAACTGGAGCCTGGTTCCAGAAAGTAGATTGTTAGGTAGTTATGGAGTGATATAAGGTCTATACACAGCGGTCAGCTCATCAGATTCCATCAGATACTGAATATCTGATGTCAGAAAGGTGGATAGTTTACTAATACCCATCAGACACATTGGTTACATGCATTTAATACTGTTTGGCTGACTTAGATAACATATATACTATGTACAATCCAGTGGACATCTGCTGGCACATCTTAAACAATATAATGTCTTAATATTATCTGTGTATCTATTGTGTATTAGGACTGAATGATGTGGTTACAGTCCATAGGCTTCATCCTTTTGCACTCTTAGAAGTCTCACTTTAAAATTGAAGTACATTGATAATGTAAGCCATGACAAAATATATTATCCCTGGTACAGTCATATGTTCAAATCTTCTAGAAGATTATCGAGTTCGAAAAAAGGAGTGAGCAACTCCGAGTCTTGAACCGTCTGCGCCAGTTCATCTGCAGACGTGGGATCCTGCAATGTTTCCTCCATATCTTGGATGAGACTGTGCATTGGGCAGTCACAACTGAGAGAGAACCCTTCTCTGAAGAATCCGAGTTCGAGAAGACACCTTGACATCTCTGCGTTGAAGATTCCGAGTTTAGTCAGCTCCCTCCGCTCGGTCTTCATGTCACCGCCTTTGATGACAGGCATCAGGTCTAGGTTGCCCCCGCTGGTGAGGTATGACATAAACGGAGCAATGAAGTCGTGCGTTTCCGGCGGAAGCCAGCGTCCTTGAAGGATCTCGGTACGCATGTCTTCAAGAAAGTTGTATAGAGTTATGAGCACGGAGTCTTCATGGATCTTCCAGACCGGCTGTGAGGTCAGCCCCGTGCCCGGGCTGAATTTTTCGACCTCTCGCTGGGTAAGGAGGGACTGGAGTTGGATGAAGATCTGGCCCCTCTGTATTGCGCGAAGGCGAAAGTTGAACCACGGCGCCAGTAGCTTTGACAATTCTCTTTCTACGTACATCAAGTACAGCACCTCGTGAATGTCAGCTCGATGTTGCCAACGTAACATATGAATAGCTTCATCCAGATAGAACTTGATGCACTGATAGACTACTTTGTCAAATTTGCAATCCTCTGCATCTTTCAGTGTCATGTGGACTCTCTTAGAGAGCATCTTCTGCAGTGCAGAGACGAGAGATGGCAGAATGCCTGATTCTATGTATTTGGCTTTCTGCAGGTTCCCGAGGGTTGCTTCTGCATGGTACTCGGCAAGGATATCATCCGCGCACCTGGCAAGCGTTCGAAGGTGGTCTGACACTGATTCATCAAGTGTATCTTGAACACCCTTCCTCATGTATCTGTCGTGTACTCCAATGCAAATACGGACTTGTGGGTGGCAGCGGCTAGTAGTATCTGTGGGAAGCAGCCCAATAAGCGAGGTATTTGGGCCGTTCTTGGCGAGATCAAGGAAAACAAATTCCTGCCAAGGATTGTCATTAGCACCAAATCATGGAAACCTGAGATGGCAGATTTCCAAAGCTTACCGGAGCTCCGTAGAGGTAAGAACAAAGTGGCCACCCAGTACTCATAGATTGGTGGCCACGTGCAACATCACTGAGAATATTGAAATGCGTGAGAAAATCGTCCTCCTCAAAATCATCCCACCCATTCACACCATGGTTTCTACATACAGTTGTCCAGATCGCCCACACAACACAGGAGTTGTCGTAGTGGTCGACGGTTCCAGGAGGCAGAAGGCGCCAACTCTCGATGGCCTGGGTATGTCCGAATGTTTGTGCATCTCTTTGCTCTTTGATCAGCCACTCGGCGTGGCCACGTGCCTGCGCCGCCCTGACCCACCAACATTGAAGGTCCGAAGACCAACCACGATCATGTGGATCAATGGATGACCCGGGACCAGCCTCATACCATTGAACAGTCTCCCACCAAAGTCTGCTGAGACAGCCATATTTTCCCGTTTTCACCGTTTCGTCTGCATACTCGTGGATCTCCAAAGGTTCTCCTGGTGTCTCTATTTGATTTGCTGTCAATGGATGATGTGGGTAATGTGCTTGGAAAGCTGCAAGCGGGAGTCTTACCTTCCAACTCTCGCTCCTGTTGTTGCGCTAGATATAGACTGATAGCTTTGAACATGTAATCTATCGCAGAGCGCTTGTAGATCTCGGCCATCTCGACTCTCATCACGTATTCCTGATTCTGGTTGAGCTTCATGTAGTACCGCTCGTCGTCTGTTTTGCCATTGACATTCAAGATGTGTCAAGCATGCAACATAGAGGCAGGAGATGCAGGAATCTGACCGGCTGTGAAGGGCTCTGCCCAAGAGGGACACTCTACTCGCTCTTCATGAAGTAGATCCGGAAACAGCGAGAGAGCGTGCGACTTGGCTCTTTCGGATTTTAAGGACAGTGACATCGACATCGGTGACCTGGAACGATCATTGGATCAATACTGTTGATCATGGGAAAAATGGGGACTTTGAGCACTAACCTCTTGACAGAGGCTAATCCCTCGCCTTTTGCAGCATCTCCAAGGCCGCTCTGCCGGGCCGCGAGTTCACATAACATTCCAGTTCTGTACCAAGCCCAAGCCGCCTGCTTCCTGATTTCATTGACTGGTATCTCAAAATTGTCGCAAGCTGCGTTCGACACACATAAGTGTAAATCTCATCCTTCGGCGCGAGCGAGAAGCATTGAAAAATGAAAAAAGACGGCTTACTTGAAATTGGAGGCCAGGTCTCCCAAGGATGTCCTTCGTTTAAGTTCATTGACAGGGACGAGGATGGATCCATTAGCCTTGCTGTTGCTGATGACACTTCGTCTACATACTCTTGAGACACCTCAGGCCGCGCAAGGAATCCTCTTTTTTCATCTATTGAGCAAAGTTCGGCAGTGATGGTACCACACAGACATATAAGATCATGAGAAGTGAATCGAATGCATACCTCCGCGGAAAGCGCGCACACGTCCTGCTCCCGCCGATTCTGGTGGGGGCATAGACTTATAATTATTCACGGCCCATCGTGGAATGTCCAGAATTCCACAAACTTTGATTGCGTTTGTACTCAGCATCAGCCTGACATCCACCATGGAACAAGATCTTCTTACTTTCCAAGACCTGCTTCTCGTCCATAAGTCTTGCATCGCTTTCGTAGGCATATCCGGAATTATCTGAGCCTCCTTTGCTTTCAGAGGTAGTTTCCAACGACTCCGTTTCCACCTTGTTCAGCGCCAGGACCAGATCATCCATAGTTCACAAAGAGTGCAATCTCACTGCAACGATCTCCGGTGTGTTTTGGGAGAAGCCTGAGGCACAAGAAGAAACCGAACCTTGCTGGACTTCACGAATGGGGGAACAGTCTGGGTGCACAATGACAGCGGAACAAAGTTGGATGGACGAGCGAAAGTCAAACAAGTGGTGGGTTGGCGATGGGTGGGAAATGACAAAGCAAGCACAGCCCACCGCATACTGCGCGAGTGTAAAGATATGACAGACCTGAACCCAAAACCTTATCTGAGTCCAAGGGTCCGATCAGGAGGATGCCGTGCGGCCACACATTGACGGTGCCTATTTTTAGGCTTGGTCATCGACAGACGACACAATCTCTTCTCTCACTGCTGTCACTAGGGGGAATATCAGCTAGACGTTGCACATCTTTATTGTCCCGAAGACGCATCGGGTATTAGCAGCACCAGTATAATTAACTAACAAGCTTGAATGTCAGACACGCAAGCCCAATGACGGATCCCGTATGAGTCGGAGGAGAGGCTGCAAGATAAGGACCAGAAACGACAGAGTAGGTCTCAAAGTGGCTCTTTATTATTAACAGTTCGGACCTGACGCTTTCAGGTCACGGAGATCCTCGGGCTCCATGAAGATCATCTTACGAATGCTGACCCCGTCCCTGTCCCCCTAATGGCCGGAGCTGGGAGGGTGAAAAAGTTCCGCCAGGTGAGTGACCACAGAATACCCATCGATTAAAACAACTATGTAATTATAAAATCTTGGCAACAGGTCAACAATAGAATGTCAACGGAGCTCGACATGTTGCCTCGCTCCACTGAGGTCGAAACGAGAACGGAATCCCAAACAGGCTTGCAAACTCATCATCCCCGAGGCTACCCTGAGATCGCAAATTTCATTGGCAGTGACAAGGACTTTTTCATCTTCCGCAGATTCGATGTTCTTTCTGCATGAAATATGCTCTTCCTTCAAGACGAGCTAGTCGAGCTGGAAGAAAAACTCGAGCAAGTCGACCTGGCTGAATCCCGGAGCGGGACTGCGCGGCATCTGTGGAATCTCCACTCTCGGCGAGAAGACTCGAATGTGGCCCGAAAGGCTTTGATGGCAGAGATCAGAGTGAAGTTGCGCGAATATCGTAAGATACCGGCGATCAGGCAGTTGAGAGTGACTTGAGATGAAGCTTCTGACAAGGCCTCATTCACAGAAGAGGCATTAAATGCACAGTCTCTGGTGCTAGCTTTGGAACCTGCATCGGATATTTATGTCGAGAGCATTGCTAATTGGTTTGATATGAAGAAGCCAATGGTCGAGATGGAGTCGCACTTTTTGGACAAGCGGGGTGATTTGGTCAGCCTAGCCGGCGGACAGTCCTCGAAAGAGCTCCTAGAGCACTATCTGGAGAGAAACTGGTATCATCTTTTCCGAAACAAAGTAAGAATTCAAGAGTGGTTGGATGGGTTTGCCAGATTACTTACTCGTATGTCTTCTGCAGGAGAAAGGAGAAGCAGCCAACTCCTCTCACAGCTCGACCATTGAATATTATTCTGTGGACAGGATTAAGCATACAGCACGGATATTTCTTGCTCTTGTGTCAGCAATATTTGCAATCATTCCCGTCCTGATCCTCTTCTGCGTCCAGTCTATGGGGATCAGGATCTCGATAATTGCAGCCTTTGCCGTGGCATTCGCGGCAATCTTCAGTGTCACGACAAACAGCCGAACTCCTGAGATGTTCGCAACCATGGCAGGGTAAGTTCGTCACAGATGTCTAATATTTTCAATCTGTTAATCAATTGGGTCATTGGCAACAATAGCTACGCTGCTCTCCTCGCTGTGTTTGTGAGCAATCCTCCAGCGACAACTGCTTGAGGCCGCCAGACAAAATTGGTGTTGGCAGTGAACATAATATATGGCACATGCAGTATGGTAATTACTGTCATTCCAGTCTAAGGAATTCAATTACAGGTTGTTTATTGTAATCGTTCATGTTCTTTGCTAGAATTTGAGGATTTGGTCAGCTTCAGTCCTCGTTTAGAAGCAAGTTACAAGTCCTTAGTTTACTAAGGAATCATCTTTAGTGATGTATTGGGCCTGGCTTGGGCTCAAAGCCCGGGCTTGGGCCTGGCTTTGGTGGGCTTGGGCTTTCAAAATTGTGAGCCAGGCCTGAATTGAAGGCTTGCCAAAGCCCGGGGCCTGGCTTGGGCTCAAGCCCGGGCTTGTATACCATATATGGTTATTATTGCAGAAAGCTTTAAAATGTGTAGCAGAATGACATTGAAACAACGAGAAAGACTGGAGGTTGCAAAAGTGAGAGAAATAGGATTGTCATCAGTAATTGAAATCATACAAATATCATCAAGTCAGATATAAGCTCGAGAAACAAAAAATGAAGTCAAATGAGATAACTGGGTAAAAAGAAACACTTAAACACCCAACACGCCCTTGACTTCATCATTGTCATTGTCAACTATCCACATCTCATCCCAAGATTTTCCATTCTTATCACTAACCTCTGAGTCCAACCCCGAAGCAGCCTCCTCCTCCTCCTGCATTTCATCTGCGGCTATTGAGGGATCAAACCGGAAGAAGAGGTCCCGTTTGATCATGAACTTCAAACACTGAAGGGCTTCGACCACATCAGGCTTAAGACGATTCCGGCATTTGCTGATAGTGATTCCAGCAGACGAGAATGCCCGCTCACTAGATACCGAGGAAGCCATGATTGCAAGATGATCTCTTTTCAAGAGATGCCCAGACCGGATAGCGATGTGCATTGGCCTTCGGCGAAATCAAAGAAATTCCTCAGCTGCATTGTAGTGTTTTAAAGTTGAAATGTAGACTTACAGCCCACCATTCAATCAAGGTCTGGCCCTCTGGAATCTGATCCGCTGTGTCCAAGTACTGATTAAACTCCTTAAGCCACGGATCTGTAGAGTTGTCAGCAGGTTGCGAAGATACTGTGGGTTCCGACATGTTGGTGTCATCAAGTCCGAGCACGTCAAGAAGACTGCTGAGAC
>KN833019.1:151239-165970 GCA_000827315.1 Piloderma croceum F 1598 | reverse complement strand
TGAATCGGTTGGAATGTGTGTATTATAGTATCCTCCTTCTCTTTATACTGGGAAGCAACTTTGTAAAGTGAGCCGGGTGGAGAAAGGACGCCGAGGAGCTTGTTATTAGTGTTTGTAATATACAGATTCATCAGTTTTTAATGTGGTTAACTGTGTGAAACAGGGTCTGTGTTTGAGAGCGAATAAGTTCGTTACTTGGTGAGTTCAGACAGGTGCATTTATGCAGACACGAGGCACGAGGCCCGTTGTTCCGCTTGATAAACTTTGGCATCATGTCCAGGATAACCGCAGCACGCAGTTCCAACTTCCAAGTCATGAGACTCAACACGCTGCTTCGTAACGGTCTTCGCGATACCTTTATGGGCCCAATACCCCACCCAGGGAGCGCATTAATTTTAAACGGATCCATGCAAGAATGTAAAGGAACGGAGAGGGATGGCAACGCAAATTCGATTTAGAATTTTGAAGCCGTTTGGTGCTACGGTTCTGATATATTTCTAAACATGAGCCAACGTGTTGACCCGAACATTGAATAGTAGTCCGCAACAGCTCCACCTCGCGTCTCATGTCGGGACAGAAGAACCGGTTCAAGTGACTCGCGTGTCTCGATCCTCGGACAGGTCCGAAGCCAGACGGTGCTTGATAGCGACCTCCGAGCGCGAAAGAGGCACGTCCCGCTGCCATTTCGCGCCCCTCAGAGTTGCAGTCGTACCGTGTACGACTCGGAGTGGTTTCTACTCGCGGAAAGTAGAATCTTGGGAGGGGTACGATCAAATATAGCATGCAACGTACTCTCATATAGTCTCGTAACGCCCTTGCCAATTTCTCGTATCCCCTCGTTACCCGATCCCTATTCCATTCGTCCCAATTCAGCTTCGTTTCGAACAACAGATTAGCTAGCAACACAATATAATCTGTAAATGAATTCAAAGTCGAGCATAATACTTACCTAGATGACCAAAAAAGCACGTCATGCAACGCACTGGGTTTCGCAGTAATGACGCAAGCGAAGGGTCGCGTTACCGAGTGGAGAAGCATTAAATTAACGGTGCAAGCGTATACCCGCGTTGTTGATTGTCTTGAGATGAAGTTGGATACGGTCGACAGGCAAGTGAAACGAAGATGCTACTTGTGGTAGCGTTCGGAGGTGGGAAGTAATCGCAGCGGGGTGGCGATCTGTAAACGAACAGTGTATGAGGTTGGTCAGTTGTACTATCAGCCTGAGATAGAAACATAACACGCACCTGGATATCTGCTGCCAACCTGCCCGTTACCCTCATATCCTATTTGATAACCCGCATCGCATTGTTGAGTAGAGAAGTATCGGATTTTGTTGCGTTATCAACGACAAGTGATAGTCTTACTCTTTATGGAACGCGGCTGCCTATCACGAATATCCTGAGGCACAAAGGTTGAAAGGGTGATATCACGCTCTGCCTTTGGGAGACTAACACGGCTGTGAGTCGCGGTTTTGGGCAGGGACTGAGTGACAAGGTGATGAGATCTTCTGTAAACAAACACCGAGTGAAAACACTCAGTAGTGCAGCATTAAATAGAAACATATGACGCACCTCTATACCAACTCATACCCTGCCCATTCACCTCTCGTATCCAGATCGCTAACCAGTCCCTACATAAATCACCAATGGACCCGACTACGCACCAAACATGAATCCAGGTATGGAACATGCACCCAAAAGCAGGATCTTGCATTCCTTTTAGGATGTTTTACTGTTGTTTCCGATCTCTTTATCAGTGTCATTGGAGTGGTGGGACTTGACATGACGGTTCGGGGTCGATGTGCAGTTCCCCCAGCTGCGGCTGGCTAGCTGGCTGACCAATGTAAGACGGTTTTGGCTCTTGAATAGGCAATAGGCCAGCTGGAATAGCAAACAAGTGTTTGGATAAGGTTGAGAGGAGAGACAGAGAGACAGAAGATATTGGGAGTGAAGTGGTTTCGGTTCACGATGTGGGAAGACGAGCTCGGTTGGTGACACTAGGGCTACTCAATTCTTAGTTCACGGGTTCACGGTTCACCGGTTCACCAATATATTAGCCAATTGCAGCCGACGATTGATCGATAAGACGAAATGGGCACACCGGAAATACCAAAATCTAAAAACCCTTTATAGCAAATTTTGTAGGCAATCATAATATATTTTGTACAAATAGTGCTATAAACACTCACGAAAGATAACCTACAAATGATCACAATAGGACCAATTGTGGATAATTTATAAGCTCATCTATGACAAAAATTTACAGATTTTGTGTAAATGCCGTTTACAGAAAGAATAATAGATAATCTTGAGGGAACACTATTGTGCCTCTTTATAGGCTCTTAGATAATCTATAAAGACTCGCTAAATGTGGTGATGTCAGATAATCTATTATGAAACCCTATAGTGAGTCTTTATAGATTATCTAAGAGCCTATAAAGAGACACAATAGTGTTCCCTTAGATTATCTATTGTTCTTTCTATAAACGGCATTTACACAAAATCTGTAAATTTTCGTCATAAATGAGCTCATAGATTATCCATAATTGGTCCTATTGTGATCATTTCTAGGTTATCTTTCGCGAATGTTTATAGCACTATTTTTACAAAATATATTGTGATTGCCTACAAAATTTGCTATAAAGGGTCTTTAGATTTTGGTATTCCCGGTGTGGGGCAAATGGTGGCTCAATGAACATTTGAAGTCCGCAAGAAACTGCCAAGCTGCCAACGACCAAGATGCCCGCCAAGTCGAAAGCTCAGATACAGGCTGAACTCGCACTTCTGACAGAATTTCTGTATGCTGCAGCTGTTCTCGCTGAGGACTATGATAACAAAGAGCTTGGTGATGATCCGGTGGATGAAGATCGGGGCAGTGATGTTGATGAAATCATTGAACTTGCGGCACTGAATTCATTGGCGAGTGTCCTTGCAATGTCAGGTGATGGCTCTCGAGGGTGATATGATGATACTCCTCAATCCAAAGACTTTTTTTCTGCTTGTCTATCTTCATCAGACCAATGGTTCCGCCATCTGTATAGGTCTGTCTTACTCACCATGAATTGTAGCATGCAAAACTGATCCACCAACAAAGACTCAGTCAAGAAACATTTGACCGCCTTGTATCTCTACTTGCGGACAATCCCATTTTTATTTTGAAAGGGAAAAAGCCGCAACGACATGTAAAATTTCACCTTGCATGCTTTCTTATGCAATACAGTCGACATGGCTCCGATGCCCTCAGTGTAGCTACAGAGCTATCAATTGGGGATGGTACTGTATTTTTATAAAAGGGTCAGTAGAGCCATACGGCAACTCAAACCTAGATTTTTGGGGTGGCCCGATGATGAGCGGAAAGGCACAATATCCAATCATATAGAGGCCTGGTCAGGCTCTTGGAAGTGTGTCGGTAGCTGTGATGGCAGTTTGCTCTGATTCATTGAAGTGCCCTGGTTCTATGGCTGGATGTACCGTTGTCGCAAAAAGTTCTTTGCGGTGTGTGCTTTGAATGGATGTTGGGTGTGTTGGGCATTGGCTGATATCAAATGTGACAGACAAATTTTCAAGCTGTAGTTGACCATCAGTGTAGATTTACATCTTTTGAAATGGGTTGGCCAGGCTCTGTGCCCGACTACAAAAATTTCAAGCATTCGTTTCTGTGGACACATCGCCACAAACACTTCAAAGATGGTGAGTACATTTTAGCTGACAAAGGTGTGTGTGGTCTACGTCGAGCATGAAAATTTTAATTAAGTTTGCAATATAGGTTACCCTTCGTCTCCTTATGTTATACGACCATTTGATGCATTAGAGCTTGCTGCTGCATCTCCTGAAGACCAGGTCCGCATGCGAGCCTTCAATCAGCACCTCTCTTCAATTCGCATTATGTCCAAACATGCTTTCGGAATGCTCAAAGGTCATTTTCCATCTTTGAAAGAGATGGGCCCCCACAGGAACATACAAGATATGTATAAAGCTCTCGAGGTGATGATGATTTTGCACAATATTTGTATTGAATGGAATGACAAACCCGAAGAGATATGGGGATATGATCCGGTGGATCACTGGGGTGATGATGAAGCGGATGGCAATATTGGATATGAGGAAATAGATGGTGATGCTGAAGTGCCAGAGCATGAGACGGAGCAATGGCTGAGAGACACAGGTCGGCAGAAAAGACGGGTTTTATTAGACACACTTTTTCCATCATAATTCAAAAGAATGTACTTGTACGAAAAATAAACCCCAGGCCCCATTGGAAACATTACGCCAATACAACAATGTGACCTTAAATAGTGAATAAGTTTAGTAGATAGTTATTGGCAGCAGCT
Source organism: Piloderma croceum F 1598 (assembly GCA_000827315.1). NCBI lineage: Eukaryota > Fungi > Basidiomycota > Agaricomycetes > Atheliales > Atheliaceae > Piloderma > Piloderma croceum. The sequence goes on along the minus strand of KN833019.1, from coordinate 161,640 downwards.
TTGGTCTCGTCACTTGCCCCATCCATAGAAAGGACTACCTTGGCCATTTCTGGGCAATCTTGCCTTTCATCCTGCACCCTCTTCTGCTCATCACGTTTGTGATTGCGGGTGGCCTTCTCCTGAACCAGCATAAATCTCTTGTCATCCATGACTGCCTTCTGTTTGAGGAATTCACCGAGTGAAGAAAGGGATGCTGCGGTGTCTGTATGGAACTTCGTGGCTGCCTTGTGTTTCGGTTCAGTGACAGTGTGGCTTGCTGGAAGCTTGACCTTCTTGCTGCTTGGCGGTGCAGATGGGGCTTCAATGTCGGAAGACAATCCCTTGATTTCATCCAATGAGACAGCACTGGCAGAATGGCAAGCAACTTCATGGGTGATTTTCAGACTCTTGCCCAATCTGCCCACTAGTGTTATAAGATATTGTTATGAAGGAGCTCAGTGACACTAACCGATCATTGAAAAGATCATACCATCCCAGCTTGTACCACTGGTTGATGACTTTCGCGGTCAGCCCACCAACTGCATGCCCTGCAGAGCATGCTCCCTTGAGATGGCTTTCAAAGCCAGCAATGACGTTATTATCACTATCATCTCCATCACTGTTCAGGTCGCCATCCCCTCCTCCCCCCCCCCCAGTGAATTTTTCAAATGCAATTATCATATCATATGCCTTGATCGCCCGTGTAATTTGGCCTTTTACAGTGGCCGCTGTGGCGTTATTGTTGAGAGCACTTTTGCAGCCTGTATATAAAATAAGAATCATCTAAGAAAGAGATTGACTGTTCAAACTTACCTTTTTGTAGATTCGGGCAGGGTCCTTCTTGTGTGTCTCAAAGTTCGCATCACCCTCTGCGCCAAAGAGCCAGGTGAACAGTTTTGTCTTATCAGCGTCTAGCCATGGGCGACCTGCAGCAAGAACCTCATCCACCTCCACAGCAGAATTTGTGGCCTTGTCAATCTCGTGCTGGTTCTCCTTGTTGTTACGCCTTTTACACCCTTTGATCTTCTTCACGCTGACCACAGGCTTAGCATCCGAGGCAGATGTGACAGATACTGACCTTTCCCGTTTATTTGGGGTCTTTGTAGGAGCAAAGTGACTGGGAAAGAAATTATTGTCGCCATCGCCAAGGTCCCTCTTCAGCAAAAAAGTTGACAGGAGGCCGCGCAACATTGTGTAGGTTTACAATATTGGAGGTCCTCAGAGGTTCTTAGAATTGAGGTGCCGGTATGGCAGGAACCATTCAAGGCCCAACATTCAAAGGCACAATTGGTGGTATGTCGAGCAATTGTTGCAAGCTTGTGTTGTTGGCAAACTACAACACATGTAAGCTGCTGTCCATGAACAGCAGCAAAAAGACATACCTCGGACAATAACATCGGGTCAAACACAAATTCGTTGGCCCTCAATCCGGGCACAAGCCCCATCATGTTGAATTTCATCTGGTGTTGGTGGGTTTGTAGGTCAATGACCGCCCAAGAATGATTGGACACATACCTTTGTGTTACAGAGACAAGACTTTAAATAATATAAGAATTAATAATGGTATACAGAGTGCGTCTTGGCGCGTCTTCACTGGCAGTTGTGTAGAACGAGTCGTAAACGAAATCAACAAAGTTCAAACTCCGCTCAAATCCACGTCTGTGGCGTGGCCGCTCTGATTGCTCATTTTGGTCTGCCTTCAGCTGCAATTGGCTAATATATTGGTGAACACTGGTGTGAACAATTATGGAATGCGGTGACTAGTTACCGGTCAGGCACATCCTGTACAGCACCGCGCCGCATGGATTCCCGGTTGTCACTAAAGGACAATGCTTTCATGGATAGACCTCAATTCATCTCAAATGGGCAAAACTAGACCTAGAGCCATCTCAAGCACTATACATGTATAGGCTCATCTAAGGTAGAGCAGTTTATTTGTTTTTCATTTGGGATGGTGTTGGTGCGTGGTGGGTTTCCAGAATCAAATGGATGAATAGTGCACTACCCCAAGATGGCATCATGAGCTGCTGTGTGATGGAGTAAATTGGAGGACAATATTTATTTTGATTGGCAGTGCCACTCTAGTGGTCTGTTCACTTGGACAATGGTTAGAACAGCATGATAACTGCACAGTGTGCAATCTGAGATGAAGTCAATTGGAGGAATATATTTTATTTACAGGGTTTTTCTGGGATGACAGCGTTTTTGAATATTTTCAGAAATAATATTGTAGACAAACACCTAACCCCACCCTACAGCTGGTCATAACCCTAATCTGAGACAACATGCCATAAATGGGATGGAAAAAAAAACCCCTTAAACGGACCCAATGTGTCACTAAAGGTGTGACCATTGAAGCTGCTTGTGGGTGCAACACCCACATAGGAGATAAATTTTATAGATAAATACCACATTGGGCAACACAAAGTGTGTGAAAGTGTACATCTATATTGTTTCAAACCAACTTGCAGGGGCAACCCTCTAAATACACCACCTGGTTAAGTATGCTGGATTAGGCAAAATGATTGATGGGAAAATATGAAAATATCTGCATTCTTGTATAATCAAATGTGTGAGACATAAGAATTTACTACCCATGTGTGTTCAAATCACCTTGTGGGGGCAACACCCTAATGTGTAAAACCACTCAATGAAAAGTGTGACAATAATCTAAGTAACTATATACACTATAGGGTCTGATATTAAGTAGCTATTATATTCCTAAATAATGTCAGAATTCTCTAATTTTGTATATAAAATTTTCATTCTCTAGGACTTTTGCCAGCTTGAAGGGTCTACTTATAATACCTGGTCATGGAAGCCCTATTCATTGGTATTTAAAATTCTCAGATATCAGGAAACTGAACTCAAACAGTGCAATTATGCACACACAAAAACAAAACTGCACAGGAGGGGTTTGAACCCAGGGCCTTGTCATTGTGTGCTCACAGCCACAGAAATGATGCTGATTAGTATGGGGTTGACCTGCAATCCCATAGCAAATGTGCACCATCATTCCCATACTGCTTATAAAATTGGACTGTCTTGAAGTTCTTTTGTGAGCAGATTTTAATCTATGCCTATATACAATTTCTGGAATTTTAATTATTGTAGCTGTTTCTTATATTAATTTGTGGTCATTTCACAAACTTTATGTCAGAGTTTATTAGCCCCACTGCTATTTATTCACATCATAATTCCTTGCTCAAATATATATTCTGTCAATATGTCTTCTATTGTTCCATACAATTTGGTTATTGTTTAATTTTGAATTCTTGATCAGGAGGAGTCCAATAGATAACTGATTGTGCAAGATTAGGAAATGGAGCAACCAAAATGTGTTACAGCTATTTGCAGACATGGCAGACATGCCTGAATATAACCATGCTGTATATTAAAAAAATATCACAAAAAGAACAAGCCTCTAGTAAACTAGAGGACTCACAAATACACACCATATTCTCATGTGTTTTCAAGGATGGGACTCTTGAACACTGGCAACCATTGATGTACACAGATCACCTTGTCATTGATATGTCCAATCACTACTTCACATCACATTGTCAAAACCCAAGTGCCAAGTCATTACCATTCTATCATTTGGTTGACCCAAATGGAGTACTTGCTGATATCACAGTTGGAGACTTTGATACACTCTGAGGAAAATGATGTGAAGCATTTTGAACGGTATTTGGATGGGGAAAAGAAGTAAATGTTCACTCATTGTGTGCCCAAGAATATAATGCTGAAACCATTTGTCAGATATAGAAGGATGGACCCAATGAAGTTCAAAACTGGTGACCTTGTTGAGGCACAAGTTTATTTTGTAGGAGTACCTCTTAAAGGAGGGGGAACCAAGATGATGATGGTGCTGAGGGCTTTGACGCTGCTGGACTGCCAGCAAAGCATGGTAATTATAAACAGCAAGTTACGAATACAAACACTGACACATTCATACTTGCACAAACAGGATGTGCAACGAGAAAAAACTAAGCCAGCATTTATGCCAAGCAGTCATGTAGGTACACCATTGAAACACAAAGTAGGGTCTGGCAGCACTGCGGTGATAGAAACCAGGCATAAATTTCAGGCTATGAGTGTTGATGAGCGTAACAATTGCATAAATATATCTACCATAAATATGTTCCAATAAATATAACAGGAGACAAAGAAAATCAATAAACACCCATAAGTTGTTTCATCTCATAGAGAATTGAACCAGCGATCTTATGGTATGGGCGAGGAAGGTGCAAAGATGATGTGTTGTGTTTGGCAGAGTTTCAAACTCTGCTCAATTCCAATTTTCATTTTCATTTTGATGTAGCACTTTTCGTGGACCTCTTATAATTGTAAAAATATTTATGTATACTATCTCCATATGTTGGAACATTTTGGCTCTTTTATTTTGAGCAAATTGAATTGGTGAATCCTGTTATACAATAATTTCATTTCAGAGTTGCTGAATTTCCTTTTATATTGACAATCCCCATCAGTTTTGAAACTCAGTTAATGGAGACTACAAAACTGATATCTCACAATTAACAATTTAGTTCCCAGGACTTAGGAAGCTCTGGGTAACGGACATCGAGCCCGCAAACCGTGGATGAAAAGAACGAGCCTCTAGTAAACTAGAGGACTCGTAACCTTTTATTTGTGGTCGTCATAGTCTTCCCAACAAGCTCCCCGAGTAAGCCTATCTCTTGCTTGTGCTCAGCGATGACGCCTTCAAGCGCATATGCTTTGTCAACACGGCTCGCGAGTGAGGATTTTGTATGCTGAATTTGTAGTACCGTGAGAGCGGATGCGGGGGGTAATATGGATTGTTGAGCTGATTCGGAAGGTCCTCAGTGGGGGTCGAACGGGGTAATGCAGATGGGTAAGGTGATACATCGGAAGTTCCTGAAAGAATAAATATCATACCAACTATTATCATAAAATACAAAACGATAGCACGATGCATCTGTCTGGTAGCACTGCGAAAAAGTGTGCTAAGCATCCTTGAAATCATACATAGGAGGATCAGGTTTCGTATCGCCACGCACTAATCCACTTGAATCCTCTCCGGATGTCTGCTGCTCGACCCTCGCACTCTCCACCCCGCCCAGGGTCCTTGATGTTGGTATGTCATAGCTAGGAGGATCTCGCATGGCATTGCCACGTGCGAATTCACTCCTTGAGCCATCTTCAGTTACCTGCTGCTGCTCGAACCTCATCCTGTCCATCACGCCCGCAATCTCTGCTGCAGGCATATTGAGATTGTACAGAGTTTGCAACGTGACGAGTTGCTCAACCGCTAGCTGACCACCGGGACCGGGAACAGGGGAACTTGGAGAGGAAGAGCGGGTCACTGACGGAGACGATTCCACAGTCATTCTAGTCTCAGCGGATGGAATGTGTGAAACTGGTGATGAAGGTGGGTAAATAGTGGAGGTATCGGTTATGAACTGTGTTGTCACAGATTTCGTCCTTGATATAGTACTAGGAGTTCGATCGAATGAGTCGAGAGTGACGGGATACTGTGGATAAGTTGACGGCTGAACTGAGGCGTCAGATGGCGTAACATAAGTGGTATTGAGTGTTGAGGGAGCGGTGTGTAGAAGGGAAGTGTGAGATTGCATTTGCGACCCAGAGTCTTGGCCACCACTTGAAACAAATGGCTTAACCTCGGGATTTGGATGGACCTGAACTTTGTTGCGTGTGTTCCGGATGTAAATAAATAAGGCAATGCCCATGGCTGCTAATACCGCGACACCTCCAACTGCGCCTCCGACGATAGCCCCAATGGGTAGACTACTGCATCGATTGATTAAGATATCTACAACATTTGGGTGCAAGGCTACTACTCACTTATCAGACTTGCTCGATGCCGGGCTATTTGTGTCCGATCCAGTGGGTAATGCACCCACGGCAGCCGAATTTGTAGCGGATGAGCCAGTGACTGTAGCAGAGTTTACCAGCGATACGCCCTATCAGCCGGCGTCAATGCTTGCCTGGTGGATCTCAGCAAAGGGACAACAGTACGTACGAGACTGTTGCATAGAGACTGAAAATCGGCCGAACGGGTGGCAGTATCTGCGCTATCACAAGTGGCATTCACGCAGGAGGCCATGCTTTGTATATAGGGCTGGCTCTTGCAGAGGCAGACATAGTCATCAAATGTGCATCCGCCAAGATTGGCCTTGACTAAACAGTTGACAGCGCAGGCTAAAGAAAAGTAGTTAAGTACATCAAATTTCAGACTCAGGTTGGGAAGTACATGCCCTGACGGGTGCCAATGAAGGCATTCGCCACCACGGTGAAAACACCACTAAAGGCGATGATGGTGAATACGAGGCGCATCTCCATGGTTGAGGTGGAAAGAGAATGTAAAAGCGTTCGTTGTACTTTAGTGCGGCGATTGTCTGGGTTGTCATGAAATAGTTCCTGAGCTGTGGTTTGCGCATTAACTCCATTACGAGTTCTTAGTTTACTAAGGAGTGGTCTTTAATCCGAGGCGTCTGCCAGATCTCGCGGTTCTCATAAACACATCGTTGGAGTGTCGTGGGAATCCAATTTTGTATTGGCTTTCTTACCGTAGGATCATTTTGGCGCCGGTTTGAAGACTTGCACTTAAGGACTTTGCAGGCATAATTTCCGGATGCACGTCACTTTCGGAACGACTACGGAACTCAGCTGCATCATATCGATATCGCGCTGACTTTCATCGCTGCACTGACAGATTAGGTCACTTCTGCACCATCCGCAAAAATGAAACTTGCTCTTCCAGACACAATCGTGTTTGTTTGTACGGTTATGATGTGATGACAGAATGGCTCATCGACTATGCCAGAACCCACTGGGAAGACGACGAGCAGTACGACAACCTCGCGATGGTCAGCACTGCGATTAAGTTATTAAGGGTGCACTCCCACATCAAAAGCCTCGTGTACGAGTCTGCTATCGCAGACTACACAGCCCCCCCGACACTGTATTAATCCCAGGGCACTGCATTGGAGAAATTAGGGTGCCACTTTTATCAATTTTCAGCAACGAGGAGTCGTCGTTCAGGAGGAGGCCGAAGGTGGACCGGTTGTCCCATATTATGGGTGGGAAACAGCCGCGGTGGTGGGTTGACTATGAGGATCCGCGGTCATATGGAGGCTAGCCATCGAGTCCTGTTCTCTTGCTATGTAATGTCATTGTTCATCTTTCCTGCAGGTTTTAAGTGCTCACATCGGGTCTACCATTCTAATTTTAGACGAACTCAATCTCTGCAAGCTTACGGAGAGCATTTCATTTCAGAGGTTTCGTCGACTTTACTCGTTTTTTGTGTTCTGATATCTCAAATATATTATGTCTCAACATGCCAGCTCCCTATCAATATAATTTTCGCGGATTGTGTCAGTCTGATCCGACCTAACCCTAGTTTGAAAATGGATACTGCTATTCAACGCGATCCAATAGTCACTCGCGAGGACCGTTTCTGGCTCAGCCCCAGTCGTCAACGGCCTCAACGTCAGCGGTATCGGTAACAGCGGCCGTACTGCTGAAGGTTTTGTCTTTGACCTTGAAATCACGTTGCTTATCCACTAATTCTCGGAAAATCTGGTCATAGCCAAGATTATGGACCACCGCAGCAAATCTTACCTGACAGTCTCCACTTCATAGTGAGTGCCACGGCATTATTCTTTCACCATGTTTGGGCGCGTCAAGGTGCGGACAGAGATAGTGGCACTCTATGACATTTGTCCCAATCTCAGGACTTGTCGTTCGGTGGATGTGATGATCCAAGAGCCTGTTCTGTATCCCAGCTTCTGTATGGCACCGTCTGATCGGCTGTCGCCCTCTTATTGTATAGCCGTGATCGAGGAAACTCACCCCTAATTAACATGGCCAATTTTCCGGACCACTACTCTCATGTGCTTCGGTTTGTCTTGCTCTATTAATCTGGTGCCTTGGATGATGCTACTACGATAGCGCTCAGCTGGGACTACTGTGCGCAGACCGCAATCGAAGTGTAACTCTTCGGTGTAACTTCTGATTCACCGCTTAGTCAGTTTATCTGCTTCCCCTGTGCTTGACTTTGTATTGGAGATGGGATCGCAAGAAAAATGCATGATGCCATGGTGAAGTGCACATATTATGTCATCCCCATTTGCTCGGGGCATGACAAACCCATTTGGCGCTGCGCTCGCGAGCAGGCAGTTGTGACTTGGGATACAAGACTTCATGGGGTATCAGAAAATATGTAGGCAGTTGGCATTTCCAACCAATTTTCCCGCTGCGCTGTTACCGAAAAACTATTGGTGCAGCATTCCATCTAGACCTTCCTTCTGCGTGCGACTATGATGTTGACCAATGACAAAATAATCGGTGCGCGAACATATTTTGTGCATTTTGTGATACATTCTGAACCCAAGCTGTGGCCATCGGTAGATCTTATACATGACTTAGACTGTCTGGCATGCCACGGTGTGCGTGATAAGCTGCCAAACGGAACTAAACAGTTTTTTTGCCCATTTTTGAACAGGTTCGCGGTTCGAACCCGTTCTGAACCTGAACTGGACGTCCCGGACGCGTTCGCCTAGGTTCAGTCCGAGGTTTCAGCCTTGAGTACGGGACCGAACTTCGGTCACGTTCGCGGTTCGCAGATTTTGCTGAAAAACTGGATGGAACCGAACTTCGGCAGCACTAATTATATCGCCAAGCCGCGTACGCATTTCCATCTACAATCGCATGGGTATCCTGGACATTCATGTTAACGGTGTTTATAACCTCCCACCTGAATTCTCGCGACCCCCAAGGACACATTCCGCGTATCAGTGAACATTATTCAACCTTCCCCTACATTTCCTGCATTGGCGCTCTTCACATATCATATTTCCGTGCGACCAGCATCCTTGCTGCTATCTGCATCATCACGAGCTTTCTTCTCGACTACCACTTCGGCAAAAACATTTCCGTCGGCAAGCTATGGCGTCGCATCAAAATATTTTGGGGTGTACTCACTTCCATATTTCTCGTGGCCTTGTCCTTCGCTAGCATCAATGATGGGAACGACCTCCATCTTATCTTTGTCTCTTTCCACATTTGGACGGCCATTTGCGCCAAGCTTTGCGATTTCATCTCTTCATTTTTGATGCGGAAAGTCAACAAAGCCAATAGGCACCTCATTTTCGCGAAGAGGGAAAAAATGTGTCGGTTTCATTGGAGCGCGTGAGTCAAATATTCAATCCAGCACTCTTTATAGCTAACGTGATGCTCTCTTGACATGAAAATAGCATATGCAGTGATGACAATGGTCGGAATCTATGCATGCGACGCCAACCCGCTTATTCAGACCCCGGGTTCAACTTGTTATCGCATTGTCGCTCTCTCCGCTCCCGCAGAGTGGATTTTATCCCTCTGTTTTATAAATTACCTTGCTGCAATGGCCTATGTGCTGTGGCATGCGGAGAGCATCCGAGCGGACATGCTGCGATGTCAGACGGCGCAAGTTATGGAAGGTCAAGGTTCAGAGAGGCTTCTTCACACCGCAAGATTAGGTATTCCATGAGATAGTCTAGTACTTCGTAGAAGGCAGGGTGAGTTACCAACAGAGGAGTAATAAATTTATCACCACCAATGGCCGTCAGCCCGGTCCGGATTATGACACAAACCTTTTAGACTCGCCAGCCAGTCGGTCGCAGTAAATAGCTTATCCGCTTTTGGAAGGCAATTTAGGGCGCGGTAAGCTGGACGTTGTCGTCGAGCCACGCGAGACAACATATTAGCTCTAATCCAGAACCGGGTGGGAACGAGCCTACAAACCTTTTACAGTGCTGCATATCATGGCCAGAATAATATCGTGCAATATATAAATTAATCAGCCATCTGATCGATCAACTGCAATCCTGAAAGTACTTTTGGGAAATTCCAAAGCTATAAATACGCAACGTCGCAACCAGATCACCAAGATGACCGGAACTTTCATCACTTTGATTTCGTACCGAAGAGCAGGTACGAAATCATGCCGCAAATCCTGCAGTCGCTTATTCGAAAGTTGCGAAACATTTGGCCGCATGGCACTGCCTCGCCGAAAACATGCCTGCCAGTCAACCAAATCAGCCCAATTGGGTTGCGCATCTAGATCTCAGATCTGCGAAGGACCAGGAGTTACACGGCCAGAAGCTCGAATGTCCCCGGTTTGAAACTGGCTTGATGAAGCCACGCCGCAACTCAGATATGATCCGTAGTTCAGATTAGGATAGCCATGCTTAATTTTGACAGAATGAGTAGGGTTTGGAATTGGGGTTGAAGTGCGGTTGAAACCGCCGCGATATGAGCCCTGGGGGGATCGGCCGGATAACTAGTGTTGCCGCGGCTAGACTAACCAGTAGCCGGCTAAGCGTAGCCGACCTTAGCCGCCAGCTAAGCTAAGCTAAGCTAGGAAATGATCGGCTA